>OZ012735.1:737529758-738129758 GCA_963859935.3 Lathyrus sativus | reverse complement strand
GTTTTTGATTGAGAACAAGTGTGAAGTTGCTGTTTTAAATTTGTAGTCGTTTTACTGTGGGTCAAGCTGAAGAAGGTTGGACCGGTGAAGGTTCAAGAAAAAATTTAGATAGAAGGTTTGGGGTTATGCTATCGGTTGAACGGTTAGATTGAAGGTTCAGAGGATGAAGGGTTGTTGAAGTTGATGAAGGTAAACGTTTTCGATCGGGTTTGGTGGGGGTAAGGAGATTTGAGTGAAGGATTTTTTCTTAAAGGGTGGAACAATGAGGGCTTTATGGTTTGCTGAAGAGGAACGAATAGTTTTTTTTGGTTTGTCGAAACTGAAGGTCTCTCTTTTGGTTTGAATTGGGTCGAAGAGCTTTTGTAGATAGGAGAAAAGTCAGTTTTGGGTGGTCCTTCGAATGAGGTAAATGAGAGATTTTTAAAACCTTATTGAAACTGCAGGGTCTGGTTATAGAAGAATAGAGAGTTTTTTCTCCTCCAGGTAAAGAATCAATTCCCCTTTTCTCTTAAGTTTATTTTCTTTTCAAAACTGTCCTATTGTTGATGTCAAGTCATTTTCAGGTACAGGATACATTGGTTAACAAGTTCTTGGCAGAGTGTATGTGAAGAGCTTTCTTACAACTTTGGTGCAAGGTTTTCTAGGCACAGGTTTTGGAGGTATATGCACAGGGTATGCAGCATAGCTGTATGGTTTTGCAGAGTGTAGAAGCTATTATATTAACACGTTTTTTTTTCACTCTTCACTCTTTTCTTGTCTTTTTCAGTCTGCTGTGGGCCAATATTTACTGATGCCTTGGGTTGGCATCTCTTCCTTTTTGGCTTCTTGTGTTGCTGCTGTGTTGAAGGCATTCTCTGTTTTGCAGGTTGTGGATATGTGTTGTGGGAAGATGGTTTATTGCCAACCCTTTTACGGTGGATGTTGTGCAGCTTTGTATAAGCGAAAGCATTTGGCAAATAGTGTATGGTATTCGTACAATTTGCAATAATTCTGACTCATGTCGGTATGGTGCGTAAAACTTTGTGGGGACCGTACATGATGAATTCATTCTAATGCTGGTACCAATTGTGGCAATGTCTCGTGAAATTACGGTGATGGTATTGTGAGGCTCTGTTAAAGAGGTGTCGTCCGCTTTTGTCTCGTAGCAGCAGGGCCATGTTTTTTTCGCAGGTTGAAATAACATAATTTTTCTCAAAATTTTTGGTGTGTACGCAATTCGGCATGACATTGTTATTTTTTCAATTGCAGGTTTGGAGGTGTGGTTCTACAGGTTTTGTGTTGCGTGTACGGTTTTCTTGGTGTATGTTTATTGAAGTGCAAATCTCATCTTGCGAAAACTGTTTTTTCACTTATGAAAGCTGCCAATTCGTTTAGCAGGTTTATAGTTTGAAATCATTATGCAAATTCATTACTTTGGGCATATGGACCATCTTTGGTAGCATCATCACCGCCGTAGACAATTGGCATACTTCAACTCACACCAGTCAAAGCTTTGTCAATAAGCTCGTAGCTTACACTCGGTAATGGTTGGCACGACCGATTTTCTTTGTAGATTACTTGCAAATTTTCACTGACTGTCTTTCATATTCTTTTCATGTGAGCATTCATGGATACTTGGCATGACAACGGTTTGATACGACATTCTCGCAGAAGCTTCTCCTTATGTTTCTCAACTGCATCGACAAAGAACTCTGAACATCATAATTTCCACACGGATCCTGAGTCGGATCAGTCTGCAGCTTTCCTTGCCTTTTCCTCTCGAATGATTGACGAAATTATCGAAACACGCAGGGCCATGTTGACGAGCAGCAACATCAAGTCAGAATTCCACCACAGTCACATGACTTATGTAATTCTCCCTGGTCTGATGCTTTGGTTTATCACTCTGTTAAACACTTGATATGGTTGTCAATTACTACTTGGCTATGTGGCCTGAGCTCTCACCAATATTTATCATTTCTATTTATTTCGTGAACTGCAGGCGGTATCCGTTGTGTACAGTTTGGACATGAATTACGTGTGATTCGGTAGCTGGGGTAGTGTGTGATGCGCAGATCTTTTGCGGTTTGGAGATCCCAGTCATAACGGATATATTCATCTTCATATCAGTACTGTTGTTCTTTCAATACCAGTCATGGGATTCAATGGCAAGTTGGCTCATGGCTTGCTAGTCAGGGAGCAGTCTGAAACATGCTGTAACACGAGACCTTATTTTCCTTTTGAAATAAAATTGTCGGCTCAATTTGTTGCGTGGAAAACGTAGAATCATGTACTGTTACCACATGACGATACCGTTTGGAAGGTTATAATATGTAGCTCATGAATTGACTCCTTTTTCCATTTCAATGTTATGGTGCAGGTTTTGACTTTCAACACGGTGAATTATGGAATAAGTGGATCGGTGCATAAAGGAAGTGCTACCATCATCATCAATTTTTTGCGGTTGTCTCTTTTCTTTTTCTCTTTTGCAAATGTGTATGGATATATGTACAAGGTAACGGTGCCGCGGTTCTGCAACTGTTATGAGTGTGCTGCTTATGATGGTGGAGTTTAGCAAGAAGTGCCTTATTGTGACAGTGTTCTGTGTCAACAAAATAGGAACTCCCATTAGCCTTAAATGTAACATACGGCCTATTCGTATCTGCTGGACGAATATCCAAAAACTTGATAGTCTTTGGGATATGTGTTGCCAGTCATGACAACATCTCCACCTCAAAGCTGTCTGAACCGGGTTGCCATCAGAGTTTGTGAATGTAAGGGCTAACGAACCAGTGAAGGATGGCGGTTGTTGAAGCACTGAAGAATATCACTGATGATGCCACTGCACCCTTTAGGATGACATTACTGTCAGGGTAAGTCATGAAGGTTATGACTGGACCGAGAGATACCGAGAGGCAGCAAGTTGAGAGAGACAGAAGTTTTACTTTTTTTATGGTACTTGAGATTGGACCGTAGTAGAAAATTCTGGTTTCCTTGTCTTCTTCCTCAGATTGTCTTCTACTGGCAGGTCCAATGCTAATCTTGTCTTCCTCGATTGGTGAAGCTTTAGATGCCCATCTCATTTGAGAAGCACCAAGTTGGGAAGAAGTCTTAAATGTCGGTTTCACATTGTTTTGTGTTTTGAATATTGGATTAGCACTGATTGGATGTCCGAATGTGAAGGACCTAAAACACTAGTACACTGAAGGTGTGTTTGTTGATAATGAAGAAAAAAGATTGCGTGTCTGTGATCGGAGCAAGTTAATCAAAGACATTACATCAAACTTTAAATCTCACTCTCTTTTTGTGTGTACTGTTGCAGGTAGGCTGGTGTATTCGGTTCGAGATTTGGCATTATGTTGGAATTGTGGATTTATTCCAAGAACTACCGTTTCACCTTCTTCTTAACATGTCACGGATGAAAGAATAACCTTCCTCACATGGCTGACCCCTCCTCTTTTCATAATAAGCGGACATGACATTACATTTTTTGGGGATGAGATTGAAATTATATTGTACCTTGTATATATTTGTAGAAACTCGAAATTGCAGTTAATGATACCAAAATTCTTTCCACTGTTTGGCTTAGTCTTATGCACATATCTTACCACTCATGAATAAACCTGTGCACCTCTTAATGTGAACATTGGAATTTATGATTTCTAACACATAACAGAGTTAATCCCATGAGTCAACTAGTTTAATTACAAGGTTTAGAAACCGACTTGAAACACAATCCGCCATTAAGATATAATAACACTTGATTTGAATCGACATCAAAACGCCCCTAAAGAAGATCCAACATAATTAATCCTCCCCTTTGAATAAAATAATCCAATAAACTTACCCTTGAAATGACAAAGCTAACTTCCAACAAGTGATCATGTATGATCAATCCTTCACACAATTTGCATTTGAATTCTCTCTACATTAACCATGTGAAGAAACTGAACAAATCTTGAAAGCCTTCTCCGAAAATAGATAACTTTTGATTGAATCCAAAAACGCATTGAAACCGAAGGCCTTAACTTTTGGGGGCTCTTATAGCTTGACTTTATCAAATAAACTTGAACTTTGCAAAACACCTTGATTTGATTTATCCTTTAAAAATGAAATCTTCACCTTGACCCCACGCTCGCCCAGAATTTGGGTAACATAAAGACCTTAGTACCATATGAAAACCTGATCCCTCCAGACATGCCAAATTTTCCTATGTCACTTTGGATCCAATTTTGAACAACAAGCAGAAACAACATATTCTTTTGTATATATTTGTTGAATCATGGTTAGTGGATGAATGTACAAAATGAAACCTATATACACAGGTAGGACAAATTTGGGGTATGACAGATGCCCCTATCTAATTGGCTTAGACTGAATAAGATGAACGACTATGGCGCTCACTCTTTTGAGGTAGAAGACAATTGGATATAAAGAAAACCCTGAATTTGTCCGAAAATAAAAAAGAATGCCTGAAAAAGTCAACATCATCAAAAGATGATGGGAAGAAACACACACGGGCTACTACCGCCCAAAGGGTGATAGAGCAAACACAAACTGACTGCCACCACCAAAAGGATGGTAGAGCAAAACACGCTATCGCATAATCTGACATTAGTGACTATGACAGACCCCCCACCAAAAGGATGACGGAGCGAAACTTACACGAAACACCATCGCACAATCTGACATTAATGACTATGACAGACCCCTCACCAAAAGGGTGACGGAGCGAAACTCTCACCAAACAATATCGCACAATCTATCATTAATGACTATGACAGACCCCCCACCAAAAGGATGAAGGAGCGAAACTCACACCAAACAATATCGCACAATCTATCATTAATGACTATGACAGACCCCCCACCAAAAGGATGACGGAGCGAAACTCACACTAAACAATATCGCACAATCTATCATTAATGACTATGACAGACCCCCCACCAAAAGGATGACGGAGCGAAGCTCACACTAAACAATATTGCACAATCTATCACTAATGACTATGACAGACCCCTCACTAAAAGGGTGACGGAGCAAAACACAAACTAAACAATATCACACAATCTATCATTAATGACTATGATAGACCCCCCACCAAAAGGATGACGGAGCGAAACACAAACAAACTATCGCACAATCTATCATTAATGACTATGATAGACCCCCCACCAAAAGGATGACGGAGCGAAACATACACACAAGTTGCTATCACCAAAAAGATGATAGAACAAACACAAATTGAAGGCTACCAACACCAAAAGGATGCAGGCTAGGTTGAACCGATGAAGTTCGGCTATCACCAAAAGGATGATAGTAAGGCAATTGACAACAGTCACGCTTGCTAGATACAACTCATTGGGAAACAACCAAGAGGAAGATTGGATTGAAAATGAATCAACGGGGTATGCCCACCGTCGTGCTTGGAGGTTATAGGTTTGTTGAAATGATTTCATGGTTACGCCCATGATCTCTGAAGAGGATGCCCCTGACTGGGCTGAGTTTGTCTTGATGTCTTGTCTTGCTCAACAAAAGGCTGAACAACTTCATGAGGAATGCTCACAGTTTTGCTGAAGATGCCCCTGCTTGGGTTGGATCTTGCACTGAACTTCTTGGATTTGCCCAACAAAAGGTTGAACAACTTCGTGAGAAACGCTCACGGTCTTGAATGGTATGCCCCTGACTGGGCTGAATGTTGATTTGAAGATCTGATCAACCACAAGGTTGAAATACGTCATGGGAGACGCCCATGGTCCTTGAAAAATGCCCCTGACTGGGCTGAATCTTGCTTTGAATATCCTTTGAATTTTGTGGGAGAAACCCACATTCTTGTGGAAGATGCCCCTAACTGGGTTGATGATGGTCTTGGAAATCTTCGAAATTGATCCTGGACCTTGAATTGCATATATGAATGTTAGATGATAAATGATATTCCATACGAGTGGAAGTGCAAATGCAAATGCTGATGCGCGGAGATGCAAGAGCTGGGGAAGTATGGTATGATTAGAGTATGCATATGATGCAGGATACTTATAAGGTCGAATGCGATGCATATGATGCATATGATTGCAGACAGGTAATTGGAAATGCAGGGAGACGCCAACGTGGTGGACTTTGGGTAGTTGCCAATGCGAATTGGACTTCGGATGGTGGGAGGGATTGACTTCCTCGACACGCAGTTTGCTGAAGACGCCATGATTGACACAGGCGAAGATACTCTGAATGCCCCAAGTCTGGGTACTTGGTGGTTTGTTGTGAATTTCCTTCAGAGAAGGTTGCAACTTTGCTTGATGGTCAGGAAGACCTGGTCTTGCCCCCAGTCGGAACTTGTTAATGGCTTGCCCCTGCTCGAGCTCTTGGGTAATTTGCCCCAGCCTGTGGATTTTGAGGTAGTCTTACTTCGTGTCAGCCATTGGAAGTTAAATTCTTCCTTGATTGCCCCTTGCTGAAATATTTTTGGATACCTAGCACTGTTTTGCAGTTAAAATTGTACATTCACAAATGGTAATAATTAATGCAAAGTTCGATGCAAGTTTGAAAAAGTATCGTTTATTTGAAAGTGTTGTGGTAGTGAGACGAATGGACAGTTAGCCCAAACGTTGTGCTAACTTTGATTGATGTAAAAGATATTGCAAGGATAATGACACCAATGCTGATGATTAGCAATCATGTGAGGAGTCAGGTTACGCAACCTCGCAATAGTATGCTTTCAGAATAAACCTCGCCTCAATTAGGTCTTTCGAGGGTTGTAACGTAGTCTGGTTCACGGTTATGAAACAAAGGATGCTAGGCTCAAAGTATAATTTGTACCCACCTCTTCTTCTTAATGACCTCCAGTCCTACGCTCAGTTAATTCTGCACTTGTCTCGACGGTGTAAACTCGATGATTCAAGGTTTGCTCGTTGTGGTAGTCACCTTATTTCGGTTTTTTTATGGGTGTCAGTGCCCTTTTTGATTTGGGTGGTCACTGAATATTATTTTGTTTTTGTTGAGGGTTTCGGGGGTCCTCTTTTGCTTTTGTTTTTGATCCCTACCTTTTGCATGGATTGACTTTGCTTGTCAGATCCATCGGGATTGCCTTGATTTTGCCTAAGTCCCCTCTAAGGTGTTTGACTTAGCAGGCTTTTGATTTTTTTTGGATTTTGTTGGAAGGTTGTGACTGCCATGTTATGGGTCATTGAAGAACAACCGTCTTCTGGTTTTTTTTTTGTTGATTCGAATGTGGGGTTGAATTAACTGAACACTACCCTGCCCCAGGTTGAGTGTAAAGGTTCGAATATCCGAAAGAAACTGCTACTCCTAGGCTCGAAGTGGTTTACTAGGGATTAACTCCTTATATCTCCAGTGTTTAGGGGAATTGAAGCAATGCCTGTACATCATTGACGAGATTCGGTCTGAAAGCATACAGTTTGCAATTATAGGTATCTCGTTTTCATCATCCTCCCTCAAATCATGTTAAACAACAGTGGATAGAGTGAAGTGAACAAATGTGTCAGTGATAAGTGAAAATGAGTGAATACGACATAACTAATTCAAAACATGCATAAACGATGCATTAACCAAATACGAATAACAATTGTTCAAAGCATAAAGTACTTAAACAAACAAAGACAAAACATAAGAAACGCGAAATATGAAATGGCAGCATGACGGCCTTCTTCGGGGATGAACTTTGACTTGACTGGATTTGATCTGAATAACGCTATTTGTTCGGCGGCATTGGATTGTTGATGACGTTTAGAGACTTCCCATTGAAGTTGATAGCATCCCTGTCGATCATGTCTTGAATTATGTGCTTGAAAGCTCTGCAGTCCTCAATGGTATGACCTGGAGCGCCCTTATGAAACTCACAATGAGCATTTGCATCGTAGTTGGCAGGAATGACAGTTGGGGGAGCCAAATCTCTCGGAACAACAGCTTTCTTCTCCATCAACTGAGCAAAGATTTTAGCATATGTCATTGGTAGTCGATCAAAGACTCTATCTGGCCTCCATGTTCTCTGCTGACGTTGTGGGCGAGTACCTTGTTGTTGTTGAGCAGCTTGCATCTGCTGTTGCTGAGGAGGATACTGATACCCTTGCTGGTTGTAGGCCTGTTGCTGAGGAGCCTGTTGCTGTGGCATCTGAGCTTGCACTGCTTGAACAGCTGGCTGATAAGGCATTGGAGCATATTGCGCAGCAGTAACATATGGATACTGATAGTAGGGCATTTGATAAGGCATAAGAGCGGGAGCTTGTTGAGAAGCTTGCCCTTTCTGCAAAGAGATGACATTTGTTTCGCCCTCTTTCTTCTTGTATCCATTGAAAGGCTTCTTGGCATTGGCCTGGTTGTTAGAACCTCCTGGGATCTTTCTACTCTTCAACCCTTCTTCAATTCTCTCACCGACGATCACTAGGTCAGAGAATCCAGCAGAGACACTACCAATCAGCTTCTCATAGTATTGGCCTTGCAAAGTGCCCATTAAGATGTCAATCAGTTCACGGTCAATAAGAGGTGGATGCATCCTTGCGGCTAGCTCTCTCCATCATTGTGCGTACTCCTTGAAGGATTCGTTGTCCTTCTGAGTCATACTTTGAAGTTGAGTAGGATTCGAAGCAAGATCAGTGTTGTACTTATACTGCTTGACAAATGCATCGGCTAGCTCGGCCCAAGTGTGCACACTATTACGTTCCAGCTGCATATACCATTTGAGTGATGCCCCAGACAAACTGTCTTGGAAGCAATGAATCATGAGCTTTTCGTCTTTGGCATAGGCAGCCATCTTGCGACAGTACATCTTCAGATGAATGTTTGGGCAACTGAGACCTTTGTACTTTGAAAATTCCGGCACTTTGAACTTGGGAGGAATGACAACATCAGGCACCAAGCATAATTCCAAAGCACTGAAGGAATTTGAACTGTGCCCCTCCATGGCTCGAAGTTTCTCGGCTAGATCCCGGCACATCTTCATGGCTTCTGAATCCTGAGCAGCAACGGGACTGGCAATGGGGATAGCAGCATGATAGTTCTGAACATCGTCATACTGATCCATCAGAGTATCTTCGATATGAGGAACTGGGATTTGCATAGCAGTAGGCTGGGCCTACGGGATAGCTCCAATGGCAACTCCGGGCGCTGGGGTTGGATGAGAAGTGTTCCCTTCGGCTGCGTTATTGAAGTTCAACGGCATCCCATGAGGATTTGGAATTAGAACCAAAGGGATGGCAGTAGACCCTTGTCCTTGACCATTGTTGTTGACGACAGCAGCGGCTTCACGCTGTTCTTCCTCTCTTCTAGCCGTGAGGATGACTTCGAGGATCTGGTCAATCTTTCCTTTCATAGAATTCAACTCTTCCCTGAAGGTAGCTTGCTCCTGTTGAATCTGCTCCATCATTCGTCTTGTATTGGCTCTAGTTGCGTACTGGTGTCGAGGACTCAGCTTGATTTACTGGATGTGAAGGAAAGAGAAACATGAGAAACTGCTGAAGGAAGGAGAATGCAAGATGCACAACAAATGAGATGAAATGCAAATGATATGCAATACAAGATGCAAGATCCAGGATCACAGGATCACAAATTCAAACAATTCTGAGATTAGTCGGGTGGACGGTTCAAGGATCACAGTCACTGTTCAAAGAAACCCCCACAGGTAGGATTCTAAAATGGGTAGGTGCCTAGAGTCATGGATATCTTTCAAAGATATTACTGTCATGACAAAGCCTCAGCATGACGATAATATCCTCAAAAGAATCTCCTCTAGATGAGGTTCTCGTATCTTCCACGCGAGAAAGACTTCTCGGAGGCATCAACTACACAACCATCGACACACGGATTCTAGAAAAGGTTCTCAGAGTCATAGATCGAGGTTGAAAATATTACTGTAAGAAAGTAATACATTCAAGGGATCTCATCTGATTGAGGCGTTCGTATTAATTCACAAAGAATTAACACTACCAACCACCATGGATAAAACGGTTTATGGTCCTTGGGATCAATGATTCAAACTCGAAAACATTATTGTCATGGCAAAGACTCACCACAACAACAATATCTCCAAGGAATCTACTCCAAGTGGGGTTTTAGCTTCAACTTAACGTGAAAGACTAAATGCAAGTCTCCACTACACAACCACCATCCTAATTCTAGGGTTATACTCGGACTCGGGTGTAGAGCCATCTCACAAAGTAACCATAAGCAGAACAACCCAACAATGCCACAAGCACAAATAACCAAGATAAGGATACCAACAAATAAGCAAGAAGAAAATAAAAACAAAAATCTAACAACTCAAACTAAGATAGGCTCGACTCTCTCTTGCATGGAGCAAACTCCCCAGCAGAGTCGCCACCTGTCGCACCTCGAAAAATTCATTTCGAACATACGACCCTCGCGCGAAAGGCGCGGAAATGCGGTTCGACAAAGTCGCCACCGAACGTTATTTTTCCCGAATATACGGGAGAGGAAAATATCGAGAAAACCTCATAAACGCGGAAGGAACACGGTCGTCGCAACCATATTCCTGGGTTTGGGAGTCGGTTACGCGAGGGGAAGGTATTAGCACCCCTCACGTCCGTTGTACTCAACGAGAACCTCTTAATTCGAGTTGTGATGGATATCAGCTAAACTTAATTCTTCTCTTCTCACTACTAAATGCTAAAGGATATTATAAAGGGATAAAGACACTAGGGGAAAGGGGATGGTTAGAGGATAGGGTGCTCGCCAAGGATTGGGGCCCTTGTGCCTACGTATGCTCATTCGGACAAGAATGCGAAATCAGAGCGTCGTAGTTCGACTACGGGAAAGGATGAGGGAAATGGAAGATGGAGGGGATTGTGCTCGCCAAGATCATCACAATCTTGTGCCTACGTATCTTACATTCAATAGTGAATGAAGAATCAGAGCAGTCGTAGTTCGTGGTAACAACCACGAAAAGGAGACGGGGACATGGGAGAAATGGGTAGAAGGTAGCTCGCCAAGATCATCGCAATCTTGTGCCTACGTATCTTACATTCAGACGAGAATGAAGAATCAGAGCAATCGTAGTTTGTGGTAACGACCACGAAAGAAATGGGATTTGAATTGAGTTTGAAGGGATACGGATGACGATTACTCGAAGTTTAAGAAAGACTTCTCGGACCCAAGTAATCGGGAGAGCGAACCAAAGACTTGGAACACTCTCTTTTTCATCATGAAGGAATGATGTGTTTGAAAGGATAAGGTTAAAATGATGACGATCACTTGAAGCCTAAGGAAGACTTCATAGACCCCAAGTAACCGAGAAAGCGAACCAAAGACTTGGAACACTCTCTTTTTCATCGTAAAAGAAGGTTGTTTGAATTTGAAAAGGTGTATAAAAGGATGAGATTGGTCGGATGACGAATACTTGAAGCTTGAGAAAGGCTTCTCGGATCCAAGTAGTCGGGAGAGCGAACCAAAGACTTGGGACACTCTCTTTTTCATCGTAAAAGAAGTTGTTTGAAAGGTGAGTGAAAGGATGAGTAATTGGAAATGGTTGAATATTGTCGAGTTTGTTAATATTATTTAAAGGCGTCAATTGCTCGCATACGAATAAGATAACTCGCATATAAACAACGGAAAGCAAGATCAAAGAATTGAACCTACTCTTTACACCTTGAAAAGAATTGAATAATTGTTAATTGATTGATAGTTTGTTACGAAAATCCACTTGACGTTGGATCAAGGGTTTGACTTATTATCGCGTGCAAAGTGTGTAATGGACATGAAATGGTTTGGAAAAAAAAGACCGACTTGACTTACGCATCAAGGGTCGAGTTGTAATAGGTTGATGGCGAATGCGTATGAGCACTCGACTTACGAGGTTGTTTGAAAGTGGCTCGATGATGAATCGAGAATTAGTTTGAAAATAGTTTGATCCGCTCTAGTCCCTATGGGTGCTCCTAGGAGATAAACTAATAATCAAAGAAATGCGAAACATACATCGGAATGGGGAAGGGATACATGTAAGTTACACGGGATTGCACGGAATAAAGGGGTCTCATTGTAAGGTAGCCCAAGAGAAAGCCGTGTGTGTGCATTTGTGTCCTAAACTACGCCTTGAGCAAAGTCGGGCACGACTTAAAATTAAGATACCTGCAAATAACCAATGATACGACATTCCACCAATTTGGCTTTTAGGAGTTTCGATAATTTATTAGGTACTTTCGAATATGGGTGAATGAATATGAATAATGAGATATGATAATATGAATAATAATATGACAATAATATTCACAATAATATTTAACGGAAATTAAATTTAATGGTTAGTGAATCGAATCGGGACACGAAAGAATGGATCTCGTCTTAATCGCAAACATAATGCCGATTAATCGAAGGTAGCCTATCACGATCCCAAAGTACGGAAAATAACCCCAATGGTTATTCACCATAGATTTGAAATCAAGAATGTTATCAACTTCGATACGCGATGCTTACGAATAAAAGACTTCATTGATCCAAAAATCGAAATAAAATTGGAAAAAGAAGGTGGTCTCAGATCCTTTGTTTCACGCCAATAATTTGACGGTTAAACGTTGGTAATCTCGTCATCGACCATAAAAATAAAATCGAAAGTGAAAGCATAAACAACATTATTTACAAAAGAAATATTAAATGAAAATGAAATAGAAAACAAAATATTAACATCATGATATTGAATAAACACTTGATAAAAAAAAATGGCTAAAATATTTACAACAATTTTGAAATTCTAAACAAAAATTAAGAGAAGATTGGGGCTTAATTCTATTAGTTAAAAACTAACAAAATTAATTAAAAAAACCACATAGCAATAGAGGGGGTGCTGAGATGAGGGGAAATAAATGGTAATTTATGAGGACCAAATGGGCCCTGCGGTCCATCATCTCACCACCATGACTAGTTTGAAATAAAATAAATAAGTAAAAAAACTCTTTAAACAAAAACTATGCAGTATAACAATAAAGATAAAATAAAAGGAATCACTTGGGCTTTGTATCAGCCCATCATCCCATCCCCAAAACAGAACTGTAGACGAAACAGGGAGGTTGATTTAGCAAAAAAAACCTGGGCATACCAAAAAGCCCAAACGTCGTACAAATCCTCCCAATGTAAACAAAAACAGAGTAAAGAAACTTTCACGACTACACCGCCTTGAATCCGAAACTAAAACAAGAGATGAGAAAAAACCGACCGAAAACAGTGTGAGCATCAACCTCTTCTCTCACGGTTCGAAGAAAATCTTCAACCTATCCTATTCATTTCACCTTTGTCCTCTCTGTTCATCTCCATTCTCTCTCAGTTATTCTGTCTTCTTGGTTGTGGGTTTGGATTTGAAAGGGTTGTGGTTTTTTATTGAGAACAAGTGTGAAGTTGCTGTTTTAAATTTGTAGTCGTTTTACTGTGGGTCAAGTTGAAGAAGGTTGGACCGGTGAAGGTTCAAGAAAAAATTTAGATAGAAGGTTTGGGGTTATGCTATCGGTTGAACGGTTAGATTGAAGGTTCAGAGGATGAAGGGTTGTTGAAGTTGATGAAGGTAAACGTTTTCGATCGGGTTTGGTGGGGGTAAGGAGATTTGAGTGAAGGATTTTTTCTTAAAGGGTGGAACAATGAGGGCTTTATGGTTTGCTGAAGAGGAATGAATAGTTTTTTTGGTTTGTCGAAACTGAAGGTCTCTCTTTTGGTTTGAATTGGGTCGAAGAGCTTTTGTAGATAGGAGAAAAGTCAGTTTTGGGTGGTCCTTCAAATGAGGTAAATGGGAGATTTTTAAAACCTTATTGAAACTGCAGGGTCTGGTTATAGAAGAATAGAGAGTTTTTTCTCCTCCAGGTAAAGAATCAGTTCCCCTTTTCTCTTAAGTTTATTTTCTTTTCAAAACTGTCCTATTGTTGATGTCAAGTCATTTTCAGGTACAGGATACATTGGTTAACAAGTTCTTGGCAGAGTGTATGTGAAGAGCTTTCTTACAACTTTGGTGCAAGGTTTTCTAGGCACAGGTTTTGGAGGTATATGCATAGGGTATGCAGCATAGCTGTATGGTTTTGCAGAGTTGGTTTTGCAGAGTGTAGCAGCTGTTATATTAACACGGTTTTTTTACTCTTCACTCTTTTCTTGTCTTTTTCAGTCTGCTGTGGGCCAATATTTACTCATGCCTTGGGTTGGCATCTCTTCCTTTTTGGCTTCTTGTATTGCTGCTGTGTTGAAGGCATTCTCTGTTTTGCAGGTTGTGGATATGTGTTGTGGGAAGATGGTTTATTTCCAACCCGTTTACGGTGGATGTTGTGCAGCTTTGTATAAGCGAAAGCATTTGGCAAATAGTGTATGGTATTCGTACAGTTTGCAACAATTCTGACTCATGTCGGTATGGTGCGTAAAACTTTGTGGGGACCGTACATGATGAATTCATTCTGATGCTGGTACCAATTGTGGCAATGTCTCGTGAAATTACGGTGATGGTCTTGTGAGGCTCTGTTAAAGAGGTGTCGTCCGCTTTTGTCTCGTAGCAGCATGGCCATGTTTTTTCGCAGGTTGAAATAACATAATTTTTCTCAAAATTTTCGGTGTGTACGCAATTCGGCATGACATTGTTATTTTTTCAATTGCAGGTTTGGAGGTGTGGTTCTACAGGTTTTGTGTTGCGTGTACAGTTTTCTTGGTGTATGGTTTATTGAAGCGCAAATCTCATCTTGCGAAAACCGTTTTTTCACTTATGAAAGCTGCCAATTTGTTTAGCAGGTTTATAGTTTGAAATCATTATGCAAATTCATTACTTTGGGCATATGGACCATCTTTGGTAGCATCATCACCGCCGTAGACAATTAGCATAGTTCAACTCACACCAGTCAAAGCTTTGTCAATAAGCTCGTACCTTACACTCGGTAATGGTTGGCACGACCGATTTTCTTTGTAGATTACTTGCAAATTTTCACTGACTGTCTTTCATATTCTTTTCATGTGAGCATTCATGGATACTTGGCATGACAACGGTTTGATACGACATTCTCGCAGAAGCTTCTCCTTATGTTTCTCAACTGCATCGACAAAGAACTCTGAACATCATAATTTCCACACGGATCCTGAGTCGGATCAGTCTGCAACTTTCCTTGCCTTTTCCTCTCGAATAATTGACGAAATTGTCGAAACACGCAGCGGCCATGTTGACGAGCAGCAACATCAAGTCAGAATTCCACCACAGTCACATGACTTATATAATTCTCCCTGGTCTGATGCTTTGGTTTATCACTCTGTTAAACACTTGATATGGTTGTCAATTACTACTTGGCTATGTGGCCTGAGCTCTCACCAATATTTATCATTTCTATTTATTTCGTGAACTGCAGGTGGTATCCGTTGTGTACAGTTTGGACATGAATTACGTGTGGTTCGGTAGCTGGGGTAGTGTGTGATGCGCAGATCTTTTGCGGTTTGGAGATCCCAGTCATAACGGATATATTCATCTTCATATCAGTACTGTTGTTGTTTCAATACCAGTTGTAATACCCCAAATTTTACCCTTATATTTAGTCAGTCATTTCGCATAGCATCTCATATGTACATTTGCTAACCACTAACAAGTTATGAAGGGGTTTTGTTTTGCAGATTTGGTCCCAGGGGTATTTTGGTCATTTTTCGCAAATTCTACCAATTCCTTGAAGGCGGGCTGTTATTAAAATTCTGAGGCATTTGATACGTATTGGTTTTAAGGCATTTATCTATCACCAGTTCTGATCATATTGAGATTTGGCATTTGGTCAGTGGAATTTAATTACGAGTAGTAACTGTTGTGATTACGGTGCACATACGTGTTTGGTTAACATTTCAATGGGATTTTAATCAGAGGATGAGATTAGGATCACAAATACCACTTGGGAATATTTATGTTTTATGCCTATGTTAATGAATTAAATACTTGTGGATTTATTCACATTTGTTTATATTTTTTAACTAAGAATAAAATATAAATAATTTCAAAATTTTGAGAACTTTATTTCATAAATAATGCTATCATACAAGAATGTGGATGTTGCTTCAAAGTACTGTTACAAGGAAGTACATTAAAATTTTCAATCCTAAGGGATTACATTAAAGCGTCTATCCTAAATCCTAAGAGTATCTAAAGGTCTTCATGTCGTATCTGAACTTCTCCATGAATCCTCAACTAACCTGCACATCAAAAGAAAGCAAACAGTATAGAAAAACGTTAGAAGTTTTTTTCGACACTCTCAGAACAATGTCATCATCGAGTGCCGGGAGTGGCACAACCGAAGTTGCGTCCTACCCCCGTTACCGATCCGCGCCGTGGGCGTCAGATCAGGTAATATCTGTTCTTATCGATACGGGACATCCGAGAGATAGAAAAATAAATAAAGTGGGACTGATTCGTTTTGCCACGATTGGATTTCCAAACTGATACGAGAATAAGGCAACATAGGCAAATTCTGACTCAGACCCGGATACCGGCAGGTCTGAGCCCCCTTGGTTTCAAATTTCCCAACACCTGAAAAGCCACAAGCATCATCAGAATCCAAAACATAAACAATTCATGAGCAGTATTAATCCTGAACCAGTAAGTGAGGTCATGAAAACCAAACAGAGGATTGAAATGCAAGCCAAAATTGCAAACAGAACACCATATGCCAACTAAATAATGCACCAGAATGCAGACTTATGCGCAAGAAGCCATAAGAAAATATCTCGTAGGTCTGTCATAACAAGATCCAAAGAAAAAGTAGCAGCAGATAATACAAAGAAGGCCAGAAGAATAAAGCTGTAACAAGCTGCAAAGCCGTACCAAAAGGGCTGTCAATTAAAGGGCAAGCCACACGGATGGCAAGTCACAAGGATGGGCACCAAGTTGCAGCACAAGGCAGCACCGAATGGGGCTCAGTCATGAGCATCATCGCCCCAACAAATAAGTCACCAAAACAAGTTCATGAAACGAACAAACGAACGAATACATGGCTCGGTTAATCAAACATTGTAGCTCAAATCATCATCGCCCAAAAGTGTATCGAGGCAACATTAAGCATTCATAGTTGGACACAATTGCCTAGAGTACCAGCTCTGAAACACAAGAATCAAATATCATCAGCAGTTAAAATAACACAAAGGGAATAAGTGATAAACCACACGCGAAGATCATCGAAGAGTTTCCCTCATCAGGCTCAGACAAGCTGTCATCATCGCCACGTACCATCCTCGGCGGCGTTTAACTCAACCAAAGCGTAGTACCTATCCTGGAAAAAAAGAATAGAAAAGCATAAGTGAATTCCAACTGATAACCAAACTGAACGAAGCAAGTTCAGAACAAAACTAAAACATATCAGTTCAGAGCGAATCATGATCAAATGTGCAAAGCACATTGGAAAAACAAAGCGCAAAGTTTAGGGCTCAGTTCACACATCATAACCCAAGGTTCACAATGAAATCAGTTAAAATCAGAGATTACGAGAGCCAAAGGTTCAGTTCACAAACATCATATCCAGCTTCAGTTCAAGAAAAAAGGTTCACGAGTAACTGAACGCCGCGAGTTCACCATACAGGAGACCCAGGCTCACATTTAAAGAAATCATCAACACCTGCGAAACAGGTTCACATAACCCTGTTAGAAGAAAATGACACGAGGTCTCCAAACCATATCAGAAAAATAGGGAACAAGGCTGACAACAATCCATATCATAGGGAGCCATAGAGCCAATATCCCAAAGACATGATGTAACCAGGTTGCATCGGTAAATCCACATCAGTAAAAATACCGGATATCACAGAATAAATCCAGAATCCAACATCAAGACTGGATGACCGAAGTGAAAAATCTGCACCAGAAAATCAAGGGGATTAAAAGCCTAAGCAGATATCCAACAAAATCCAAAGGTCAAACGGTATCAGAAAAATCCAGGAAGTTGCAAAATCCAATCCGAATCACAAATTCGAAATCGAGATATATCAGAATGCAAATCAAAACGAACTGAAATCCTGAATTTGAAAGAGGAAAGTTCCAAATAAATCCAATCAGTACAAAACGAAATCAAATCAAATCCAAAAAAGGGAAACTTCGATCGAATCAGAAAGTATAACTTTTGAAAATCAACATCCCAAAATGGACTCAATCAAGTAATTTCGGGACCAATCAAAATCTATGATAATCCAAGGCCCATTCGAACATCACAAAAGTATATAAAAGAGAGATACAACCTGATTGAAAAGGGGGGAGAACGCAACAAACGGCCGCGAGGAGAAAAAACCCTAGAGAGGAAAACGCGAAATCCCGACGAAGAGAGTTCACCGGCGCCTAATTCTAGACGAGCAAACCCTCCAGGCCTCAGAGGATTCATCATCGGTCGTCGTATTCCGCCGAAAATCGCCAGAAATCACCGCTCATAATCACTAAACGTAAGCATTGAGTTCATTGTGATGTAAATTTAATGGTTTAGGGTTAAACATTTTCAGGTTTCTCAGCGAGAGAGAGGTTCAGCATGGGGCAATCGACGAAGGGATCGAGAGAGATGAAGAGCGACCAAGACGAAGTAAGGAAATCGGCGCCGCGAATACACCCAGGGGAAACCCTAAAGTTCGTTCCCTAATGATAACGAATGGGTTGGGTCCGGATGTGGTGACTGGCCCAACCCCCTCTCCTTCTTATTTTTTTTTATTATTTTATTGTACCTTTTTTTTTAAATTTTATTTGTTTTGTGTTTTAAAAAAGCTATTTTTTTACATTTTAATTTTACACTTAAAAAATCTTTATATAATATTTTTCTTTTAATCAAAAAAAATCTTTATAAAAAAAATAATAATATAATATTTTTCTTTTAATCATAAAAAAAAATCTTTTTAAAATATAGTTATCAAGAATAAATTAAAACTCTTTTTTTTATAAAATTAAAACTCTTGTAAATATGAAAAATGAAAAACTTTTTTTAAAATAATGAAAAATAAAAATCTTTTTTTACATTAAATCATTAAATATCAAACAAAACAATCTCGAGATGGGATCTCATTTTCTTCACAGCCTCGTAATTCATCTGATAACTGGTTGACTGTGTCTACTAACGGGTGTTCGTTTTTGCAGTTCACATTCAGTGTATTGAGTTTTCATTTAAGTTTCATTCATATTTGTATCTGTATCTCAATTGTAATCTCGCGAACCTAATAATCGCGCTTACTTTTCGCATTTAATTTCTGCATGATGTATGATTTAAATTTCTGCTGATGTATCGCGATATTTCTGTCACCTTACACCTCCGAAGGTTAGGTCTAGCTTTTGGTCGCCATGCCAATAGTCCTCAAACCCTCAAATTTCACACATTCAAACCCTCAAAATTACACCCTTACAAACCCTAATTTTCACAAATGCCTCGCCGCAGGCAAGATTACAATTTTACCCCTAGCATTAGGTCAAAGAGCCGCCGCGCTCATTTTAGGGTTTCCCGCCGTGGAATCCCTAATTTAACCCTAATTACAACTTAACAATTCAACGTAGAGATTTGGAGTTTCTACACTCCACGTAAGCGTGTCCTTAAGATGCGTTTATTCCCCTTGAGACCTTGACCACAGTCAAGAAGCCTCTAACCTCCCTTTTGAGGGGAACTACGATTACTCTGATTCCACTCCCGTAAGGATACGTAGGCACAAGATGCGATGTCTTGCCGAGTAAACTTAGAATTAACCCCTTAGGTCTTTTTTCTCACTTTTTAATCCTTTGTACATATACCTTAAGCAAATAAATAAAGCAAATAGTAAACATCTGAACAAAAGGTTCCTGTAGAGTACTACAGAAGTTTAGGGTGCTAATACCTTCCCTAAATTTAACCAACCCCCGAACCCTAGATCTTTCCCCGCATTGTGTTTACGATGCAAAATAGGTTTTCCCTCTTTTGACCTTTTCCTTCGGATAAATCAAAGAGCGGTTGTGAATTGAATTGCGATTCAAACTCATTAATAGTTTGTGATCCTATTTCCACCGCAACAGAAAATGGCGACTTCACTGGGGAATCTAAACTTTTGAGGGTTACCCCTAATTTGTTCATGTTTATTACTATTTGCTTTACTATTCATTTACATGTATATATTGTACTCTGATTTTGGGATGGTTCCTTGTGTTGTGAGATAAGTCCTACGCCCGGACTAGTGACATTATTATAGGATGGGGATATATTCGATGAGGCTTATAGGGAGTTGAATCCCGACCAAGCTGATTCGAGAATCACCGCTCAGTTGAGACCTTTTCGAAAATGGTTCGGTTGAACGAGTAATCGTGAAAACTTTTTCCATGGTCGATTGGAGTCTGTGATATTGAGGACCGTAGTACCTTAACACCACCTTGGCCTTATTTAGGACGTAGTGCGGGAACTATGTGGGAGTAATCCTACAACGGTTGCTACGCGATACTACACTCAAAAGAGGTTCTCTTGAGAATATTATTAACCCCCGAGTCAATCGGAAGGTCGATAGTATCCGAAAGATGGGCTGATGACTTTGGGCACTTTTTAGAACCTTGTTCTGCAGGTACAACTAACCTATAGTACACTCCTTTTCAGGGATGGGTAGACCTTAACTCCGCTCACGTTCTTTTAACCTAGGACTTTATGTGTTTTCATGCATTGCATCCATAGAGCATCTCATTGCATTGTATTTCATGGAGTTCAAATACCATTTATGGATATCACGGGATACCATAAATAAAAGATAAAATGAAAAAACAAGAAAAAGATTTCCTTGGTACCCCACGACATTCGTAAATGTTTGAATTCCATGAAATCTTCATCCACATTTTAGCATCATTTACTTTCTTGCATTGCATGTGTCTCCCGACTTCTCACACTCGGTTCTCTCACCTTCCAGTTTCGTCACCCTGAGTTCTCGGCACCAATACAACACCAGAGCTCAAACTCGGAAAAGAATGGAGGATCAGGCAAAAGAGATTGATCGCCTTAGCAATGAACTTGAAGACCTTCGAGGGGGTATGGGGCGTATGATGGAATTGTTACATGTCATGAATGCTAAGATGGATACCCAGCCCACTGTTGTTTCTGAGATTACCGGCATTACTGTGGACCCTCCACCAAGTGTGACCGTAGCAAGGGACTCACCTTATGGTCTTGCTCCAGGTTTTGTGCCTCCTCAAGCCACTGTTCCGATTAATCAACCTGTTCAGCAAGCCGTGCCCTTGTTTTCTGAAGTTTCTAGGGGGGCTCCTATCTTTGCACCACCCGTTGTACACACTCGTGCGCAACCGTACTTCAATGAGACAGTTTTTGATAATCTTGATGAGAATGTTGAGGGTTATGAGAAACATGATAAGCTTCGTGAGGAAGTGAACACCATCGTCCAGAGATTGAAAAAGGTAGAGGGTGATCAAATTTTTGGGACTGCTGCAAGGGATGTTTGTTTGGTCTCGGGTTTGATTATTCCCCCGAAGTTCAAAACTCCGAACTTCGATCGTTATGAAGGGGCCACCTGCCCTAAGAGTCATCTGATCATGTATTATCGCAAAATGGCTGCCCATGTTGAGAATGATAAACTGATGATTCATTGCTTCCAAGATAGTTTGAAGGGTGCTTCCTCCAAGTGGTATCTAACTTTAGACCAGTCTCGCATTAAGAACTTTCAAGATTTATCTGACGCCTTCATCAAACACTACAAGTACAATATGGATCTGGCTCCTGACAGAAGACAGTTGCTGAGTATGTCACAAAAGAACTCTGAGTCATTCAAAGAATATGCCCAAAGGTGGAGAGAGACTGCTTCGCAGGTAGAACCTCCTTTAACCGAGAAAGAGTTAGCTGATTGGTTTGTCGACACGGTCCGTCCAGAATTTTACGAGAGAATGGTGGGCAGTGTGACTTCAAATTTCTCCGACATCGTTGCTGTGGGTGTCAAGATTGAATTGGGTATGAAAAGTGGTAAAATGACAAATAATCATGGTACTTCTAAGGATCAGCCGAAGAAACCTCCTTATAGTTCCCAGAAAAAGAAGGAGGGTGAGGCTAATGCTATATCCTCTGGTAGACCAAGAGAACGCTTTTATCACCCGCAGGGTTATGCTCAACCTCAAGGGTACCCGGTCCAATATGCTCAACAACCCTATGTGGCAGCTATTACACCTTCTTTCAATCAGCAGGTTCCCATGTATCAACCTATGCAACAACCTCCTGTTTATCCGCCTCCTGTCAACTATCTACAGGCGCCCAACGCTCCTGCTCCTCAACAGCCAAAGAGTCCGGCTCCTCGCCAGAATATGCCGAACAGAAGAACGTATAAACCTTGTCCGCCGATTCCAATGACTTTTACCGAGTTGTATCCCTCTTTGGTCAAGCAGGGGCTCATCACCACTCGGGCTTTGGGTCCGCCTCCTAATCCTCTACCCGCCAATTACAACGCCGCCGCTCATTGTTTATTTCATGAGGGTGCGCCTGGTCATGATCTGGAGAATTGTTATGCTCTCAAAAATATTGTCAGGGATTTATTGGAAAAGAAGATTTTGTCATTTGAAGATCCTCAACCAAATGTTAAGAAGAACCCTTTTCCTAACCATGAGAGTGTCAATGCCGTTAGTGTTGATTCGGGGGAAGGTTATGCCCTTGACGTTGGACAGATTAAGACTCCTCTCAAGATGTTCCATTCGAAACTGTTTGAAGCTGGTTTGGTAGATACTTCCCACGTTGCATGCGTAAGTTGTGAAGCCAGTGTTAAGGGTTGTGTGTGGGTTCAGAATGATGTTCAGAGGTTAATTAATGAGGGTGTTTTACAAGTGACAAGCCAATGCAAGAAAGATGAGATCGCTGTGGTTGAGCCTGTCTTCCATCAGCCGGAATCAAAGGGTAAGGTACCAGTGTTTAATCTATCAGGGGCAGGTTCCGCCAATCTCGTGTTCGATATACCGAAGTCATATATCCCTGAGGTGAATCAGCCTAAGCCTATAGTTATTCGAATACCAAGCCCGTTTCCTTTCAGTGATCCTAAAGCTGTGCCTTGGAAATATGACGTGACGATGATTGACAAGGAGTCTGGGAAGGTTATCCCAAATGAAGAGGCTAAGGGTGCGGTGACCAATATCGCAGAGGTAGGCAGGATGACTCGCAGTGGCCGTGTGTATACTCCCCATTCCAACGAGGTCCCACCTAAGGGAATAACTAGTACTCCAGTACCTGCCAAAGACAAAGGTAAAGGAGCCGTCACGAATGATGAAGACGCCGAATTTTTGAGGATCATCAAGAAAAGTGACTATAAAGTTATTGACCAACTTCATCAAACTCCTTCCAAGATTTCGATTTTATCTCTGTTAATGAGTTCACCCGCTCATAGGATGGCCTTGCAGAAGGTTTTGACTCAAGCACATGTAGATCAAGATATCAGCACCAGTCGGTTTGACAGTGTGATTGCCAATTTGACCGCCTGTAACACCCTCAGTTTCAGCAATGAAGAGTTACCGAAGGAGGGTCCGAACCATAATCGTGCTTTACATATATCGGTAAGATGTCAGGAGGACAATTTAGCAAGAGTGCTAGTGGACACCGGGTCTTCTCTGAATGTTTTACCCAAGAGGGTTCTTGATAGGCTGGCTTGTAAGGAGACTGCGTTGAAACCTACTCCTTTGGTTGTCAAGGCTTTCGATGGTTCCCGTCGATCGGTAATGGGGGAGGTTGAGCTTCCTATCCTGATCGGCCCGCAAGTTTTTAATATCACGTTTCAAGTCATGGACATTAATCCCAATTACAGTTGTTTACTTGGAAGGCCGTGGATCCATGCCGCTGGGGCAGTGACCTCAACGTTACATCAAAAGATGAAATTCGTGATCGATGGAAAGTTGGTTATTATACACGGTGAGGAGGATCTGATGGTCAGTAACCTGTCTTCTTTCCGTTACATCGAGGCCGATGAGAATGCTTTAGACATCCCCTTTCAAGCACTTGAGATCGCCAATGCTGTCCTGCTGGAAGTCGAAGAGACAGTGGGTCAGGGTAATCCATCTTTTGCATCTCTGAAGAGTACCAAAGCAACAATTGACAGGGGCATTCCTGAAGGTTGGGGAGAGGTAATCGATGTCAAGACCAAGACTGATCGCTCTGGGTTGGGTTACAAACCAACTCAAAATGGAGCTGCCACAACTGTCGAAGGACGTCCGAAGGTTATCCAAGAGGTATTTGTCAGCGGAGGTTTCCAAGTCAATGCCATCAACGACTGTGAGGAAAATGAAGAGCTGAGCAACCTGGTGTTTAAGGGTGATGCAGTCTTGAACAACTGGGAGGCCGTAGAGATCCCTGTTATCTTTCCCTTGTCAAAGTAATTGTTTTTAAAGTTTCATTTACATTTTCAAATAAAAATCCGTAGCTCTGCCCAAGGCTATAGGGTCTTTTATTAGGCCACCTTTCATTCCTAAAAAGATATTAATAAAAGCATTTTGTTCAATTCCACTTTGTTTCATTTGCGTTTTTCGTTTTCACCTTTAAAAATGAAATTGGCAACCTTTTTCAAAAAAATAATAATAAAAAAAACAGCATTTCATTCTTACATATCTTCGAGCATTTTAATTAAGTAAGCCTTCCATCATGCAGAGACATCGTAAACCTTGTTGGATCCGATGACTTTACTGACACTCCTGACTGGGATGCACCCATCAATCAAGCTGAGGACGAGGATGAAGAAGATTTTGAAGTACCCGCAGAACTGACGAGATTGATTGAGTACGAGTACACAGAGCTTCAACCGCATAAAGAGCAGGTGGACCTAATTAATCTCGGTACAGATGAGAGCAAGAAAGAGGTCAAGATTGGTGCAATGCTTAGGACGGAGATTAGGCCGAGGTTGATTGAGTTGTTAAAAGAGTATATTGATGTGTTTGCATGGTCGTATCAAGATATGCCGGGCCTGAACACAGATATTGTTGTTCACAAGTTGCCACTTAAGCCAGATTGTCCACCTATCAAGCAGAAACTCCGAAGAACGAGACCCGACATGGCTTTGAAAATTCGAGATGAGGTTAAAAAGCAGTTGGATGCAGGTTTCTTGGCAGTCGCAAAATATCCAGATTGGGTTGCCAACATCGTGCCAGTGCCTAAGAAAGACGGTAAAGTTAGGATGTGTGTAGACTACAGGGATCTGAACAAAGCGAGTCCAAAAGACGACTTCCCACTGCCACATATTGACACACTGGTAGACAATACGGCCAGTTTTGCGTTGTTCTCATTTATGGATGGTTTCTCTGGCTATAATCAGATCAAGATGGATCCCGATGATCGAGAGAAGACTACTTTCATTACTCCTTGGGGAACCTTCTGCTACAAAGTCATGCCCTTCGGTTTAAAGAATGCAGGGGCAACTTACCAACGTGCTATGACCACTCTTTTTCATGATATGATGCACAAAGAGATTGAGGTGTATGTGGACGATATGATAGCCAAATCTCAGAGTGAAGAGGAGCATCTAGACCATTTGGTGAAATTGTTTGAACGACTCAGGAAATATCAGTTGAAATTGAACCCTGCTAAATGTACCTTCGGTGTCAGATCTGGAAAGCTGCTTGGTTTCATTGTTAGCCAACGAGGGATTGAGGTGGATCCTGACAAAGTCCGAGCCATTCAAGATATGCCGGCTCCGCGAACCGAGACGCAAGTTAGGGGTTTTCTGGGACGTCTGAATTACATTTCCAGGTTTATCTTTAATATGACCGCTACTTGTGAGCCGATATTCAAGTTGCTTTGCAAGGGGCAGACAGTTGAGTGGAACCCTGATTGTCAGAAAGCGTTTGAGAAGATTAAGGGTTATTTGCAAGATCCCCCTATTCTAATTCCTCCCGTGCCTGGAAGACCGTTGTTTATGTACCTTACTGTTCTTGAGAAGTCTATGGGTTGTGTGCTTGGACAACATGATGAGACTGGAAAAAAGGAACATGCGATTTACTACCTGAGCAAAAAGTTTACCGATTGCGAAAACAGATACTCACCATTGGAGAAAACTTGTTGTGCATTGGCATGGGCCGCTAAGCGCCTTCGGCAATATATGGTCTGTCATACCACATTGTTGATTTCTAAAATGGATCCGATCAAGTATATTTTCGAAAAACCTGCTCAAACCGGGAGGCTAGCCCGTTGGCACATGTTGTTATCCGAATATGACATCCAGTATGTACCCCAGAAGGCGATTAAGGGTAGTATTTTATCGGATTATCTTGCAGACCAGCCAGTTGAAGATTATGAACCTCTTAAGTTTGATTTTCCCGATGAGGATATTTTGTTGATTAAAAGAGATTGTGAAGAGCCAGATCCGAGCGAAGGTCCAGAACCAGGTCTTTGGTGGAAGATGATGTTTGATGGCTCCTCGAATTTCAATGGGCATGGTATAGGCGCCGTTTTGATGAACCCAAAGGGCGGATTCACTCCATTTACAGCGAGATTGGACTTTGAGTGCACTAACAACGTCGCAGAATACGAAGCATGTATTCTTGGCCTCAAAGCGGCGATTCACCTCCGAATCAAACTTCTTAAAGTAAGTGGTGACTCAGCTTTGGTTATTTACCAAGTACAAGGCAAATGGGAAACGAAGAATGAGAAGCTGATCCCTTATAAGGACTACATTGTTGAGCTGATCAAGTATTTCGACGAGATAGAGTTCGAGCATGTTCCTAGATCCGAGAATCACGTAGCCGATGCTTTAGCCATGTTAGCATCCATGTGGAAAGTTAAATTCGTTAATGAAGCACCTCTTATCCATATTGAGCGTAAGGTTGAGCCCGCTTATTGTCAGATGGTCGAAGAAGTTGAGGTGGATGAAAAGCCTTGGTTTCATGATATCAAGAACTATCTCGTCAGGCAGGAGTATCCCGATGGTGCTACTGGTCTGGACAAAAAGACATTGAGAAGACTGGCGTCCAAATTCTTTATCAGTAATGGTGTGTTATACAAGAGAAATCACGACATGGTCCTGCTCAGATGTGTTGATAAACGGGAAGCGGATATGTTACTACAGGAAATTCATGAGGGGACCTTCGGAACTCATGCCAATGGCTATGCTATGTCCAAGAAGATGTTAAGGGCTGGGTATTATTGGCTAACCATGGAAGCTGACTGTATCCAATACGCTAGAAAATGCCATAAGTGCCAAATTTATGCTGACAAAATGCATGTACCTCCGTCACCGTTGAATGTTTTGTCTTCACCATGGCCGTTCTCTATGTGGGGCATTGACATGATTGGGGCAATCGAGCCGAAAGCTTCTAATGGTCATCGCTTTATCCTTGTTGCCATTGATTATTTCACCAAGTGGGTAGAGGCTGCCTCCTACACCAACGTGACCAAGCAAGTGGTTGCCCGGTTCATCAGGAAAGAGATCATCTGCCGTTATGGAGTCCCAAGCCGGATAATAATTGACAATGGCACCAATCTGAATAACAAGACTATGAAAGAGCTGTGCGATAGTTTCAAGATCACTCACCACAATTCTTCTCCGTACCGTCCTAAGATGAATGGAGCCGTTGAAGCTGCAAATAAGAATATCAAGAAGATCCTGCAAAAGATGGTTGTGACTTACAAAGATTGGCATGAGATGTTACCGTTTGCTTTGCATGGGTACAGAACCTCGGTGAGAACTTCGACAGGGGCAACACCTTTCTCACTGGTATATGGAATGGACGTCGTGCTCCCCATCGAAGTAGAAATACCTTCGTTAAGAGTGTTAATGGAGGCTGAACTTGAGGAAGCTGAGTGGGTGCAAGACAGACTGGATCAGTTGAATCTCATTGACGAGAAACGCATGACAGCTATGTGCCATGGGCAATTATATCAGAAACGGATGAAAAGAGCATTTGATAAGAAGATTCGTATCCGTGAGTTCCGTCAAGGAGAGCTCGTACTCAAAAAGATCTTGCCAGTGCATAAAGATATGCGTGGAAAGTGGATGCCCAATTATGAAGGCCCATTTGTTGTAAAGACCGTTTTCTCCGGAGGGTCTCTGATACTTACAACAATGGATGGTGAAGAGCTTGCACATCCCGTGAATTCTGATGCAGTCCGAAAATATTATGCCTAAAAACCCGCTAAGTCGAAAACCTGCAAAAGGCGACTTAGGCAAAAGTAAGGGTTGAAAAAAAGAAATAATAATAAAAAGCTCGCTAAGTTGAAAACCCGAAAGGGCGGCTTAGGCAAAAAGGAGCGTCCCGGTGGATTGAAAACCCGAAAGGGCGGTCCAGGCAAAAGTTAGGGACAAAGGCATTTCATTGCATCAGAAAACACCGATCATTGCAAACACACTTTCCGCATGAGAGCCATTTTCCAGTTCGTTCATTCTCGTCCAAAGCAAGATTCTGGATTAGTCTTAGTTATTAGTGTCAGTAGGTGTCGTTGGATTCAATGTAACCTTTTCCCATGTTGCCAATTTCAAAGCATAATCATCTGTGGAGCTATGCCTTCAGCAAGCTGCCACCCTTTAATAAAAGATACCATTTTGTTACTTACATTCCTTGGTGCATTACTCTTGTTTTCTATTGTTATGCAAAATGAATTTATTCTTAAAACTTTGAAAATGAAAGGTGCATTGAAAATTTTTAAAGCTGTTCTTCGAAAACGCAATCGGAAATATAAGAAATTACTTTGACTAGTGGAAATTTCGGAAGGATCTCTTCACTCCTCGAAAAATCTCATTGTTGCAGAAACACTTTTAAATCATTGCTCTGACACAGTCCCCAGAGAGACTATAAGCTGACAACCTTTTCTTGGGTAACTCGAAAGTGTCCTTCAGGTTTTCTTCTCCCCATGTGAAGACGTGATACTGTGCACCCAAGCAGATTACCTTCTCCCCAGAGAATTCAGAACTTTAAAACCAGATGTGGTCCTACCTTTTTTTTTCCATGATTGACGTATTGGTTGCAGAGAACGCAGGGTATCTCCATCGAGATGTCTATTTCATCTCTCGTCCCGTCTCTAGTCAGTTTCGTCAGCATACACAGGGGCATAAGCATCACATGCCTATTTCATACACATACTCATTGCATACTCATTTCATAACATCTTGCATACATAGACATTAACATACATTCACATTAACATATGCATTCACAGGTTCATTGTGTTTCACCATCATTTGGTTGTTACCGCCGAGTAATTGGGTTCGTCCATTCTCTCCAAATAGATTGTCAGCCCTAAGCATAAAATGCATATGTGTTTCCAGTTTCCCCACAGAGCTCGATCCTCGTGGATGACGGTTACTTCAGCTATCTTTCCTCACTAGGATAAGATATCTACCCTTCGAGATCATTCCCTCGATGGAGTCTTGATTACCAGTCTTCTTTCTAGCTCGATCCTAGATTGAATCTCAGTCATGTCGGTAGTCAAGCCCAACCGGACGTGCATTTATTTTGCACCATCTAAAGATTTTCACCATACCATGACAGATGTTCGACTGTTCTCGCCCGAGAAGTTTATCACTGTACCCGGACGTGCATTTATTTTGCACTATCTTTCAAGAAAATCAACTACAATCATTTACAGATACACGCCAGTTCCCGCCTGGAAAATATATCAGTACAACACTTTACAATCCTACATGTTACAACCCTTTACACTTTACATTTTAACAGCATCAACATACGAAATTTCTCACCTAAGAAGTCGATCCTATCCTCGTTATGACTCGCAGCAAATGGCCATCTCCATGGAGCAGTTGGGCTTCCATTTACCTGCCGTCTTGAGGTATGAACCAAATCGTATTCAGGAGAGCACGATCTTGAAGTACGGGGAGGTTTGAGTGGAATCATATTCAGGAGAGCACGATTTTGAAGTTATGAAGAAGTTCATTTATCCTTTAGTAAAAGAAGGAGCGGAATCATATTCAGGAGAGCACGATTCTGAGTTATGAGGAAGTTCAGTTGGCCGTTTTTCAGGAGTGCACGATTCTGAAAAATGAGGAAATTTCAAGAGCCGAATCATATTCAGGAGAGCACGATTCTGACGTATGAAGAAGTTCGATTATCCATTTTCATATTCAGGAGAGCACGATTCTGAAGTATGAAAAAAGTTCATTTACAACCAAATCATATTCAGGAGAGCACGATTCTGAAGTATGAGTATATTCAGTCATCCAGTTTCATATTCAGGAGAGCACGATTCTGAAGTATGAGTATATTCAGTCATCCAGTTTCATATTCAGGAGAGCACGATTCTGAAGTATGAGGAAGTTCAGTTTACCCTTTTTATGTTCAAGAGAGCACGATCTTGAAGCAGTTTATTTATCCTTCAGTAAGAAAAGAATCAGAATCGTATTCCAGGCGCCGACCTTAAATGCGAGAAGATTTATTTATCAGATAAGCAGCAGCCTCTTTATTTGAGTGCTTATCCATTTTTGCACATAAGTCCCTTCCAACGACAGTTCTCCCTCGAGAAGCTTATCAGGGCATTTTCCCATTAAAGTCCATTTATTTTGGCATACAGCCGGTCCTTACCCTGTATATTTGATACGGATTTCCGAAAAGTCCGTTTGATCCCGTCACGAGAGATAGTTTACAGAAGCTTGGATGTTATTCTTTGCTCAATGCTCCAGCCTTCTGTGATCGATCTTGCAGTCGTACATGATCCAGTTTTACTTTTAGATTCCCCAGTGGAGGCCGTATCATAGGTGCCATCTCCATTTGAGAATCTCGTTCCCGTTCTGAAAATGACAATTGGTTGTGTTCGCACTAGTTGACCATCATTTTAGAATTCCCCAGGGTTGTACTGTGTCTCAGCGCGTCATTTTCCCCAGTGTGTTCCTCTCGTGGCGTCTGTCTCGGTGTCGTCATCTTCGTCAGCATTTTCGCATTCATTATTCCAGCATACGCATCATATCATATTCATGGCATCATCTGCATTAAGCTGTTCCCGTTTTGTCCACAGCATTGCATATCGTCGCATATAAGGGCAAAATTCTCGGTTATCTATATTTAAATCTCTCCACCACGATTCCTCGAGTCTCTGTCACTCAAATCGTCTGGTGTAGCTATTTAAATAGGGGCAACTGTAATACCCCAAATTTTACCCTTATATTTAGTCAGTCATTTCGCATAGCATCTCATATGTACATTTGCTAACCACTAACAAGTTATGAAGGGGTTTTGTTTTGCAGATTTGGTCCCAGGGGTATTTTGGTCATTTTTCGCAAATTCTACCAATTCCTTGAAGGCGGGCTGTTATTAAAATTCTGAGGCATTTGATACGTATTGGTTTTAAGGCATTTATCTATCACCAGTTCTGATCATATTGAGATTTGGCATTTGGTCAGTGGAATTTAATTACGAGTAGTAACTGTTGTGATTACGGTGCACATACGTGTTTGGTTAACATTTCAATGGGATTTAAATCAGAGGATGAGATTAGGATCACAAATACCACTTGGGAATATTTATGTTTTATGCCTATGTTAATGAATTAAATACTTGTGGATTTATTCACATTTGTTTATATTTTTTAACTAAGAATAAAATATAAATAATTTCAAAATTTTGAGAACTTTATTTCATAAATAATGCTATCATACAAGAATGTGGATGTTGCTTCAAAGTACTGTTACAAGGAAGTACATTAAAATTTTCAATCCTAAGGGATTACATTAAAGCGTCTCTCCTAAATCCTAAGAGTATCTAAAGGTCTTCATGTTGTATCTGAACTTCTCCATGAATCCTCAACTAACCTGCACATCAAAAGAAAGCAAACAGTATAGAAAAACGTTAGAAGTTTTTTTCGACACTCTCAGAACAATGTCATCATCGAGTGCCGGGAGTGGCACAACCGAAGCTGCGTCCTACCCCCGTTACCGATCCGCGCCGTGGGCGTCAGATCAGGTAATATCTGTTCTTATCGATACGGGACATCCGAGAGATAGAAAAATAAATAAAGTGGGACTGATTCGTTTTGCCACGATTGGATTTCCAAACTGATACGAGAATAAGGCAACATAGGCAAATTCTGACTCAGACCCGGATGCCGGCAGGTCTGAGCCCCCTTGGTTTCAAATTTCCCAACACCTGAAAAGCCACAAGCATCATCAGAATCCAAAACATAAACAATTCATGAGCAGTATTAATCCTGAACCAGTAAGTGAGGTCATGAAAACCAAACAGAGGATTGAAATGCAAGCCAAAATTGCAAACAGAACACCATATGCCAACTAAATAATGCACCAGAATGCAGACTTATGCGCAAGAAGCCATAAGAAAATATCTCGTAGGTCTGTCATAACAAGATCCAAAGAAAAAGTAGCAGCAGATAATACAAAGAAGGCCAGAAGAATAAAGCTGTAACAAGCTGCAAAGCCGTACCAAAAGGGCTGTCAATTAAAGGGCAAGCCACACGGATGGCAAGTCACAAGGATGGGCACCAAGTTGCAGCACAAGGCAGCACCGAATGGGGCTCAGTCATGAGCATCATCGCCCCAACAAATAAGTCACCAAAACAAGTTCATGAAACGAACAAACGAACGAATACATGGCTCGGTTAATCAAACATTGTAGCTCAAATCATCATCGCCCAAAAGTGTATCGAGGCAACATTAAGCATTCATAGTTGGACACAATTGCCTAGAGTACCAGCTCTGAAACACAAGAATCAAATATCATCAGCAGTTAAAATAACACAAAGGGAATAAGTGATAAACCACACGCGAAGATCATCGAAGAGTTTCCCTCATCAGGCTCAGACAAGCTGTCATCATCGCCACGTACCATCCTCGGCGGCGTTTAACTCAACCAAAGCGTAGTACCTATCCTGGAAAAAAAGAATAGAAAAGCATAAGTGAATTCCAACTGATAACCAAACTGAACGAAGCAAGTTCAGAATAAAACTAAAACATATCAGTTCAGAGCGAATCATGATCAAATGTGCAAAGCACATTGGAAAAACAAAGCGCAAAGTTTAGGGCTCAGTTCACACATCATAGCCCAAGGTTCACAATGAAATCAGTTGAAATCAGAGATTACGAGAGCCAAAGGTTCAGTTCACAAACATCATATCCAGCTTCAGTTCAAGAAAAAAGGTTCACGAGTAACTGAACGCCGCGAGTTCACCATACAGGAGACCCAGGCTCACATTTAAAGAAATCATCAACACCTGCGAAACAGGTTCACATAACCCTGTTAGAAGAAAATGACACGAGGTCTCCAAACCATATCAGAAAAATAGGGAACAAGGCTGACAACAATCCATATCATAGGGAGCCATAGAGCCAATATCCCAAAGACATGATGTAACCAGGTTGCATCGGTAAATCCACATCAGTAAAAATACCGGATATCACAGAATAAATCCAGAATCCAACATCAAGACTGGATGACCGAAGTGAAAAATCTGCACCAGAAAATCAAGGGGATTAAAAGCCTAAGCAGATATCCAACAAAATCCAAAGGTCAAACGGTATCAGAAAAATCCAGGAAGTTGCAAAATCCAATCCGAATCACAAATTCGAAATCGAGATATATCAGAATGCAAATCAAAACGAACTGAAATCCTGAATTTGAAAGAGGAAAGTTCCAAATAAATCCAATCAGTACAAAACGAAATCAAATCAAATCCAAAAAAGGGAAACTTCGATCGAATCAGAAAGTATAACTTTTGAAAATCAACATCCCAAAATGGACTCAATCAAGTAATTTCGGGACCAATCAAAATCTATGATAATCCAAGGCCCATTCGAACATCACAAAAGTATATAAAAGAGAGATACAACCTGATTGAAAAGGGGGGAGAACGCAACAAACGGCCGCGAGGAGAAAAAACCCTAGAGAGGAAAACGCGAAATCCCGACGAAGAGAGTTCACCGGCGCCTAATTCTAGACGAGCAAACCCTCCAGGCCTCAGAGGATTCATCATCGGTCGTCGTTGTAAACCCATAATTTCGACAAGACCATAATTTCGACAAGATTAAGATTCAGGCTTTAAGGTCATCTTTGTCGAAGGATAGCATCAGGAGAAGAATCCAAGAATTGCTGACAAGGTTTTAAAGTTTCATTGTTTCGACCAGAAATAGATATAATGTTCTGGCAGAATAGTTTGGAGAGTTTGTGACTAAGGGCTTCGACAGAAGAAGTTTGTTAATAAAAGACAAGGTTTGGCAAGTGCTGAAGAGTTTTTTTAAAAAAAAAGGGTTTCGACAGTTTTGAAGAGTTACAAGGTTTCGTCACCAAGGAAGAGATTCAAATTTCAAAAGGTTGTAACCTTTGGCAGTTGGACACATGGAGGTTTCAGAGAAGAAATTTACATGCAGGCTGACACTTGTCGTTTAGTTATAGTTTTTCCGTTCTAAGCAGTTATTCTGTTTGTGTATAAATAGGATAGTTTGTGGTTAGAATGGGTGTGTGAAAATTTGTACAAAATTCCTGTAAAAACTCTAAGTACCCAGTGTGAGAGAAAATGAGTCTAGTATTTGGAACAATGTACGTTTTAAACACCAGTTATATTTCAAAGTCATTTTAAAATTACTTGTTTATTCTCCAAGTTCATTACTTGTTTATTCTCCAAGTTCATTACTTGTTTATTCTTCAAGTTCATGTCATTTTACATTTCATTTACTTTTCTGCAAGTTTTAGCCTTTCGACATTTCTTTGTTCTTGTTTAAACTTTTAACCTTATTTCACCTTTAAGTTAAAACTTTCGTTACTTACAAAATCAAAGTCCTTAGTACTTTGACAACATTGATAAAACAAACCACAAATTAGTCACCAAAAGTCTAAGAGTATTTCGACAGAACCAAATGCACATGTATCCTAGGACTTGTATGGTTGGTCCTGCAAGTAACCCAATTTTCTGAAGAAATTGGTTAACCAGAGGTTGTTCGCCAGAAAACACAGCGAACAAATTGGCACACCTGGTGGGACTAGTGTATTTGATAAAATCTAATAGAAATTTCTAGACAAATTGTTCCTTGCTACGTTGTATGATTCTTAGAAGCGGTAAATTAGCCGTAACCGACGTAGAGAGACCAAAGAGAACAAGAAGAAGAAACATGGCTAACTTGCCAAATGCTTCAAATATTTCTGACGAAACCATTCCAGTTTCCAATCCTATCCCTTCGTCAGGAACAATACCAGTGTCTGGCCCTGTTTTAGAACAGATTAGGCCTCCTTTGGGGGATTCCATACCAACGGGTTCAGGATCCCAGAATGCGCCTAGTTCTTCCACCATGGGACACGCCAGACCCTTGGGAACCCCTCCCCCTGGAGGAAATATATTCAGGCCATATCTGAATTATTCTCAGCCTTTGGTTGGGAGAGAACAACCGTACGGAATGCCAACTTCAATGATGGCAAGCCTACATAATTCGTCACCATTATTCTCTGATGCCATGGTTCAAGTGTCATCACCATTGCAGGGATCAGGATATGGTGGAAATGGAAATAGAATGAATCAAATTCCACCAGGTTTTCATATGCCCGCTATGACAAACCATTCTGCACAAGTAATCCGTCAACAGATGGATGAAAGCAATCATGATATGGTGCAGGCTTTGACACAACAAATGGGAGAAGTGTTCAATCCCTTAATACAAAACACTACCCAAACAAACCAAATATTGGCAGAACAGATGGCACGCATTGCTGATTTTTTTGGAGTCCCACAAGCACAACAAAGAATGCAATTAAACCAGAATCCTGCCAATAGGGCTGTCGAAGAGGAACTCACTATAAACCAAAGGCCCTTAGGGAACCCTCAGGAAAATCCCAGGGGGCAAGAGGTGATGGTCGAACAGCCTAATGTAGAAGAGCCTATTCGACAGGAACCAAGAAGGATAATAGTCCAGAGAAACCAAAATGCTGACGAAGTGTTACAGCAGAGAATGCGTTACAATAACATGCCTGTCGAAAATAATATTGCCACCATGGTGGAGAGAATAATGGCACAAAACGGAGTAAACGTAGGATTACAAAGGCCTAGTTATACTTCCCCCTTGTCTGAATTTATCTTACACCAAGAGTTACCACCAAGGTGGAAAGTCCCCAAATTCACAAAATTTTCAGGGGATACTAGTGAATCCACCATAGAACACGTGGCACGTTATTTGATAGAAGCGGGAGAGATTGCTAATAACGAGAACTTAAGGGTGAAGTATTTCCCAAGTTCTTTGACAAAAAACGCTTTCACTTGGTTTACGTCACTTCCTCCAACTTCAATTTTTACTTGGGCCCAATTAGAGAGATTGTTCCATGAACAATTTTATATGGGACAAACCAAGATAAGTTTGAAAGAGTTGGCAAGTGTCAAAAGAAAATTTTCTGAACCCATAGATGACTATTTGAATAGGTTTAGATTATTAAAAGCCAGATGCTTTACGCAAGTGCCGGAACAAGAACTAGTCGAAATGGCTGCAGGAGGTCTTGATTATTCCATAAGGAAAAAACTGGATACCCAATATCTGAGAGACATGGCACAGTTGGCAGACAGAGTAAGGCAGATAGAAAGACTGAAAAATGAGAAATTTAGATCAAATAAAAACAAGAAGGAAAGAGTGGCCTATGTAGGAATGGTTCAAGATGATTACGACGAAAACGAACCAGTCATTTTCGACCAGCAAGAAATTGATCTTGCAGAATTAAAGCAAGGCCCTCCATATTCTTGTAAAGTTTTAGCCCCGTCGAATGGAAAAAGTCCAGTCGAAATGGAAAAGAATGACAGGTTCCCTAAAAGAACCTATACATTCGACATCACCAAGTGTGATGAGATATTTGATTTACTAGTCAAAGATGGTCAGTTAATAAAACCAGCAGGCACTAAAGAGCCTCCTATAGACCAACAGAAAAAGAGAGGTTTTTGCAAATACCATAATTTCTTGGGTCATAAAACTTCTCAATGTTACCTTTTCAGGGATCTTGTCCAAAATGCAATCCAAAGTGGAAGGTTGAAGTTTGGAGACAAAGGCAAGCAGCAGATGAAGATTGACTCCAATCCCATGCAGATTGTGGAGGCAAATTATGCTGAGCCAGAAATGGTAAACGTAGTCGAAATGGAGATCATGGCAGAAGAAAATTCTGAAATGGTAGGAGTTACTGAAAGTTTCGACACCAACTTCACCATGATAGAAGCTGCTGAAGGTTTCGACACCCATGTCAATGTGGTGGAAGAAGGTGATAATTCTGCTGGCCAGGCTGAGGCAAAAGAAGTCAAAGTTTCTGAAGACTTCGACAGTGAGAATGCCACTGAAACTACTGAAGGTTTCAACGGAAGAAATGCAGTCAAAGTGGGAAGAAGCTTCGACAAGAAAAACCGTGAAAGAGATGCTGAGCAAGGGGTGATCTGGGACACTTTGGGAGAGTCAAATGGGAAATTCGACTTCATGGTGAAATATTCAGCACCACCAAGCTCCGAAACAGATGCCAACGAAATCAAACCCACAGGATGGGGAGATTCTTTCAAAAGGGATGACGAAGAGGAGGATAGCAAAACCCTCGCTGCCCAAACAGAGGTCACTGAAGGCCCTGACCAAGAGGAGATTAAAACACCAGGGACTGATGACAATTCCCTCACTGTCAAACAAATGAACAGTGATACCACCAAAAATGAAGAACATCCTGTCGAAAGGGTTGCACATTGCTGCAAATACATCTATAAGGGCTTACACCCAAAAGGCAATGTTAGTCAGTCAAAGGAGGACATCCCAGAGGAAATCATGCTAGTCGAAAAAATGAACAAATTGAAAATTACAACTGAACAGAGTGCTGGGATTCATATGGTGGAAATCACTCAAAAGGGAGGACCAGACATCGACAAGGGAAAGAAGCGTCAAGAGGAGCATCAGAAGCTGGTTTACCCAGAAGAGAACGAGAGTCTGGTTGAATTCATCCAGAGGTGTCAAAGGAAGAATGCAGAAGTCATGCTTTGCCCAAGATGCAGTGCTGTGTTCGACAAGAAAGCAGCTGATGACTTAGAAGCAGCAGTAAAGACCCAGAGGAAAAGAAGTTGGGGAACAGTCCCACCAACCAGAAACGAAAGATTCGACCCAAGGAGAGGGGAGCATCACAGTCAAGGGGTCGGAGAAAGACGTTTCAACACTTACAAACCATCCAACAGGCCAAATGATGACAAATGGGTTCAGCCTATAAGGGATGTCCAAGGTCAGAAGAGATGGAAGAGTTTTGAAGTGAACAGGGGTCCTTCCATGGAAGTTAAAAAGGAGGCAAAGCCAAAATACGTCTCTGAAAACTACAAAGGGAAGAATCCTATGTCCAGATCCCAATGGAGAAGATTCCAAAGGCAGAAGAAAATTGAAAAGAAAACTGTAGAGTACCAAAAGGTTGGGCAGAAGGAAGCTGAATCAAGCAAATGTGTGCAGATTACGAACAAGGGAATGCCCCTGGCAGAAAAAGAAATCATTCAGAAGAATGGATCTGGTAACACCACAGAGATGCAGAAAACAAACAATAGAATGCCAGTGGACGAAGAAGTCACAGATGAATTTGGTTCAGAATCAGATGCTTCTTTCGACGTAACTTGCAATGTGGTTTCTGTACTGCCCAGAGACTTCGACAGGATAATGGAAGTCGAAGACGAAGAGGATGACATGATAGATGATAGCATAAGCTTGAAGCCTGTATGCTACTACATAATGAACAATGGCTGTGTCGAAGAGCAAAATGCCTTCTTCGAAAGGCCAGATGATGCAATGAAGGCTCACTTAAAGCCTCTCTTCATAAAAGGAAAGGTAGAAGGTGTAGGTGTCAACAAAATTCTGATAGATGGCGGAGCAGCTGTAAATTTAATTCCTCATTACATGATAAGGAGAGTTGGAAAAGATGACTCCGACACTAAACCTCACAATATGGTGTTGTCCAACTATGAAGGTAAAGTGGGAACAACACTGGGAGTAATACAATTGAACTTGACTGTGGGATCCATCACCAGGCCTACAATGTTTGTGGTGATAGCATCAAAAGCAAATTACAACTTGCTGTTGGGAAGAGAATGGATCCATGGGATTGGGGCTGTGCCATCCTCCATGCATCAAAGAATAGCAATCTGGAGGCCAGATGGGATTGTCGAAAACATTGAAGCAGATCAGAGTTACTTCACAGCTGATGTGAACAATATCACTAGTCGTAACTTCGACAAGAACCTAGCCCATATAGCACCATGCAATCCTGCGGCTTTCGACCTGACAGCTTCCGACAACGCTTACTGTTCCATGTACCTCCATCCTACACATGGTTTCCAGTGGGATAAAGAAATAATTGGGGAAACAAATTACACTTGGGGAACTGCCCACGTCAACCCAACTGGATGGGGGAGTGAATTCAGTGAAAATGACTGAAATTTCAGCAATGGAAAGGATTTCGGCTTATATAGCCGAAAAACAACACAAAGCGGCCCTTGAGGCTGAAGTAGGAAATATGGCTGTCGAAGCCAGCACTCAGGTTGTCGAAGGACAACACCCTCAAGAAAATATTGAGGAGCAACATGCAAATCAGAGTTTTGAAGAAGACTCAAATGGTGAATGGCAGAACCAAAGACTTGATGCCATTTATGATGACGAACCTTTGGGGTTCGAAAAGGATCCAAACTCCACCAATATGAAAATGGTGGCACAGGATCCCTTAGAGGAGATTAATCTAGGACTGGGGGCAGAGAAAAGGCCCACTTACATCAGTGCCAAGTTGAATCCTCAACTCAGAATCGAAATAATCCAGCTGCTGAAGGAGTTTAAAGACTGCTTCGCATGGGATTATGACGAAATGCCTGGTTTAGACAGAAGTTTGGTGGAATTGAAGTTGCCAATTCTGGAAGGGAAGAAGCCAATAAAACAGACCCCCAGACGCTTTGCACCTGAAATTCTGTCGAAGATCAAAGAAGAGGTCGAAAGACTTCTAAAATGCAAATTCATCCGTACAACAAGGTATGTCGAATGGATTGCTAATATTGTTCCTGTGATTAAGAAAAATGGCACGCTAAGGGTGTGTATTGATTTTAGAGATCTAAACTCAGCCACCCCTAAGGATGAGTATCCTATGCCAGTAGCAGAAATGCTAGTAGATTCTGCAGCAGGTCATGAGTATTTAAGTATGCTTGATGGCTATTCTGGTTATAACCAGATTTTTATTGCTGAAGAAGACGTTCCAAAAACAGCTTTTCGTTGTCCAGGAGCAATAGGAACATATGAATGGGTAGTAATGCCCTTTGGTTTGAAAAATGCTGGAGCTACTTACCAAAGGGCTATGAATTCTATTTTTCACGATTTCATTGAAACGTTTATGCAAATTTATATAGATGACATTGTGATTAAATCTGCTTCAGGCTTCGACCATATTAACCATCTTCGACAGTCCTTTGAAAGGATGAGGAAGTTTGGTTTGAAAATGAATCCTCTTAAATGTGCTTTTGGTGTGCAGGCTGGGGATTTCTTAGGCTTTGTGGTCCACAAAAAGGGGATTGAAATCAATGAAAACAAAGCTAAAGCAATAATGGAGGCAAAAGCGCCATCGACAAAGAAGGAATTGCAGTCTCTACTAGGGAAAATCAACTTCCTCAGAAGATTTATCTCCAACCTTAGTGGAAAGACTCAGGCCTTCTCACCCTTGCTTCGACTGAAGAAAGAGGGTTTCACTTGGGGGCAAGAGCAACAAGCTGCTTTCGACAAGATCAAGGAGTATTTGGCAAATCCCCCAGTCTTAATATCTCCTTGCCGAAAAAGAAGCATGAGGCTCTACATATCAGCATCTGACAGAACATTAGGAAGTATGCTTTGTCAAGAAGATGAACATGGCGTCGAAAGAGCCATTTACTATCTCAGCAGGGTCTTGAATGATGCTGAAACTAGGTATAGCATGATAGAAAAATTATGTTTATGTGTATATTTCTCTTGTATGAAATTAAAGCATTATATAAAACCCGTTGATGTACATATATCTTCTCATTTCGACGTAATAAAGCATATGTTGTCTAAGTCTATTTTACATAGTCGAATTGGAAAATGGGCTTTAGCCTTAACTGAATATTCTTTAAAATATATGCCCCTAAAAGCTGTTAAAGGGCAAGTAGTTGCTGACTTTATAGCTGACCACTCCATACTTGGAGAGGAGACAAATTATGTCGAAAAAGAGCCTTGGAGGTTATATTTTGATGGTTCCAGTCATAAAAAATGGAACAGGTGTTGGGGTGTTAATTATTTCTCCCAATAAAGTTCCAACAAAGTTCAAGTACAAAATAGAAGGATTCTGTTCAAACAATGAGGCAGAATATGAAGCCTTAATTGTTGGACTTGAAATCTTGTTGGAACTGGGGGCAACAGAGGTCGAAATAATGGGTGACTCTGAATTGGTGATAAAACAATTGACGAAAGAGTACAAATGTGTCAAAGAAAATTTGATCATGTACTTTGTGATAGCCAACAGACTCCTCAAGAGATTCGACAGTGTAGTTTTTAGACACATCCCCAGATTAGAAAATCAGGAAGCAAATGACTTAGCCCAGCTGGCTTCAGGGTATAAAGTGTCGAAAGAAAATCTGTTGAAGTTTGTCGAAGTGAGAGGAAAAGTTTTATCTACTAAGCTGTCCCCATCTGATTTGGAGACAATAAGATTGGGATATGGTGATCAAGAAAACTTTGAGATTTTCAATGTGGGTAATCTAGAGGATGGAGATTGGAGAAAACCCATTAAAGATTATTTGCAAAATCCAAATCAAACAGTCGAAAGGAAGATAAAGTACAGAGCCTTAAGTTATGTGCTCTTTGGAAATGAACTGTTTAAAAAGACTGCAGAAGGAGTTCTACTAAAATGCCTTGGAGAGACTGAAGCGTACATAGCTTTGTCGAATGTACACAGTGGTGCATGTGGTGCCCACCAAGCAGGACATAAAATGAAATGGCTATTATTTCGACAAGGAATGTATTGGCCAACCATGTTGAAAGATTGCGTCGAATTCGCAAAGGGTTGTCAGGAATGTCAAATCCATGCAGGCATACCTCATGTGCCAGCAAGTGAGTTACATTCTATTATAAAGCCTTGGCCATTCAGAGGATGGGCTTTAGATTTGATTGGTGAGATTCGACCAGCTTCTTCAAAAGGGCAGAAGTACATTTTAGTAGGAGTAGACTATGTCACTAAATGGATTGAAGCCATACCTTTGACAAATGTAGATCAGGAAGCAGTCATAGATTTCATCCAGAAACACATAGTGTATAGATTTGGAATACCAGAGACTATAACCACTGATCAAGGATCTGTGTTTACTGGCAGAAATATGCAAGCATTTGCAAGAGAGACAGGTTTTAAGTTGTTGACTTCGACACCTTATTATGCCCAAGCAAATGGCCAGGTCGAAGCAGCCAACAAAGTGGTGATAAACCTGATAAAGAAACATGTGGGTAAAAAACCCAGAAATTGGCATAAGACTCTGGATCAAATCCTTTGGGCTTGTCGAACCTCTCCTAAGGAAGCAACTAACTCCACCCCATTTAAATTAACCTATGGACATGATGCAGTATTGCCTGTCGAAATCTGTTTACAGTCAATACGAATTCAAAGACATCATGAGATTCCATCTGAAATCTATTGGAGTATGATGATGGATGAATTGGTTGATTTAGACGAAGAAAGGTTGCGTGCTTTAGAATTAATAAGAAGGCAGAAAGAGAGAGTTGAAAAGTTTTATAACAAAAAAGTAAAATTTAAAGCCTTTTTAGTAAATGATTTAGTCTGGAAAGTGATCTTGCCCATGGAGAAGAAAGACAGAGTGATGGGAAAATGGTCCCCTAAGTGGGAAGGACCTTTCAAAATTTTAAGAGCTTTTTCCAATGGTGCATACGAAGTCGAAGAAATAGAAAAAGATAGAAGAGTGATGAAAATAAATGGGAAATACTTAAAAAAGTATAAACCAACACTGCACGAAATAAAAATTAGAACAAACTAAATTACAAAGGAAACTTGTCTTCGCCAAACAAATGGCGTAAAATAGCATTACATATAAAAAGTGCTAAAAGAAAATATCCCAAAACAAGTAAAATTCCTAAGTCCTATTACAAAATCACTGTCGAAGGAATGTGGTTTTGAGCTCGTCGAATTTTTTCTTTTGGAGTTGAATTCGACGCTCACAAAGGCTTTTGCTGACAGTCATTTCGTCAAGCTCCCTGTGAAGTCGCTGGGCTGTTTCTGCATGTTGTAGCCCCTTCTGGAGTTCACTGTCTATTGCTTCCTGATTTGGTTTTTGAAGAGAGGCCTGGCGTTCTTTTTCTTGGAGGATTTTTCTTTGGAGATCAGCAATTTGGGCTTGGTAGGCTTGAATATTGCTGTCACAATCAGCAGCAGCTTTGGTATATTCGTCAGAAAGCTTATTCAGCTCTGAAATCCTTTCTGTCGAAGAAGCCACTGTGTTCCATGCTGAAACTTGCTCCTCAGACTTGGCTGTGATCTTTCGGGAGAATTCTTTTTGTCGAATCAGATCAGCGCTGGCAGAATCAATCAAAGATATCAAATCCATCACCAGATGGCTTTCCTCAGTCGAAGCCTCCAGCAAGTTGGCACTTTTTAGGAGCTTCTTCAGATCATATTGAGCAGAAGTATTCTCAGCCAAGACCTCAAACAGGTCAACTCCAAGGATCCTTGCCTTGATCTCATCCATGATGACATTAATTGGTTGAAGGTCGGAAGTGGCCCCTGAAGCTGTCGAACCACTGGCAGAGGAATCGTGGAAGTTATGCCTGGTGTCGAGTAAAGCTTTTAAGTATTCAAAGGGTTTTCTAGCCTTCAAACTCTCAATTTCTTCATGGGATAAACTCGTCGAAGCAGTGCCCAAAGAGGTTTCGACAGGAGCCTTTGATGAAGGGGGAATGTGTTGAGAGGTTCCTCCAATGCTCAAGTTAACTTCTGGCTGGTTCGACAGAGTAACAACTTCTTCAACATTGTCTTTGTTAGCCGTGATGGTGTTAGTTGGATCTGGAGTTTGTACATCCTGAGAAGTGGCATTATCATCAGTGTTTGGTATAGCAGCGGTTGTTGGAAGTGGTACATCTTGATCTGAAATAATTTTTTCGGCAGTGGGGTCTGGTCGAAAGGGAGAGGTGTTGTCGGAAGACTCAGAGTCACTAAGGTCGAATTCATCCAAGGTTTGAGGTCCATGGATCCCTGCATCTGGAGTGGCATCATCCCGGAGTCTTTCAGCCAGAGTCCTCTCAGAATTAGAGGGAGCATGCTCTTCTTGGATTGCAGAGATCTCTTCGACATCAATAACAACCTACAAAAAAAAAAAAAACACAAAAGAAGAACTTGAAGATAAAGATACATTCAGTCAAGGCTGGATTGGTGATTGTCGAAATGATTACCTGAGGAATTTCAGTATGGGCACTTGAGTCCCCACTTCTTTCGCTCCTTGAAGGAACTTTGTTGACTGGACTGGCAGGTGGGGTTCGTCTTTGGACCAGAGATCTTTGGGACGCCACTGTTTTAATTTTTAAACCTTTGTTTCTTTTCAAAGGCTGGGGTTCAGGGGATTCGTCCTCGGATTCTTCGACGCTTGTTTCTTTTTCTTCTGTTTTCCTTTTCTTTGCTGGGGTACGAGTTACCTATAAGAGAAAGAGAAGAAGTGTTTAGTATAAGAAAGTATGAAGTATACAAATAAGGAGGGATGTTCTGTTTGTGTCGAAACCTTTTTTGTTGTTGAAGGGGTTTTTTCGACTGCTTTTGAAGAAGTTCCTTCGCCAGTAATCTTCCTGACAATTCTAACAGCTGAAAAAGAAAAGTTGCATGAACATTGATATAATAATAAAAGGAGTTAGAAAAAAAAAAAAAGAGAAATATGGTCTCTTCGACACCTTCAAGAATGGGTTCGTCTATAGTAACGTGTTCAATCCCAATATGAAGGTGCCCAGTGAAGTTGTGCAGATGATACTTCGTCGCAACCACGCGTTTGGCAAGTTTTTTGTTGCTTTCACGAAGCAGTTTTAAGTCTGATCCACATACAAACCAATCTGGAAATGGAGGACACAAGGCCACTCCAAATTCTGCAGAAGGAAGTGGAGGGAATTTTGGAGGAAAGGTTGTGAATGCAAAGTCGTAGTGTGCATGTGGTGGAAGGGATGAAGGAAACCACAATTGGTCTAATTTCTCTGTGAGTTTGAATTTTAAAGATCTTGCTGCTTCAGCTATGGTTCGACGAAGATCATCAGGCCTGTAAATAGTTTCAAAATACTTTTGAAACTTTTGAATTTCTTTTATGTGTTGGTCTGTACCTTTTTTCTTTTTGTCCTGCACAAAGGTAAAAGCATTTGTCAGAAGAGCAGTGAAAGTTGCTACGTCGAAAAAGTTGTTGATGTAGTATTCCTTCCACCAAACGTCGAACTCTGCAGTGCAGAGGAAGTTTGGTACAAAGATGGTGGGATAGACCTCCAGAGTTGGGTCGAAATATTTGTTGTACAGTTCTAAGCTCTTGTCGAAATGGTGAAATGAGTTGTAGAAAATGATAGCACCTTTCTTGTGGTAGATGGGCTTTGTCTTCGTCTGGATTAATCCAAACTGCCTGGCTACCAGATTGGGTTGATATACAATGAGAGATACCTTTGTATTGTTGAGGCTATGATGAGAAAAGAAGTGTCTGGGCATAAGAAAAGCTTCCCAAATGGAGATGTAGGAGTCTTCATCTTTCTGGTCCTCCACTGGGAGTCTTCTGGTGAACCATCTTGGACCTACTTGTCTATTGGCGAAGGGTGCCATTGAAGGAGAAAATTTATAGCGTTTTGCGAACATCATGATGTAGCCAGTAAATGCTTGTCGAAGGCTTACATTCTCATCAGTGGGGGTCAGTTGGACCAGCCTAGGCCATTCGACACGCCTTTCTTTGACTGTTTCTTCGACAACAGGCATTTTGTTAGGGATGAAGTTTTCAAAAGTGGCATTCAGCCATAGTTGTAGAAGCCAAAAGGGGCCTGTGAGACTGATGTTACCCTTTTCTTTGAGGGATTTGAGATTGCTGACACTTTCACTTAGAGATTCATAAAGGTTTGCTAGAAGCAACTCACTCAGGCAGAATGCAACTCCATTATGAAGCTGATTAGCCATAATGATGAAACTTCTAGCCACCTGAAGGGACCTTGTACAAAAGACAAATTTGGACAACCATAGGCTGAGAAAGGCAATGTGCTCTTCATCAGAGACTTCTTCATGACTTTCGCCTTGGTGATGGGCTATAAAAACAGAATACCCAGCATGCTTGGTGTCGAAGCCTATGGGATCCTTGTTCAGATGTTCAGGGTTAAATATTTCCCCTAAAGGACTAAGGCCAGTTATGGCTGCTATGTCGAATAGGGTGGGAGTCATCATTCCACAAGGTAAGTGGAAAGTGTTGTAAGTACTATCCCAAAAGTACAAGGAGGCCAACAGCATGTTTTGGCAATAACGGGGACCTTCTTTCGACAACTGGATTAAGTTATAAATTCCAGTTTTCTTCCAAAGTTTTTCTTTGGCTTTTTCAACCCTAGTTAACCATGTTTGGTACTCAGAGGGATCCTTTGTCAGAGGGGGACTCCTAAAAATCCTATTTTGATTTAGATAAGACAGATCTATCTCTGTCGAAGCCATAGGGACTTCAGGTTCTTTTGATGAGGTTTCGACAGGTTTAGGGTTTTTATTAGCAGCTATGGGTTTGGAAGCAGAATAGCAAGGGTAAAATTCTTTTAAACGCTTAGGGTCCATAGTAGGATCAAAAATGGGGCCTAACATAGCATGATGGATTCCAGAAACAGAGATAGGAATTATTACCTGTGACCTGTAAATGCTTGCCTTTTCCCTTTCATTTGGGGGTTCTGGGAAGTACTGTTGATGCTGAGTTTGGGTAGGCCCAGATAATACGTGAGCAGGAGGAAGATCCTTGGTTTTCTTTGCCTTCTTTGCACTCTGTCCAGTGGTAGTCTTGGGAGGAGCCATTGATTTGTTGAAGATGGTGAAGAAACAAGAGCTCTGAAAGACTTGGAAATGGAGTTTTCACGCTTGGGTAAGAGAAGATTAGAGAGAATGGAAAATGTGAAATGTTATTGAAAGTGGTATTTATAGAGTTTTGAAATAAATGAAAAAAGAAAGAAAATGAAAAGACTTTTTCAGTTGGGAAAAGGGAAACATGCATGTTAATCCATTGGTGGAGATTGAAAGTGGCGGTTGGTAGTGAGCCATGATTTACCTACAATATAGGGTCATGGGAGATTGTGTGAAACGTGGGCTAGATGTGACGTTTCATAAAGTGGAAATCATTGTGTTTCCTTGGGACTCAATAAAAAAAAAAAAAAAAAAAAAAAAAAGAGAGTCATTTCACAATGAATGCAACTGGAAGTCAAAGATCACTTCGACAGCAAAAGACATTTCTCCTTTGATAGTCGAAAATATCTTTGCTGGGGGGCAATTTGTAAACCCATAATTTCGACAAGACCATAATTTCGACAAGATTAAGATTCAGGCTTTAAGGTCATCTTTGTCGAAGGATAGCATCAGGAGAAGAATCCAAGAATTGCTGACAAGGTTTTAAAGTTTCATTGTTTCGACCAGAAATAGATATAATGTTCTGGCAGAATAGTTTGGAGAGTTTGTGACTAAGGGCTTCGACAGAAGAAGTTTGTTAATAAAAGACAAGGTTTGGCAAGTGCTGAAGAGTTTTTTTAAAAAAAAAGGGTTTCGACAGTTTTGAAGAGTTACAAGGTTTCGTCACCAAGGAAGAGATTCAAATTTCAAAAGGTTGTAACCTTTGGCAGTTGGACACATGGAGGTTTCAGAGAAGAAATTTACATGCAGGCTGACACTTGTCGTTTAGTTATAGTTTTTCCGTTCTAAGCAGTTATTCTGTTTGTGTATAAATAGGATAGTTTGTGGTTAGAATGGGTGTGTGAAAATTTGTACAAAATTCCTGTAAAAACTCTAAGTACCCAGTGTGAGAGAAAATGAGTCTAGTATTTGGAACAATGTACGTTTTAAACACCAGTTATATTTCAAAGTCATTTTAAAATTACTTGTTTATTCTCCAAGTTCATTACTTGTTTATTCTCCAAGTTCATTACTTGTTTATTCTTCAAGTTCATGTCATTTTACATTTCATTTACTTTTCTGCAAGTTTTAGCCTTTCGACATTTCTTTGTTCTTGTTTAAACTTTTAACCTTATTTCACCTTTAAGTTAAAACTTTCGTTACTTACAAAATCAAAGTCCTTAGTACTTTGACAACATTGATAAAACAAACCACAAATTAGTCACCAAAAGTCTAAGAGTATTTCGACAGAACCAAATGCACATGTATCCTAGGACTTGTATGGTTGGTCCTGCAAGTAACCCAATTTTCTGAAGAAATTGGTTAACCAGAGGTTGTTCGCCAGAAAACACAGCGAACAGTCGTATTCCGCCGAAAATCGCCAGAAATCACCGCTCATAATCACTAAACGTAAGCATTGAGTTCATTGTGATGTAAATTTAATGGTTTAGGGTTAAACATTTTCAGGTTTCTCAGCGAGAGAGAGGTTCAGCATGGGGCAATCGACGAAGGGATCGAGAGAGATGAAGAGCGACCAAGACGAAGTAAGGAAATCGGCGCCGCGAATACACCCAGGGGAAACCCTAAAGTTCGTTCCCTAATGATAACGAATGGGTTGGGTCCGGATGTGGTGACCGGCCCAACCCCCTCTCCTTCTTATTTTTTTTTATTATTTTATTGTACCTTTTTTTTTAATTTTATTTGTTTTGTGTTTTAAAAAAGCTATTTTTTTACATTTTAATTTTACACTTAAAAAATCTTTATATAATATTTTTCTTTTAATCAAAAAAAATCTTTATAAAAAAAATAATAATATAATATTTTTCTTTTAATCATAAAAAAAAAATCTTTTTAAAATATAGTTATCAAGAATAAATTAAAACTCTTTTTTTTATAAAATTAAAACTCTTGTAAATATGAAAAATGAAAAACTTTTTTTAAAATAATGAAAAATAAAAATCTTTTTTTACATTAAATCATTAAATATCAAACAAAACAATCTCGAGATGGGATCTCATTTTCTTCACAGCCTCGTAGTTCATCTGATAACTGGTTGACTGTGTCTACTAACGGGTGTTCGTTTTTGCAGTTCACATTCAGTGTATTGAGTTTTCATTTAAGTTTCATTCATATTTGTATCTGTATCTCAATTGTAATCTCGCGAACCTAATAATCGCGCTTACTTTTCGCATTTAATTTCTGCACGATGTATGATTTAAATTTCTGCTGATGTATCGCGATATTTCTGTCACCTTACACCTCCGAAGGTTAGGTCTAGCTTTTGGTCGCCATGCCAATAGTCCTCAAACCCTCAAATTTCACACATTCAAACCCTCAAAATTACACCCTTACAAACCCTAATTTTCACAAATGCCTCGCCGCAGGCAAGATTACAATTTTACCCCTAGCATTAGGTCAAAGAGCCGCCGCGCTCATTTTAGGGTTTCCCGCCGTGGAATCCCTAATTTAACCCTAATTACAACTTAACAATTCAACGTAGAGATTTGGAGTTTCTACACTCCACGTAAGCGTGTCCTTAAGATGCGTTTATTCCCCTTGAGACCTTGACCACAGTCAAGAAGCCTCTAACCTCCCTTTTGAGGGGAACTACGATTACTCTGATTCCACTCCCGTAAGGATACGTAGGCACAAGATGCGATGTCTTGCCGAGTAAACTTAGAATTAACCCCTTAGGTCTTTTTTCTCACTTTTTAATCCTTTGTACATATACCTTAAGCAAATAAATAAATCAAATAGTAAACATCTGAACAAAAGGTTCCTGTAGAGTACTACAGAAGTTTAGGGTGCTAATACCTTCCCTAAATTTAACCAACCCCCGAACCCTAGATCTTTCCCCGCATTGTGTTTACGATGCAAAATAGGTTTTCCCTCTTTTGACCTTTTCCTTCGGATAAATCAAAGAGCGGTTGTGAATTGAATTGCGATTCAAACTCATTAATAGTTTGTGATCCTATTTCCACCACAACACCAGTCATGGGATTCAATGGCAGGTTGGCTCATGGCTTTCTAGTCTGGGAGCAGTCTGAAACGTGCTGTAACACGAGACCTTATTTTCCTTTTGAAATAAAATTGCCGGCTCAATTTGTTGCATGGAAAACGTAGAATCATGTACTGTTACCACATGACGATACCGTTTGGAAGGTTATAATATGTAGCTCATGAATTGACTCCTTTTTCCATTTCAATGTTATGGTGCAGGTTATGACTTTCAACACGGTGAATTATGGAATAAGTGGATCGGTGCATAAAGGAAGTGCTACCATCATCGTCAATTTTTTTGCGGCTGTCTCTTTTCTTTTTCTCTTTTGCAGATGTGTATGGATATATGTACAAGGTAACGGTGCCGCGGTTCTGCAACTGTTATGAGTGTGCTGCTTATGATGGTGGAGTTTAGCAAGAAGTGCCTTATTGTGACAGTGTTCTGTGTCAACAAAATAGGAACTCCCATTAGCCTTAAATGTAACATACGGCCTATTCATATCTGCTGGATGAATATCCGAAAACTTGATAGTCTTTGGGATATGTGTTGCCAGTCATGACAACATCTCCACCTCAAAGCTGTCTGAACCGGGTTGCCATCGGAGTTTGTGAATGTAAGGGCTAACGAACCAGTGAAGGATGGCGGTTGTTGAAGCACTGAAGAATATCACTGATGATGCCACTGCACCCTTTAGGATGACATTACTGTCAGGGGAAGTCATGAAGGTTATGACCGGACCGAGAGATACCGAGAGGCAGCAAGTTGAGAGAGACAAAAGTTTTACTTTTTTTATGGTACTTGAGATTGGACCGTAGTAGAAAATTTCGGTTTCATTGTCTTCTTCCTCAGACTGTCTTCTACTGGCAGGTCCAATGCTAATCTTGTCTTCCTCGGTTGGTGAAGCTTTAGATGCCCATCTCATTTGAGAAGCACCAAGTTGGGAAGAAGTCTTAAATGTAGGTTTCGCATTGTTCTGTGTTTTGAATATTGGATTAGCACTAATTGGATGTCCGAATGTGGAGGACCTAAAACACTGGTACACTGAAGGAGTGTTTGTTGATAATGAAGAAAAAATATTGCGTGTCTGTGATCGGAGCAAGTTAATCAAAGACATTACATCAAACTCTGAATCTCACTCTCTTTCTGTGTGTATTGTTGCAGGTAGGCTGGTGTATTCGGTTCGAGATTTGGCATTACGTTGGAACTGCGGATTTATTCCAAGAACTACCGTTTCACCTTCTTCTTAACATGTCACGGATGAAAGAATAACCTTCCTCACATGGCTGACCCCTCCTCTTTTCATAATAAGCGGACATGACATTACTTTTTTTGGGGATGAGATTGAAATTATATTGTACCTTGTATATATTCGTAGAAACTTGAAATTGCCGTTAATGATACCAAAATTCTTTCCACTGTTTGGCTTAGTCTTATGCACATATCTTACCACTCATGAATAAACTTGTGCACCTCTTAATGTGAACATTGGAATTTATGATTTCTAACACATAACAGAGTTAATCCCATGAGTCAACTAGTTTAATTAAAAGGTTTAAAAACCGACTTGAAACACAATCCGCCATTAAGATCTAATAACACTTGATTTGAATCGACATCGAAACGCCCCTAAAGAAGATCCAACATAATTAATCCTCCCCTTTGAATAAAATAATCCAATAAACTTACCCTTGAAATGACAAAGCTAACTTCCAACAAGTGATCATGTATGATCAATCCTTCACACAATTTGCATTTGAATTCTCTCTACATTAACCATGTGAAGAAACTGAACAAATCTTGAAAGCCTTCTCCGAAAATAGATAACTTTTGATTGAATCCAAAAACGCATTGAAACCGAATGCCTTAACTTTTAGGGGCTCTTATAGCTTGACTTTATCAAATAAACTTAAACTTTGCACAACACCTTGATTTTATTTATCCTTTAAAATTGAAATCTTCACTTTGACCCCACGCTCGCCTAGAATTTGGGTAACATAAAGACCTTAGTACCATATGAGAACCTGATCCCTCCAGACATGCCAAATTTTCCTACGTCACTTTGGATCCAATTTTGAACAACAAGCAGAAACAAAATATTCTTTTGTATATATTTGTTGAATCATGGTTAGTGGATGAATGTACAAAATGAAATCTATATACACAGGTAGGACAAATTTGGGGTATGACACAAAGGCCTAAGGTTCATCAGTTATGAGGTTCAAGTTTGTTAGCAAGCTTACGTACAATTGGCTTAGGATCAGGGTTTATTTCTAATCATGGATAGAAGATCAGGTTATCAGATACGGTGAAATGGTTTCGAGTCGAGCATGGTTGTTCAGTCACAATCAGTATCAGAGGGAAGTTTGACCTAATCATGGTCAAACCATCAAGAAATTTCTTCAGTTGCAATTTATCTGTAACATTGTTTTCTTTCACAGTGGTGTGTACCCCAATTTCCATTTGTCATGTGGTAGGAGCCGGAAAGTTATCCGTCAATGATTCATGAGGAGTTTTATCAAATGCTTTGTGGGAAAAGTCATGTTTGTTTGCTGTTCATTCAGGGTGTTGGCTTTGGGAGTTTGGTTTGTGTTCATTATCCTCTTTTTTTTATCCAAATTTGAAATCACCCATCCAATCCATATTCCATAAATATCCAATATCCATTCTAACCATCTTTGAATCCATTTTTATTTATTCATTTTCTTTATTATATCCAAATAATCATATTAATTAATCCACATTCTTTCATCCAATATTCTCATATCAATTACTCATTTTAAAACAAATTCCATTATTATTTTTGCCATATCCATTCATTATCCATTTTCCATTACCAAATACCAATATCCATAAATCACTTTCAAAGCCAACTCTTCCAATTCAATTCAAGAATACCATTTTTATTCAAAATCCATTTTCTATCCACAAACCATATTTTTATCCATTTTTTTTAATCCAATTATCAATTTTTTTTTTCAAATTTTAGGACAATATCCTTTCAATTATTATTATTATTATTATTATTATTATTATTATTATTATTATTATTATTATTATTATTATTATTATCAATATTTCACAAGATTTCTTTTTATTTATTTTCTTCACACAAGTCAAACTAACCACAAGAAAAAAAGGCCATTTTGACACTTGTAATTAATGAGGAGCTAGTTTATGGGGACCATCTCAAGCCAACACCTGCTGCAAAAACAATAGCAGAATAACATCAAAACAGAAACCTACAAAGCACAACTCCCAAACCACTACAATCCAAATCCAAAAATCATAAAAAAAAATGTTGAATACAATTTCTTTACAAAGGCCATGTCCATAATCCCATCCGAGTCATTCATAAAACCGGCAAATGAAAACGAACGCAACATACTGCCACTCTGCACACCAACAGACACAAAACCATATTGCCAAAACCGATGCATGGTGAAACCTTCACGCCAGACCACCCTGCAACTAATTAATGTTGCACCAGTTCTAGATACTCCAAAACAAAACCTGAAAAATTCTGCACTACATGCCAAACACGCCTGCTTTTCCACCAGGATGATACTACCATTTTGAGACCGAATAAAACCTGACATAAGAAAAGCAACAAATCAGTGGTACCATTTTCAAGCTTAAAAAATAAACCCGTTGGGGAATCAAAATTAAAAAAGAAGGAAAGAGAACAAGAAAAAAGGATATAGTGTGAGAAACCAGAATTTTTCTGCAAGAATCATTTCAACAAAACCTCACGCACCTCTTTCCCTCGAGATTACTCAGGTTACAATCTTCTTCTCCCAAAATCAAACTTTCAACACTTTTTTCAAACCTCGCGTCCAAAAAATCCCCAAATTTCCCAACTTCAACATATCTTACTAACCTTTTGAACATCATCCAACAACAAAACCCACCTCACTTTTTCACAATAACCACCTTCAACTTTACTGCTTCGCAAATTTCAGCAACTAAAGACCTTCATTTCAACAATCACAATTAAATCCTGACCTGCAACAAGAGGGGGAGAAGAGCGAATTTAGGATGAAAGTTAGTAGAAGGGAAGGTTTGAAACAGGATTGGAGTAACGACGAAGCAAATCAGTTGAAATTAGTTCGTAAGATAAAATCACACACCCTTCATAAAGCGAAATCGAAGACGGCTCGAGATAAGGAGGAGTCGTGTTACTTCACAGTGTCGATGTTGTCATTGATTTCCCTTTTAAGTAGTATCGCGAACGCCGACATCTTTAATTTGACCATCATTGCTTTTTCGTCCTCTCTCTGATTTTGGCGTAACAGCGTTCTTTAGGTTGACGTTTTTTTCTTTTTGATCTGTCATGAAGAAGAGGAATCTGTTCCTTTTTGTTGAGATACTTCTTTCTGTTGATTGGGCTTTTGAAGTCCGTTTGAATCTGTCTCACACCTCCCTAGTTCTTTGCCACCCCTCCCCATTTCATTTAGTTCTTTTTTTTGAAAACCAGTTTAGTTTAAGTTAATTAATTGGTTATTTTAATTTAATATTTAGTTTAGAAGTAGTTTTTTTAATATATATAATTAGGATTTAGTTAGGTTTTAGTTCCTTTCTTTTAGCTTTAAGACTAATTTCTTTTCTTGATTAATTATTGAGAATTAAATTGTACTTTAGTTAGTCTTAGTAATATTTTAATTTTAATCTTAGAATTTAACTTAGAGTTAGATTAGGATTCAATTAATTAGAATTTTTAATAATTAGTTCAACATTAGTATTAGATTTAGTTTTTTTTAGAATTTAGTTTTAATTTAGTTCCTTTTTTAATTAATTTAGAAATTCTAGGTTTAGAATAGAATTTAATTTAGATTAGCCTAGATTAATTTAGGATTATCTTTAAGATTTATTTTCTTGTAGAATTTATTTAGTTAGAATTTAGATTTTGGTTTTGACTAATTAGACTTTTAATCTTTGACTATTTCTTCTCTTGTTTAGTTTCGGTTTTGATTAATTCTCGAGTGCGTTTGTAAATATACTTGTATATTCTAATTTGAGCTCAATACTTGATGTTGTCTGTGATTGCGTTGCTTCGTGTTTACTTGTTGTTTACCCTCTGTATTCACATGATCCCTTAGGATTCCTAGCTCGACTTAATTTCCGATTAAGTTAGAGGTAGGAGAAACATTAGGCTTTCAATCCAAGCATGCCAACATTAGGTAGACTTTCCTCCTAATCCTGACCTTAGGGCCACATTGTATGACAACAGTTAGGGTTCAGTTTCCCCTAGGTCTTCGTGTGCGTCTCTCTCTTCTCATCTCAAATTTCTTTGAGACACTTAATAAAGAACGATAAGTGTCGTACGCTACAAGCCTTAAGTACATGGGGAATGATGAGTGGAGGGTTTCTCCTCGCATGTCTAGAGTGTTCAGCGTATGCCCTTTGGGCAATATGTGACGCATTCGCCCTCGTGTCATAGTCTTTAGTGCGACGTGAGTCTCAAACTAACTCAATCCACTTCACTAAAACTCACAAATAAAATTCAAACGTTTTCATCCTGCGAGATTGCTAAACTTCACTTTCAGAAAAGAGTACGTTACTTTTTCGTTCTACCGCAAATAGGCATCGTCCCTAACTGCTGGAATGGAAACTTAGCGTCACTCGTAAAAACACTTTCTCATCCTTTTCTGTAGTTCCCGAACTACATTTTCTCTGATTTCTCATACCAGATGAGAATGCGTAGGCACAAGATGGCAATGTCTTGGCAAGCACACTTTCCCATCCTTTTATGTAGTACCTAAACTACGTTTGCTCTGATTTCTCATAGCATATGAGAATACGTAGGCACAAGACGATGATGTCTTGGCAAACGCACTTTTCCTTCCTTTTCTGTAGTTTCCGAACTACGTTTACTTTGATTTCTTATACTAGATGAGAATACGTAGACATAAAATGGCGATGTCTTGGCGAGCACACTTTCCCATCCTTTTCCGTAGTTCCCGAACTACGTTTGCTCTGATTTCCTATACCATATGAGAATACGTAAGCACAAGGTGATGATGTCTTGGTGAGAACACTTTCTTCCCCCCCCCCCCCCCCCCCCCCCCCCCCCCCGTAGTTACTCGAACTACGTTTGCTCTAATTTCTCATACCAGCTGAGAATACGTAGGCACAAGAAGGTGAAGTCTTGGCGAGCACCCTTTTCTCTTTTCCCCCGTAGTTACCTAAACTACGTTTGCACTGATTTCTCATACCAGATGAGGATACGTAGGCACAAGACGATGATGTCTTGGCGAGCAACCTTCCCCCTATCACCCGTAGTTTTCCGAACTACGTTGACTCTGACATTCCTATTACAATAGGGAATACGTAGGCATAGGGCGGCGATGTCTTATCGAGTCTCTTATTTTCTTTTCACTCCCGTTTAGTAGTAGCTCTTAGATAAATTTCACCCATAGATTTAGACAACAAGCATGGATCTCATTGAGTACAATGGACGTGAGGGGTGCTAATACCTTCCCCTTGCGTAACCGACTCCCGAACCCAAGATTTGGTTGCGATGACCTTGTCTTCTCCTATTCTTTTAGGTTTTCTTTGATCGTTTCCTTTTCTTATCTTTGAGATAATTAACATTCGATGGCAACTCTTCTGTTTGTTTTCGCTGGCCCCTTTTTCGTAGTTGTGACAACTGGCGACTCTGCTGAGGACCATGTTTCCCTATGCGAGTCAATCCTAGAGCTTGTTTGCTTTATATTTTTGGGAGTGTATATTTGTGTGTATGTATGTTATATTTTTGTATATTATTTACATTTTATTTTCCGCACTTTATCCTTATTATCATATTGTTGTTGTGCTGTTGGGTGGGGTTTTCCACTGTGAAATAAGCCCAATATCCAGACTTGAGTACACACCTAGTATTAGTGCGGAGAGTAGTGCGGGCTTGCATGTTTGGCATGCAAGAGCCCTCATGAAATTCACATTTAGACGAGATTTTCTTTGAAGACATCCTATTCTGTGCGTTTTAGACAGTTGAATGGGTGTTGGATCTGAAAACTAACGACTATGAAGACCGTTCATTAGGGAGTCAGTTGAGGCCTCCTCGTTTGACCATGATGCCAAACTAGAAATGGTGAATGTATCATCGTTTATCGACCTGAGAGTCCGTGATACTGACGACCTGCATAGGATGGCGTACCTTTTCAGAGACTAGGTCCAACCTGTGATAGGGATGGGTTTTGCAGGAAACCTTGACTTTCAACCAACCCGGTTTTCTGGTTTTCTAGTCAGTGCAGACTTTTGATCTTGGATATTTTGGGTTTTCTATCATCTCAGTGCTTTGGTATTCTGGTATTTTCTTGTCATAGTGGAGTTTTAGATTTATTCAGTCAACAACACAATAATATTCAGAATTTGTGGAAGCTTTGATCCCATGTCTTTTGCATTGCATAATATAAACATATTTGCGTCATTTTGCATATCATTCTTCAGTCGGCCAAAACTCTCATTCCGCCTTTGTCTTTGATCAGTGTTGATTCTTCGGTGTTTATTCTGAACAAGTGGTGATTGTTGGAAGATGACCAAGTGTTTGAAGCAAGATTTAGCCGTGTCAAGAAGTAAAGTCAAGTTGAGAGTTATTGGTAGCTATGTCAGGGAACAACCTCCAGAATAATGATACCCTACCAGGTTTTACTGTGACGACTAACCTTCTGTATGGTCCTCTGCCCGATGAAGATCTTCCATAAGTGAACAACCTTACACCAGCTCAGTCTGTGCAACTCTCTACTGAGAACCAAGATCTACATGAACATTATGTTGCCCAAAGTGAACGTTCCTCATCTCTTGATACTATAGATCGTCGTGGTGTTGCTTTCTCTGTGTCAAATTCCAAAAGAGAGGTCCCGATAATGAAGACTAAGGACCCTAGAGCTCTTGGGTATGCTAAAAGATTTCGTATGTTGGATGAAAAACTCAAAGCCTTGGAAGATCAAGATACTTTTGGTCTCAATGCTTCAGACATGTAACTGGTTCCTGACCTAGTGTTACCTCCAAATTTCAAAGCATCGAGGTTTGAGAAATACAAGGGGGATAGTTGCCCGAGACAACATTTGGTGATACTTTGCAGAAGAATGACCTCATTTGTGCACAATGATAAGCTAATGAGTCACTGTTTTCAGGAGAGTCTAAGTGGGGCATCTTTAACTTGGTACATGCAGTTAGATAGTAAGATCCAATCATGGTTGGACTTAGCCAAAAAATTTCTGAAGCAGTACGAATATAATCTTGACATGGCTCTCAGTCGCATGTAGTTGGAAAGCTTGTCTTAAGAGAACAATGAATCCTTTAGAAGGTATGCCCAGAGGTGGAGAGATTTGGCTTTCAAAGTGAAACAACCGCTTCTAGACCAAGAGTTAGTAGGCATGTTTGGAAACTCTTTGCAGAGCCCATACTTTGAAAGGATGCTCGGAATTACACCAAACTTCTCTGACCTGGTAATAGCAAGAGAACACAATGAGAGTGACATAAAGAATGGAAAAATTCAGGATGCTTCGAGCAATCAGGCCAGTGAAATTGAATCCCTCAGTGACTCCCAAGAGGAAGAAGAAAATGTGATCAATGCAGTCATGACAGATGTTGAGTATTCTCAGGGTGAATCGATGAAATCTTTTGGTTCTTCATTTTCTCAGCAGTCATTACCTCTAGTGTCACGTTATTCTTATGGACAGACAATCATGCCTAGGGCACCATATCAGAAACCTTGGGTCGCTCCTCATGCAAATCAACGAGCCCATGGCCGAGGTTATCCGGATCAGCGCCAGAATCAGAATAGGCCTCGCAACAACTTGGAAAGAAGGAATTCTCATCTTCATCCAGTTCCTATGTCGTACAGTCAGCTTCTGCCACATCTGATTCAGAACTCATTGGTGGAGCCTAAGACTCTTAAGCCTGTGCTGTCGCACCCTAATTTTTAACCTTAAGATTCCACCTCCTTGTTTTTTTGTTCTCTCTCTTTGGTACTCTCTTATATTTTACTCTTGTATGCGTATTTATTGTGGCTAACAAGTGTATGTAGGTACATTGATCTTAAGCACATTATTCTCTAGAAGTTAATGGCTCCACAGTTATGGGATCCAAGTTGCATTACAAGTCTAAGCACAAGTTTTGAGTCTCTTCACATTCAAATACAAAGTACCTTATAATACCATATAATATCATATCGTTCTCGTTGCAAGAATCATGGACATTTGTCACTATTCCATCATTTTGAATGTTCTATTACTCAAGATCGAATCCAACTTCCCAAGTTGCAAAATTATGAAGGTTTAAGACTTAGGACTTATCTCTTGAGGGTGTCAATTCAAGCTAATTTCAGAGTTAATTAATTCAAACTTTATTTAAAGTCATTTCCAAATTCTAGCAAATCGGAGGATTCACCGTGTGGTTCAGTCAAAGATCTTAAATAACACAAGAAAGTTTGTAACTACAATGGGTATTAACATTACATTTGGAAAGCTTTAATTTCAAGCCAGGAGGTGTCAACATGCCACGTACAGTATCACCTATGCTTTATTACATACACAACGATTTATTACAGTTAGTTCTTAATTCAAGAAGTCCATGAAGAGAAATTCCTAATCAAGAACTAATGTCGTCACGAAATTTGTGGAATCAACGAGTCTCAAATAATTGATGATCTTGTCTCCACTACACCACCGCAACGGCAAAAAAATACAAGACCGAGCTCACCTTCGACCGTCGAAGATGAACCGATGACTCAAAATGCAGAAACTCAGGTTACACAGTAGGATAATTCCCTACAGAACTTCGAAGGGAAGTCATAACCGAAATAGACAAGCTGCAGCGTCATCCGTACCGATTCCTACAAAATTCCATATATCAGACTTTATTACCGGCAGGTATGTTCAATTAAAAAGGAAGGGTCAAGCATAAATACGCAGAGTTCTATGGAAACTTCACTTCCATGGCAAGAACAATACATCTAGAAACTTAAAGAAGGCTCAGATCTTGAGGATTTCAAGGAAAACTCAGACAAATCATCACGGCTTTTCTTTCCGGGCTCACATTCCAAACCTGCCAACATAATTTGATAAAGTTAGTAACGCAATGTTGCCGCCTACGACAAAGGTGCGATTCAAATATCCAAGGCAATGAGTAAAGAATACACTATTTTTACGTAAACTATGGCCATATCGAAACCACAGAACATAATTTCACAACAAAAAGGAAGTTATGGTGGCATCAACATTTAAGAGACATGGTCCTTTTGAAAAAGAATGTTATCAATCAAATAAGCCATAGAAAGGGTTAACGCACCAAGATGAAATTAGCTTCGAGCCTTTGATCAGAGTCGAAAGCCATAGGCAACCGTTGTTCCAAAGTTGTTTCAAATATAAAAAGAAAGACTATCGTCACAAACGGAAAAAGGAATCATTCATGACTAAGGAAACATGGCATCTATTCAGAGCGTAATCCACAGGAGGAAATTCAAGGCAATATACCTGCTTACGACTTGGCGAAATCGACGGTATGTACTGGGATGTTTCGACCATCCCTTCAGGAACTTTTGAGAATTTCAACAGGGGAGCGGTAATACACCTTGAGATTCTGGCTACTAAGATTCATATATCCTTTATTCTTAAGCTATCGACCTGTTGAGGAACAAACTGTTAGTGTACCTATGCCCTATGGAGTAATTCAAAAAAAATCAAAGCTAATAATAGACCATATCAAACAACCCTGTTCTTTCACTTTCGGTTCTTCTTGGTGGAACACACGTAATAAGAGGCCTGGCATGCAAAAGAGAAGTTTTCTAGGAGGAGGATTTTTGGGTAATTACTAATTGTCACGAAGAATGCATGTGAGTCACTCATTCTATTCCAATTGCAATCCAAGGAGCAAGTTGGGCTCATTGCTGCTACGACCTGCAGTTATTAAGGTGATGACGTTCAGTCACAATCTCTTTCAATCAAAACACTGCCACTAATAAAGGAGGATTTATGATTCCGAAAACAGAACTGACATTTAGCCAGACTTACCAAACAATATGCCGTTTAGGAGTCCATAAGGTTTTTCCTATAAAGCATATCGATCACATTACTCTTCAGCTCCATATGTCACACTCCATCCGCCGACTTCAACCTTTCTTAATTTCGCCGGCAAAGGCAAACTGCTGTGGCAAATGACTCCGGTTACGGCAACTTTCCTGGCGTTTAAGACAATTCGCATTGAATTGTTAATACAGATTAATAAGGTCAAGTTCAGAACATGACTGATAAAAAACGGGACACTTACCAGTTTTTTTTAACTGAGTTACCGACACCGTTTTGCAACTCCTCAACCTGTTGAAAGCACGAAACTTCGCAAAAATTTTGTTGGAAGTTGTCACAGTAGTCAAGAGTTCATCAGATGCGAAAGAGTCAATATCCATTTGCAACAGAGTGAGTGCCATGAAGGACAAGGCCTGGACATACGAATTCTTCCTATCCCCAAAGAGTAGAATGGGGTCCAGTACGTTGTGATTCCTATGTTTATCTTCTCACCTTTTAAAAGAAAGCTCCCACGTGTCCAAATAAAGCTCCTACATAAGGAAAGTTGTAAGCATCACCATATTTTGAAATCAATTTAAACTAAGTGGAAGCAACTCACGGTTTTCACGATTATGACGTTAAGAGACTTCAAGTCGCAAATAAGAAAAGATTAGGATTGCCAACATGTATCAAACATAATTAAACCAGAGATGATTTACCTTCCAAAATGGTCAAAACATGTTCGACCAAATCCGGAAATTCATTCAAAGCCATATTGATTGGAAAGAGCCTATAAAAGAAGAAGAGTTCGAGAATCAGAGGGATGGATATTCGAACCGCAATCACAAAAACCATAGAAATCAAACTACGAAGGAGACAAAACTTATCTTTCGTCAAACCGTCCACAAACCTATCGCAGTTGAAACCACCTCACACCGGCGATCCACGTTGCGCAATCCATCGGGAACCACCCTCGACGTCACCACCGCGAAGCCGCCGGCGAGGCCATCGTCAGCGCTATCATGGGTAACGATTCTTCACTTGTTTTTTTTCTTCCAGAATTGATGTTTGTTTTTTTGTGGATTTTTAGGTAGGTCATGAGAAACTCAAGAGAGTTCGAGAAGGTGAAGAACGGAGAAAGGGAGATTAAGAGATGGAAGAAGAATACTTGCGGAGAGAGAGAGACAACAAGGGAAGATCGACGGGCAAAGAGAGTGATCGGGGATGAATTTGGGAACTAGGGTTCCTCTGGGTTTTGATTTTGTTTTCTATTGATGTAATCTAGTGCATATACACCCACGGTAATTACCGTGAACCAACACTCATCACACATCTGATCCAGATCACACGCCTTACACCCGCGTCCATACGGTAAGCCATATGCGTGCACCGCACACGACCCACGCCAGCCTCTAATCCTTCATTAACCGCCTCGTTAACGTTCTAATCCATCAATCTCTTAATCTACCCTCTTAACAACCAATTAATTTATTTAATCCATTATTTAACTTTAAATCAACTTTTTTAATTAAAATAATAATCTTTTTTTCTTAATTATTAATTAATAATTTTTCTGAAAAACATAATATCTGTTGTTTCATTCTAATTAGCCTATTAGTAATCCCTTAATTAATTTAATCCTTTTTTATAATAAAATTATTCATAATTTTTTTTATATAATAATAAAAACCCTTTTAATCTAAAATCAACCTCTAGCTTTTATAATAATTAAGAACTCTTTTTTTAAATAACTTTTATATAGTAAAGAGCCATTTCATAATTAATTAAACTAACTATTTTATCAAAAAAAATTCACTTCATGGTCTATTTATTTTTATCAATAAAAATAATCTTTTATAATAACTTTAATAAACCTTTATAACAAGAAAACTATTTTTATAATTTAAATAACATTTGGTAGTAATAATAATTGAACCCTTCTTTTAAAGCCATTCCCTTAAGTGACTTAAAACCAAACCTCATCAAATAATGTATTTTCTCAACCCGCTTAAATTAATGAAGCTCTCCCTTAAGTCGACTTTTTCTCATAAATCAATCCCAACTAAGATAAACCAACATCAATCGTGCGCGCTTCCGCATCCTCACATTTGCATCACTTTCACTCACTTAGCACTTTCATGCGTGTGTATGCTTTTATCTTATCCGCAATTTACATTTACCGCATTTTACTTTATCGCATTGCATCTCGTCCAAAGGAAGAACTTGCACGTAACGTAAAACTTGCATGTATGTATCCCATTTGCATCATATTCCTCTATGATCCTTGATCCCATTCAAGTTGATCTTCTAAGTTTAGATCTTACCCCATAGGAAGGAACTTTATCTTTACAACTTAGAATAAACAAATCAACTCAATTCAACTATTCACACATTAGAGAATAAGATGTTAATCATCTTAAGTGGGATAAAACTCCTACCCCATAACAATTCAATCAATTCGTAGGGACTTTGCCTTAAGAGAGATAGAGGCGTACTTGTCGATTAATTTCCGAGTGCTTAAGCCATTCTCTTAAGACGATGCAAAGACTATTTTCCTACAAAGTTGTGGCGGTTAAATCAAAGTAATCTCCCTTAAAATGACAACTCATCTTTTCTCCTAAAATCAATCAATCAACTACCCTAAACCCGTAGGAACTTTGACCACAGTCAAAGAACTCCTCAAACCCTTTAGGGGAAATACAGATACTCTGATTCCACTCCCGTCAGGATATGTAGGCATAAGATGCAATATCTTATCGAGTATACTTAGATATAAACCCCCTAGGTCTTTCATCCTTAAGCAGATAAACCTTAGCAAATAAACAACACATAAAACAAGAGGTTCCTGTAGAGTACTACAGAAACTTAGGATGCTAGCACCTTCCCTAAGTTTAACCAACCCCCGAACCTATAACTCTCTAACTTGCATTTGCATTGCATTGTGGGTATTTCGATCTTTATCCCTTCCTTTGGACAAATAAAAGTTCGGTTGCAAATGAACAAGATTCAAGCTCATCAATAGCTTGACATCCAAATTTCACCGCGACATGTGCCAAAACCTTACCCTCCTGGGTACAATCCCCATGTTTAGTGTGGATATCATGGAGGACCCATGGGGCACTCAACCGAAGATTGCAAAGCCTTCCAAGCCGAGGTGCAACAGTTGATTGACAAAGGGTGAATATCCTTTTCAAAAGGAAGTTTGGTCGTCCACGTCAACCTCTCGCCTGTTTGAGTCCAAAGATTTCAAGAGCCATCTCCGAAAGCTAGTGGTCCAGACAGGCAGACATCCTCAACATTAGCAGTCCTTGGACACTTTTATCATTTGCATTTGTAGTTTCTTTCCTGTTAATTGCTACTTGTTTTTAAACATTGTTGTTTCGAATGGTAATATTAATGAAGTGATTATGCATTTTCTGGATTAATCATGTCGCATTCGCTCATTTTTCTTATCACAGACACATGCACCTTTTATTCACTCCACTTCATCACTGTTTTTTTATAGCAAATATTGGAGGGAGGGTGATGAAAACTGAATACTCATAATTGTTTATGTATGCTTTCAGATAAAATCCTGCTGATGATGTACATGCATTGTTTTAAATCCCCTAAACACCGGAGAGATAAGGAGTTAGTCTCTAGTTAGCCATTTCAAGCCTAGAAGTAGGAGTTTCATTCAGACTTTCAAACTCTCACATCTTAACCTGGGGCAGGGTAGTTGTTAGTTAATTTGACCGAGCGTTCAAATTTTATGGAGGAGTGTCCCTATTCGAGGACCAATCATATCGTATATCATCAACCATAATGGTTAAACCTCACCAATCAGGAGTGAGACAGTCACAACCCTTTCAGAGAAATCAAGACAGCCAGTGTCACACGACTTTGTTTCAAAGAAAAAAGGAGAAAGAAAGCCTGCTAAGTCGAAAAGTTGGAAAGCAAAAAAACTTAGGAAAAATTAGGACATCCTGCTGGACTTTAAAATAAAGAAAGTTGAAAAAAAATCAGTCCAGGAAAAAATTAGGGAACGAAAGAATAAAAAGAAAGGATCTCAAAAGGGAAATCATCGAACAAGAGCAAAGTCGTGTGGCTACAGACACAGAAGACAAGAGGGGTAATTGTCACTCTGAAAGCCTTGTGGGTTCCTTAACCATCACTCCTACCATTCAACAAACCTTTTGAAAGTGAGTGCTTGTGCCAAGTTAACTGAACGTAGGATTGGAGACCATCACGGAGAAGGGGTGGGTAATAATCAAACTTTGAGCCTCTCACCCCTTGTTTCAATAACCGTGAACCTGACCACGATTCAACCCTTAAAATACCGAATTAAGGTCGGGTTTATTCTGAAGGCATACTACAACGAGGTTGTGTAAACTAACTCCTACAAGATTTTCTAATCTTCTTCTTGTTGTATCTTTCATTGGCTAAATCGGAACTACATATGGACTATTGGCCCATTCGTCACACACTATCACATCATTCTAATAAGGATTGATCTTTCAAAATATGCATGAACGTCACATTAAAATTACCATTCGTGAACGAACAATTTTAATTGCAAGTCAGTAGTTGACATCGAGGAAGTTCCAACAGGGAGCAATCAAACAGGACTAGATCATTCAGCAGTCTGGGTCAGAATTGAGTATATCTTGTAGCCCTATGGATCTGGGGCATTGTCATCCCATGAATTTGGAATCAATTAGTCTAAGGAAAATCCCCATGCATCGGTTGATTATGGGGAAAATCATTCAAGAACCGGTTGATTAGAAGTGAATCATCTTGAGACTCTACCAATCAGGGGCAGGTCACCTAGATATTCTGTTGATTGAGGGAAGACCCTTCCAGTGTTTAGCCAGGACAAGTTAAGTCGCTTTAACGCTCATTCATGGGGAAGCTACTTCAATAGTACATTGAAGCCAATGACTATGAGAGTCAATTAATTAAGGACAAATCTTTTCATGGTACAAATTTTGGGGCAAGCCATCTCGAGGTCGTCTCATGGCAAGCTACTTTCTTTTCAAGATGAAATTTCCCAAAGATCATACTGGGGCAAGTTGAACTACACTGGGGCAAGCTACTCGAGCAAGTTCATTTTCATCGGCAACTGTTGATTTCAAGATGAGTGTCGAGGAATTATGCCATCACCCTATAAAAATAACCTTAGCCTTCTAAAAGAGTCTTGCTGCAAAAGAGCATCCCTTCCATTGCTGGGAATTTCCTTATCCTTGCATATTGTCATTGGATCTTCATCCCACAACTTGAACCTGTCACCTATCAGAACTTTGTAACTGAAATCAATTCCAAAGTCCAGCTCTCGTCTGGAAAACCTTCAAACCAGTTCTCGTCTAGTCAACCCTTCATTAAATACTAGTCCCCGTCTAGTACATGTCAGCTTTTGAACCAGTTCCCGTCTGGTCACCCGTTCTTTAGCCTACCGTTTAACCGGTTCCCATCTAGTAAACCTCGTTTTAAAGTCCAGTTCTCGTCTGGAAAACCAGAAATCAGTTCCCGTCTGATACTAAAAACTAGAAGTCAGTTCTCGTCTGACAACTTAACCTTTTTCCACCAATTCTCGTCTGGTAGTCTACCCTCAAATACCAGTTCTCGTTTGGTAGTTCCCCTTCAAACTCCACTTTCATTGGTAACAAAAAAATAAATCCCTAAAAATCCCAATCACCGTGAATTTGGTATCGTCCTTAAACCAAAAGCCCAACTGTATTCCCAGTGGCTCACATGTTGTCACATTCCCCGACATGAGGCTCGTTTGATCTCACTTCCCCACCCCCACAAGGTGATGATGTTAGATCAGAAGAATCTCACCAAGAGTGATGTGCACTTATCCCTAGCAGGGTAAGATTAAGATTATTCCTCAGCAGCGGGGAAAGCTTAACATTGTTCCCCGACAGGATCTATGTCATTGACTTTTCTCCCCGAGCAGAGATTAATGTTTATTTCCTCGACGAATAAATCAGAAATGGTAGACATCCGCAGCAGAGTCCAACGGTCATTGGTATTTTTCAAAGTAAGATCTTTGGGACAACTTTTCGATGGAGGTTATTCTCAATTTCCAAGCAGAATGGAATTGTCCCCAGAAGAGTTCTATTCCGGAAGGCCGTTCAGGGCGTATTCTTCAACAAGTTTGCTTGTCGTTCTTCTCAGCACCTTTTCTTGGTGGTGCTCCTCTGCATTTGCATTTTGCATAGCATCCTCCCGAACGCGTAGCATTTCCATTTCGTATGGAGCATTACGCCATATTCAAACATATGCATGCGAAGCATAAGCCAAGTTTGATATTTTTGTTTCCAAATATCTCTCTGGTAGATAACGACATATTTCATGGGCCTTTGTGGTACCAGACCCCAGCAAGAGTTATCGGTGGATGTTTTCATCTTGTTTTTTGTTTCCCAACAGAGTTTTCTTGTTTAAGTTTCTCTTTCCTCAACAGATTTCTCTTTTTAGGTTATAAATCAGTCGATTCTACTTCCTGCTTATCCTGGATGTTATCCCGACTTTTGGTTGGTAGTCCGTCATTTTGTGGATGTTATCCTGACTTTTGGTGGGTAGTCCATAGTTTTGTGGATGTTATCCCGACTTTTGGTTGGTAGTCCGTTGTTTCCTGGATGTTATCCCGACTTTTGGTTGGTAGACCTCGTATTCGGTCAAGTTCGCATTCAGTAGACGTCCTGGTGGTTCCGACTTTTGGTCAGTAGCTATCCATTTATTTATTGACAATTCTGACTTTTGGTTGGTAATCTTTTCTTGGGAATCCTAACGTTTGGTTAGTATATTTTATTCCGACTTTTGGTTGGTAATCGTTTCTTGGGAATCCTAACTTTTGGTTAGTAGCTTTTATTCCGACTTTTGGTTGGTAATCTTTTCTTGGCGATCCTAACTTTTAGTTAGTATCTTTTATTCCGACTTTTGGCTGGTGATTTTCTCTTGGTGATCCTAACTTTTGGTTAGTAGCTTTTATTCTGACTTTTGGTTGGTAATATTTTCTTGGCAATCCTAACTTTTGGTTAGTAGCTTTTATTTCCAACTTTTGGTTGGTGATCTTTTCTTGGCGATCCTAACTTTTGGTTAGTAGATTTTATTTCGACTTTTGGTTGGTGATCTTTTCTTGGCGATCCTAACTTTTGGTTAGTAGCTTTTATCCCGCCTTTTGGTTGATTATCTTCTGGGTGATCCTAACTTTTGGTTAGTAACCTCTTTCTCACAACTTTCGGACATAATTCTCTGGCGATCCTGACTTTTGGTCAGTAGCCATTGTTATCTTCTTGATCAGTTACCATGTCGGTTATCCCAACTTTTTGTTGGTACTCGTTGTTTTTTTAAGTCCATCTTCGGTTAGCAATCTCATCACTATAACTCCCCGCAGGTTGCAAATTTCTGGGTTATTTTGTATTCAATCACCTTTTACCTTGAATGTTTGAAAGCTACTGCTCTTCATACCTTCAGGTCAAAGTCGATTGAATAGGGTCAGTTGTAGCACCCCAAACTTTGCCCACCCTTTTTTCTAACCTCAACTGACTTTTTGCTTTGCGCTCATTTGCATCATCATTAGTTCATAGTTCATTATCATACTTTGCATTGGTCTTCTAAGACGTGGGATCGAGATTTTCTCTGAATCGGGTCATTAAGTGTACTTTCTTCAAGAATTCCCAGGTACCAAAGGCCTAGGGTTCATCAGTTATGGGGTTCAAGTTTGTTAGCAAGCTTACGTACAACTGGCTTAGGATCAGGGTTTATTTCTAATCATGGATAGAAGATCAGGTTACCAGGGACGGTGGCATGGTTTCAAGTCGAGCATGGTTGTTCAGTCAGAATCAGTATCACAGGGAAGTTTGACCTAATCATGGTCAAACCATCAAGAAATTTCTTCAGTTGCAATTTATCTGTAACATTATTTTCTTTCACAGTGGTGTGTACCCCAATTTCCATTTGTCATGTGGTGGGAGCCGGGAAGTTATCAGTCAATGATTCCTGAGGAGTTTAATCAGATGCTTTGTGGGAAAAGTCATGTTTATTTGCTGTTCATTCAGGGTGTTGGCTTTGGGAGTTTGGTTTGTGTTCATTATCCTGTTTTTTTATCCAAATTTGAAATCACCCATCAAATCCATATTCCATAAATATCCAATATCCATTCTAACCATCTTTGAATCCATTTTTATTTATTCATTTTCTTTATTATATCCAAATAACCATATTAATTAATCCACATTCTTTCATCCAATATTCTCATATCAATTACTCATTTTAAACCAAATTCCATTATTATTTTTGCCCATATCCATTCATTATCCATTTTCCATTACCAAATACCAATATCCATAAATCACTTTCAAAACCAACTCTTCCAATTCAAATCAAGAACACCATTTTTATTCAAAATCCATTTTCTATCCACAAACCATATTTTTATCCATTTTTTAATCCAATTATCAATTCTATTTTCAAATTTTAGGACAATATCCTTTCAATTATTATTATTATTATTATTATTATTATTATTATTATTATTATTATTATTATTATTATTATCAATATTTCACAAGATTTCTTTTTATTTATTTTCTTCACGCAAGTCATACTAACCACAAGAAAAAAAGGCCATTTTGATACTTGTAATTAACGAGGAGCTAGTTTGTGGGGACCATCTCAAGCCACCACCTGCTGCAAAAACAATATCAGCATAGCATCAAAACAGAAACCTACAAAACACAACTCCCAAACCACTACAATCCAAATCCAAAAATCATAAAAAAAATGTTGAGTACAATTTCTTTACAAAGGCCATGTCCATAATCCCAGCCGAATCATTCATAAAACCGGCAAATGAAAACAAACGCAACATACTGCTACTCTGCACACCAACAGACACAAAACCATATTGCCAAAACTGATGCATTGTGAAACCATCACGCCAGACCACCCTGCAACTAATTAATGCTACACCAATTCCAGATACTCCAAAACAAAACCTAATGATATGCTTTAAGACTAATTTCTTTTAGCTTTAAGACTAATTTCTTTTCTTGATTAATTATTGAGAATTAAATTTTACTTTAGTTAGCCTTAGTAATATTTTAATTTTAATCTTATAATTTAACTTAGAGTTAGATTAGGATTCAATTAATTAGAATTTTTAATAATTAGTTCAACATTAGTATTAGATTTAGTTTTAATTTAGTTCCTTTTTTAATTAATTTAGAAATTCTAGGTTTAGAATAGAATTTAATTTAGATTAGCCTATATTAATTTAGGATTATCTTTAGGATTTATTTTCTTGTAGAATTTATTTAGTTAGAATTTAGATTTTGGTTTTGACTAATTAGACTTTTAATCTTTGACTATTTCTTCTCTTGTTTAGTTTCGGTTTCGATTAATTCTCGAGTGCATTTGTAAATATACTTGTATATTCTAATTTGAGTTCAATACTTGATAATGTCTGTGATTGCGTTACTTCGTGTTTACTTGTCGTTTACCCCCTGTATTCACATGATCCCTTAGGATCCCTAGCTCAACTTAATTTTTGATTAAGTTAGAGGTAGGAGAGACATTAGGCTTTCAATCCAAGCATGACAACATTAGGTAGACTTTCCTCCTAATCCTGACCTTAGAGTCACATTGTATGCCAACAGTTAGGGTTCAATTTCCCCTAGGTCTTCGTGGGCATCTCTCCCTTCTCATCTCAAATTTCTTCGAGATACTTAATAAAGAACGATAAGCATCGTGCGCTACGAGCCTTAAGTACATGAGGAATGATGAGTGGATGGTTTCTCCTCGCTTATCTAGAATAATCAGCGTATGCCCTTTGGGCAATATGCGATACATTCGACCTCGTGTCATAGTCTTTAGTGCGACGTGAGTCTTAAACTAACTCAATCCACTTCACTAAAACTCACAGACAAAATTTAAACCTTTTCATCCTTCGGGATTGATTTTAAAATTCACTTTCAGAAAAGGGTACGTTACTTTTCCGTTCTACCACAAACAGGCATTGTCCCTAATTACTGAAATGGGAACTTAGCGTCACTCGTAAAAACACTTTCCCATACTTTTTCGTAGTTCCCAAACTACGTTTTCTCTTATTTATTATACCAGATGAGAATACGTAGGCACAAGACGACGATGTCTTGGTGAGCACACTTTCCCATCCTTTTCTGTAGTACCCGAACTACGTTTGCTCTGATTTCTCATACCATATGAGAATACGTAGGCACAAGACGACGATGTCTTGGCGAGCACACTTTCCCATCCTTTTCTGTAGTTCTCGAACAACGTTTGCTCTGATTTCTCATGCCAGATAAGAATACGTAGGCACAAGACGACGATGTCTTGGTGAGCACACTTTCCCATCCTTTTTCGTAGTTCCTGAATCATGTTTGCTCTGATTTCTCTTACCAGATGAGAATACGTAGGCACAAGACGGTGATGTCTTGGCGAGCACACTTTCTTTTCTCCCCCCGTAGTTACCCAAACTACGTTTGCTCTGATTTCTCATACCAGATGAGAATATGTAGGAACAAGACAACGAAGTCTTGGCTAGCACCCTTTTATCTTTTCCCCCGTAGTTACCTAAACTACGTTTGCTCTTATTTCTCATACTAGATGAGGATACGTAGGCACCAGACGACGATGTCTTGGCGAGCAACCTTCCCCTCATCACCCGTAGTTTTCCAAACTACGTTGACTCTGATTTTCCCATTGCAAGAAGGAATACATAGGCATAGGGCGACGATGTCCTACCGAGTCTCTTCTTTTCGTTTCACCCCTATTTAGCAGTAGCTCTTAGATAACTTTCACCCATAGATTTGGACAACAAGCGTGCATCCAGTTTAGTATAACGGATGTGAGGGGTGCTAATACCTTCCCCTTGCGTAACCGACTTCCAAACCTAAGATTTGGTTGTGATAACCTTATCTTCTCCCGTTCGTTTATGTTTTCTTCGATCGTTTCCTTTTCCTCTCTTTGGGATGAATAACGTTTGGTGGCGAATCTTTTGTTTGTTTTCGCCGGCCGCTTTTTCACAGTTGCGACAGGGAGAAGCTTATAAGAGGGTGTATTCACGCGTGATAGGTGAAGAAAAGAGTCTTTAACGAGCAGGTGAATTCCCTTCTTTCTGTTCTTGTTATTGCTCTGCTATTTTTCTTATTCCTTTTCCTTTCTGCAGATGATTTTTTTCTTTAAATTCAAAATAAGCTTTCAAGTTTTTATCTTGTTATTGTTGATGGGTAGCTTTCATGATGGAGAATTGTAGCAGGGTTTTTTGGCTAATTGCTGCAACAAACTCGCATCAGCTTTGGCATGTTTTTGAGGTTAAAGTGGTTATGTAAGTTATGATGCAAGTCTTGTGCAACAGCGTTTTGTTTGGTGCTGCAGACTTTTGGTTTTGTTTTGATGGTCAAAGTGTGGAGCAGGTCTTGGTGTGAAGTCGTTGTTTGTTCGCAGGTTTTGGGATATGGAGTGAGTAAGTTTTGATACGGTTCTAGGAAGATGTAGCAGAAGGTTGTGTTAGTCTCTTTATTGTTTCAAGACTCTATTTTTTTACTTCTGTCATAGCTTGTAATGGATGGGTAATGAAACAATGTATTGGACTCGGACTTTATTGTAAAGATTTTGCAAAGTGATGGACTAGTATCATGGTCTTGAATATGTATGTGTATATAGACTCTTTTTATAAAAGGAATAAAATAAAAATAAAAAATTGCAAGACACAATTTGATTGGGATTTAGAATGATATTGAATTTGAATTGTAACTTGAAGAGTTTTTTTTTTGGAATGAAATTGAATTTATAACTTAGACATGAATTTGAAATTGAATCTTGAATGGGTTTGGAATTGAATTTAGGCATGAAATGTATTTGAATCTTGAATTGAATCTTGTGAATTAATGTGAGATTTAAAATCGAAAATTGGTCATGGATTGGAAGTTTATGGAAAAGAAGAACGAATAACTTAAATGGATAATTGAAAGAGGAAGTGGATAATGAAAGTGGATTTAAAAAGAATGGTATGGACTTAAATTTTGAAGTTTACCACTTGGACATGAAATTTGACACTTGAAATCTTGACTTTGAGTTAAATTTCGGATCTTGGACATGAATTGGATTGTAATTTGGACCAAACCACGAATCAATTCTAAAAGTTAACCACTTGAAATAATTTTGGATAAATGACACTCTTAACTTGATCCAACACATTATCCTCAAAACCAAATTTTAGGATCTTGAACTCTTCATCAAAATCGTACCAGAAATGCATTGAATCCTCGAACCAATTCCGTAAGAAATAATATCGCACCATGATTCCATCTTGAAATGGTCTTGTCTTTTGATAGCTATGCAACTTGACTTCAACAAAAAACTTGAATCGACACGAAACCTTGTTAGCCTCAAGAGAAAATCAACTGAATGACACTTGCTGATCATAAACATAAAGGGTGAGAAACCCTAATCTTCCTGCCTTGATTGCACACTTATCCTTAATTCAATCTTGCAGGACCTGAGCCTCGAAGAACTTGTGATGAAACCAAATTACACTGCATCATTGAGGAAAAGGGGGCCTCTTGATAGTATGACAACTTGCTTGGCGAATGACCTATCTAAAAACCTTGATTGATCCATCCATTGAAACTTTTAAAGCAAACCGTAATTCCATAGGTGAAACAAAACAAAACAAAGAATGATGCTTTGCTTAGATATGCAATATGATTGACCTAGAATGTTATGTAAAAGATCAATGAATCTAAGGATAAAATTTAGGATATGACACATACCCTCTCGCTCCTACTAAAAAAGAAAATGAAAATCATTATGCGAGATTCTTGGATATATTCAGTCGGTTGCAAGTAACCGTTATTTTCTCTGAGGCTCTTGAGAAAATGCCTAAGTATGCCAAATTCATGAAGGACATACTTACGAAAAAAAGAGGTACACGAATAAGGACACCATTGAGCTCAATGCTAGTTGTAGTGCTATTGTTAAAAGCATTCTCCCGCGGAAAGAAGGAGATCCAGGAAGAGTAGCTCTACCTATAACTATAGGTAATGAGTTCAAATGCAAAGCTTTGATCGATATAGGAGCTAGTATAAATTTGATTCCTTTATCTGTTGTTAGAAGACTTGAAAACATGGAAATGAAGTTAACCAACATGACTTTGCAACTTGTGGACAAGTCTAGGACTCGTCCTTAGGGAGTTGTCAAAGATGTGTTATTGAAAGTAGATAAATTTTTATTTTCGGTTGATTTAGTAGTCATAGACATGGAAGAGGATAAGGATACACCTATAATCCTAGGAATACTTTTCATGAAGACCTTTAGAATGTTAATCGATGTTTATGAAGGTCTCATGAAAGTGAGAATAAATGATGAGGAAGTGTGTTTCACACTTTTCAAAGGGATGGTGTATTCGAACCAATTAGAAGAAAATTTTCAAGTGAAAAATGATGATGCAAGGATTGTGGCAAAGAAAAATAAAGGGGATGACGCAAAGGTTGCATCAAAGAAAAAAAAAGAAGAAAAAACCAACCATGAAGAAATGTTTAAACAGAAGGATGAAGAGGCCAATGAGGCTTTTATGAAGTCATTTTGGTACTTCCCTTTCTTAAGAAAAAGTGGACCAATAACTGGTCATGATAACGGTTGAAGTCTTTGTGTCGGAGTGTTTTTCTCAGAAGTTAATCCATTCGTTTTTAGTTTCGAGGTTTCAAACCTTTGGATCGTCGAGCTCAAATGACGTTAAACAAAGCGCTAGTTGGGAGGCACCCCAACATTGTAAGTACCCTTTCAATTTTACTGCTTTTATAGTGTAATTTAGTAGGAAATGATGTGGTAGGATAAACTGAAAATATTTTTTTTCCAAAATTATGTCACATTCGCCTTGTGTTCGCTAGGCAAACCTGAAGCGAATGTTCACTGGGATGTTCGCTAGGCGAACTTAGCGGTACAAAAAAATAGTTTCTCTGCCATATCACTTAAGTGAAATTTTGGGTGGGCCAGATTTGCGTAGGCTTAAACACCCACTTTTCAGAGTTGGTGGGGTAAAACTTTCCCCATTCCACTTTTTGCCTTCACTTTGCATGCTTATCTCTCTACTTCTCATAAAACACACCACACATAATTTTCCTGGCTTTACAAGTGAAGCAATTCCAATCTTAATTGCAATTCACATTCTCTCCTCGCAACACAATTCAGGTTTGAGTTTCTGTTTTTATTCCCCTGTTCTTTTTATAAAAAATGTTGTTAGGTTTTGTTTGTGAAAATGATAAAAATTGCTTCTAGGATCTGTGAATCTGTTGCATTGTGTACCATGAATAGAAAAAAAAACTGAATATAGGAATTTGGCTTTGCATTTGAATTTCTTTGTTGTAGGCAGAACCTGCAATTTTAGAATTCGCAGGGTTCGCCTTAAGTTTGCAAAACAAACTTGGGGCGAGTATTCGATATGGCTTTGCTAGGCGAACTTTTGGCGAACATGATAGAAAATTTTAAAATCTTTATGGTACTGAGATTCTTGTTCTGATTCTTTGTGCTTTGCTTTGTCACTAATATATCTTGTGTTTGGTTTGCTGGTTTTGTTTTGTGAATGTGCAAATGGCACCTCCAAAGACGGTTTCTTCCAAGAAAATAAAGGTCGGAAGTTCATCCCATCCGCAACCGATCCAATTTAATGCTGAGAGGTTCAGAAGAGCTAAGCAAGATGCACGTTATCTTGCTCTCGAGAAGAGGAGCATTTTTTTTTTCAGAAAATAGGTTCAACATCAACCCTCAAGGTTCCTACTGGGCGGTAGCGGGTCCTTCATAGAAAGAAGTGGGACAAGTTGATAATGTCTCGTGATAGTTACATCGTAGAGCTCGTAAAGGATTTTACACCAATGCACTTCCAGATGATGATGAGGCATTTGCTTGAACTGCTATGGTTTGTGGAAGAGAGGTAAAATTTGATCAGGACACCATTAATCATGTTTTAGGTAAGCCTCTCACCTTAGGGGAGGATGAAATTGATGAGTATCATCAAACTTTGAGGCTTCATAGAAACACATATGCCATTTCTAGTGCATTATTGATTCAGCGCAAATCAGTGGAGTTAAACCCATCAGGGGTTGCAAGAAGATACCATAGGGAAGACATGCGACTGTTAGATCAACTAGTAATTATCATGGTGTTGACTAACATTAAGCCAAAGTCGCATACCTCCAGCATGCCTATTCCGGTTGTGCACTTGGTTCACATTATTTTGACTAATGTTCAGATTATTGTAGCTAAAATAATTGCTAATGAGATGCATGCTATTATGGAAAGCGGAATTAGATCAGAGGCTCTAGTTAATTGCCCCTTGGTATTTCAATGTATGAACACGGCTTTATGCGTGCATGTGAGGGTTAAGATACCCTCCCAGCGTTAGGTGATGATTCTGGCTGCTATCAATGATAAGTATGTGGATAAGTTTTGTAGGACGAAGGGAATGAGAGGAGGAAAGACCTATAGTACTGGTGTTGATGCTGGTATAGGTTTAAGAGCTGGTGATGCTTCCAGTTCTGGAGTTACAGGCTTTCAGGGCTTTGACCCGTTCCAAAGGGAGATTTGTAATTACAACTGGGAGTGGATGGAGGCAACTCAGCACGCCATGATTGATATTCATGATTCTATGCAGGTATTACAGCTGCAGTATAGGGAGCCTTATGTGTAGAATTCGATGATGACTAGGGAGAAGTTCCTAGCTCATACTGGTTGGCCTGAGGCCATACCACATTTTGGAGAGGGGCAGGTGTAGCTGTTTCTGAGGATGTTTATGAGGCCAAAGGTGATGATGAGGCTGGTTCTGGTGATGTTTCTGGTTCTGGAGAGGAGGTTAATCTAGAGGAGGAGACAAAATTCGATTAGGACTAGTTTGTTGATGGATATTTTGAGCATGATCTTAAGCAACTTCCTTTGGTTCTACAAAGTGAAGTTTTCTGTTAGCTTAGGTCATTGTTATGTTGTTTTATGTTTATGTTTATTGTTTTACCTTTTGATGTACAATATCCACTTTGTGGATTTATTTGGATAATGTTGATTGTATGTACCATTTTTGGGTACAAGTACTTTTGTTGGTGTTTTTACACCATTAACATTTTAATGTTATGTGTAGTTGAATTTTTCAGTTTACAAATGTTCAACTTTCATTTTTTTATTATGTTTAAGAGTTGAATTCTTCAGTTTATGAATGTTTGAATCTTGTAGTTTATTGTTGATATGCTTTCTTTGAATTTAATGTTTCCCTTTTGTGGTAATTAAATGTGAGAACTTCTAGATTGATTGTTATTTTCTAAAAGTATCCAATGAAGATTCTCCCAATTTTGGATGGTGATGATAGTATTTGATCATGTAAGTATAGGCAAGGTACATGATTACCTATTTCTAGGATGCTAGATGTTTAAGAATTCCTTTCTTTGTGCAAATGCAATTTTGTTTCACTTTTGTAAATTTTTTTGAATGCTTGTATCACTTAGGTTCTAATAGCCACAAATTTGTGAGAAACCTCCATTGTTTACCAAATGCATAGAATGACTCATAAGTTTTGTTGAATACATTTGATTCATGCTTAATCTTGTGATTATTTTGATATTATGGAAGAATTAGATATGATAAAGGAATTTGGTGATATTGAGTACAACCATATCCAAAAATAACTTACCCGTGAGTAGTGAGAATTTTCTAACCTCTTTGAGCTTAATAGTTAGATCCTAGTTTAGTGATGAACTTGGCTTGTAAATAATTTGAAAGATAGTTCATCATTGAATTGTGTAGGATTCTAAAATTTCTTTCTTGAACCTTTGAATTTGTGCTAAATTGTCTTCCTTTCCATAAAAAGCAAGGAACATTCACTTGAGGTTTGGTTGAAACCAAGTTGGGAAGAGTGAAATGAAAAGTGGTAGGTTGCTAAAAATTTTGAAAAATTTCAAACAAGCATGAAAAAAAAGTGTGAATATGAATATGAAAAACAAAAGAAAAATAATGCTTGTTTAAAGAAAAAAAAATATATATAAAGAATTAATGTGAAAAAAGGTGTTGAAAGGGTGAGCAATAGAGAAAAGAAAATGTTGGATGGAGTTGAAATATGTACATAACCTTGTTTAGTGAATGTTTCTTTTGCATTGACAACTTTGAATCGATAGTCTTATACATGTCCCTTTGTGAACCTAACCAAGCTACAACCTTTAAAGACCTTAGTGATCTTCTTGCTTCCATAATTTCTTTGATGATTTTTTAGATGAATGTATGAATTGTTTTGTATTCGCATCATTTGTCAGGTGAGTGAGATTGTCCCGTGGTTGTAAACGTATTATTTTCTTCAATTATTATTCAAAAAGGAGTGTTAGAGTGATTCGAGCATGATAATTTAGTTGTTACTTGAAACATTGCATGATAATTGTTTAAGAACTAAATTCTTTTGTATTATTTGATTCTAGGAAGTTGTAACCATTGCTTGTGTACATTTATTTGGTTATTTGAGCCATATATCCATTCTTGGGTGAATTAAATGCTTGGGTAAATCCTATTGTTTTCAATGAGAGACATACTTTTCTTGAGGACAAGTAAAGATCTAGTTGGAGAGAGTTTGTTAAATGTCAATCTTGCTTTAAATTGATCATTAGTTATTGGCGTTTTTAAACTCTTTTGTGTTGTTTTGTTGGATTTACTCCATATTATCATGTTATTCTTCAATATTGTGAAAATACCTTTGGATGCTTTAATTTGTGTGTTATTGTGCATGAATTAGGTATAAAACCATCAAAGTGTACGATACAAGCATTTGGACAAGGAAATCAATGGAAGAGAAGAATTTCAGCATGTTCGTTGTGCGAACAACCAATGAGGAGTGCGAGCGAATGTTCGCTTTGCGAACACATGGCGAAGTCCCAGCGAAGCATCTCAGAAAGATGACAGTAAGGAAAGGGAAGTAAGTTCATTGGGTGAACAAGGCAGCGAATGTTCGCTGTGGCGATGTAGCAGTGAACCATGCCACACCCAAGTCAGTATCTAAAGGACCCTAAGTTCGCTGTGCAAACTTGCAGGCGAGGTAGTTTGTAGTGCAGAGAATTGCTCGCACAACGAACTTCAGATATTTCTCAGGGGTGGTTTAACTGTTCAAAGGCACTTCAGGTGCCAAAAAAGGGGTCCGCTGGGCGAAGAAACCGTTTGCAGTGCGAACATGACATATTCTAAAAGTTCTATATAAGTACTTTTCACCATTTTTTGGGATCATAACCCACTTTTACACATAAAAACTTCATTTTCTCATATTTCTTCACCAAAAGATGATATTTTGCAAATAGAAGCTAGATTTGCATCCGAGTTCGATTCTTCGACGTGGATTCTCATTCATCCTCTTCCAAAACATGTAAAGTAAGTTACCATAGTTATGGGTAGCCAATTTCCTTTGTATCAAAGGTAGAGGTAGTCTACCTTTTTCTTGTATGTATTTCTTTTGATTGACCTTGTATGTGAATAAGTGATGATTAATATATGATGAATATTTTTGTTCTTAATGATTCATTCTTGTTTTGTAAAACACTAGACATAGATTTTATAAAACTTGTCCTAAAATATTCATCTATCAGTTTATAGATTGGAGAAATCGGTCTATTGTTGATAGTTGCTTTGTGTTGAACTTAAAGCTTACTATATTGATTATTATATGGAGAAATCGTGTAATGATGGATATGGTATTTCTCACGACGCCACTTTAGACATAGATGGTGTTGAGAGAATACATGACGATATTAATCGAATCCGACTTCACATGCAAGATTGAAAGAATACGTATAAGTTAAGGTAGATGAAAACTACTTTTGATTTACTTTGTTAACAAAACTCTTTAGAAATTCATAAGCTTTACTACTAAAAACGTGACAACTTTATGAACAAAACATTGAAAATCCTTATTCTTAAACGATAAACTGTTGAAAGGCAAACATTAAAATATCCTTAATCCTTGTGGAGATGATAACAAAAATTCTTTTTAACTACGATTCGAACAATCAACCAACGCATAAGTTTTTTCTACAAAGAACTACATAGCTTTGAATTCTCCATCGCACATATGGATACGAAGGAGCAGAATTCAAAGTCTTATCAAGCACACTAAAAAAAACTTTTTTTTTTATTTCTATAAATATGTTATAATAATTAGGAGAAATTAAATACCTTAAGCTAACACTTTTATTCGTAAGACTTATTAAGGGTAACCGTTATTTACATCGGATGTCATGAGATGCTAATACTGCTGGGGGGAGGGGGGTTTGTCAACTAGGGAGCATTGAACATTGTGAGACTTCTTTTTTGAGCAACACCTTTGTGAGAGACACACCACATATTCACCAAAAACCTTAAGGTGATAGGTGTATGGATTCTCCCACTTATAAATGCTCAAGTCTCCACAATTATAACCAATGTGAAACTATTACCCATACTATTCACACTTGCTATACTCAACATTCTCCCTCAAGTGTGAGTCTATCCATATTCTCCCCCTTAAACGAAAGCTCTTTTTATTCACATAAACTTGTACCGCCGTTGACCTTCTTCAATAGGACACCTCATACCCAACACCTGTGGGAAGTACTTTTGATATAAGTGAGTAGGTCTTTTCACTCGAACCAGACTCCAATATCACGGTTGGAGAATTTTGTCAATTAGGAAGCATTGAACATTGTGAGACTTCTTTTTTTGAGCAACACCTTTGTGAGAGACATACCACATATTTATCTAAAATCTTAAGGTGATAGATGTATGAATTCTTTCTTATTTTTTATATATATATATATATATATATATATATATATATATATATATATATATATATATATATATATATATATATATATATATATATATATATATATATATATATATATATATATATATATATATATATATATATATATATATATATATATATATATATATGACTGTTGGTAGTACTCTAAAGATAAAATATAAAATATAATAATAAGATGACTCATAAATCAAATTTCTATATTCTCCATGAACAAACTATTCAATTCAAGGACATTGTAGAAAGAACATGACTTACTTCTCAACACCCCTTGCTTTGACTCTATGATTCAATTTCACACCTCATGCTTGATTCCTTTAATGAGTAAGAAACATGTCATGCTTTGAGAAACTAACAGTAAAATAATCTTTATAATTTTTATGTAGTATAAATAGGGGATTCACCCCACCTCATTTCTCATTCATATAAGAACATTAGTTTTAATTTGCTTAGATTTTGTTTAGTGGGGAAAAATTTCGTAAACGTTAAATTAGTGTAAAATAGTTTAATATATGTGAGTATTAGTGATCCAAATATTATTAGAGATAAATAATTAAGGAGAATCTATTTTTAAATAGTAATTTTAACGAATCATTAAACGAGGTTATCTCAGCCTTAATTATTTATCATCTATGACAATTTGAGGTGTTGTTGTGCTTGATTTGTTTCATTATTTGTCTAAATATTTATTTATTGATATTTTTCAGTTCACTCTCGCGTATATGGACTCATAAGGTTGATAAACTGCCAAAATCTTGACGAAAATTATTATTGCGTGCTTGACAAGATAATCAGATCTTGTGTTAGTTTCTTAGGGGCAATTGACTTATAACACTTAAAAGTTCATGTGAAATCAGGTGACATTGCTTCTCATAAATGGAAGGACATTTGTGGAAAGTGTTCTCGTGACATATGATATTATAAATTATGAGGATCTCCTTGACAATGTTTAGTGACATGAGTTAACATATAGTTGAGGAATGTAGTCGGATATATTGGCTATATTTAAAAGATAAACATAGAAGAATAGTACGCTTAAATGTTTACTTGTGTTTGACATATATATTTCTATCTTACACCATATCCCCACTTTCATACTTTTACGTAAAATCTCATCACCTATATGTTTTGTATTGTATTCTTTTTTCATATTTATAGATTCTGTCCAAGAGAAGTTTGAAAGCTGGAGATAATGAACTCCTTATACCGATAGAGATGTCAACACTGTGTGACGAGGTATATTTCAATAGAATAATAAAACCTAAAACTCTAACAATCTCATCTCATTTGTTAAATTTATTTTTATTTCCCGTCATTTTACTTTAGTTTTATAAACAAATGTCTTTCAAATCATTTTTCTTAAAATCATAAAGATAATTACACAACTGAAATATCACACTTGTCCACATGCATACAATCCATAAAAATACTTACCTTTTTACTTCAACATTTATATATTTTAAATTTCATTTAAATATAAACATTGCTTGAATTTAATAATTTATAAGAACAAAAATAAAACATTTATACGGTACTCTCAATAACTTGAAAGAGGAAACGAATGTAACAAATCTTGCAAAATATAATAATATACTTTTAAATTCATCAAATAAATTTATACAAACAACAAACAATGATTAAAGTGTGAGAATAAATATATCATCATTTATTAAATAACTATATCACATATGCGTTAGAAGTATCAATAATGTGATACACATTCACAGATGTGTTTTATACACTTTGTAATTTGACGAATAGGACAAGTAATATGATGACAATCTTTATCAGTACTGCATAAACTCAATCCTTTCATATCAAATAAGAAAAATTAATGTTAATAATAAAAAAGTAAAAAATGTGTATAAGATAAATAAAAAAATTTAATGTGTTAAAAAAATTAAAGAATAAAAATTAACAATTCGGACTTACCAACATAACACGAACTTTTGATGATTAAGAAAAGAAAAATAATCATAATATATACAAACTTAAGAGATTTAGACATATTTTTTTTTGTCATGCAAAAATACCAAATTGTTGATCACTTTATATTGTGAAAACTCTCACTCTTCAAATTAAATTATTCTAAAATATCTCTGAGGAGATTTAATGTGTTTAATATCTTTAATAAAACAGTGTTTAGCACTTATGAGATTGCAAAAAGACATTTCACAAAAATAAAAATAATTTAATTTGTCTTTTAAGCTCACTTATATGATCTCTTAGTAAAAATATGATTTAAAAATCTTAATAATCATTAGAGTTTTATTTCTACAAATATTTTATTATTTTATTTCTCTTTTATATATTTTCGTATTATATATGGGAAATTTCACAAAGAAAATAATATGTAGGAATGCATGATAACTCAATATTGTTAAATATAATTCATTGTGATTTGATATGATTAGATTTGATATCATATGGTTAGATTTGATATCATATGATTAGATTTGATTTAGAATATTTTGGGCCTTTTATGTTTTGGGCTAGTCTAAACCTAAAACTATAAATAGGGTGTCTTGCTTTGTATTCTACATCACAACAGAACAGATTTCACAGTTGCAGTTAGCAAGTGAAAGTTCAATAAGAAATCTCACAGTTGTGGATAACACATTCTCTCTAAATACTTCTTCTCTCATTCTTCTCTTTCTTGTTTGTTATTCTTCTTCTCTTTTGTTGTTCTTAATAATTACTTGTTATTACCATCATTATCATATAGTGAGTTCGTTCATCAATCTTGAGATCAAGATTGAAGGGAATTCTTCATAGGGTGTGAGGTGAATTTCCAACATCTGGTATCTAGAGCTCCGGTTAAGAGATTCAAGGAAGGAAGATAGTGATGGCGATGAATTATCTGAACGACAACTTTTCGGCGACCCTGCCAATTCTCAAGAAAGACAATTATGAGAATTGGTGCAAGCAGATTAAGGTGATCTTCTGTTATCAAGATCTTTGGGATCTTGTGAAAGATGGAGTAACATCGCTTGGGGAGAACGCAGCGGAGGCAGAAAAGGCTGCGCACAAAGAATTGAAGAAGAAGGATTATAAAGCACTCTTTATAATTCATCAGTGTGTTGATCCTGATAACTTTGAAAAGGTTAGTGATGTTGATTTAGTAAAAGAAGCATGGGAGATTCTTGAAAAGTCGTTTGGAAGCGCAGAGAAGGTGAAAGAGGTGAGGTTAAAAACTCACAAGAGAACCTATGAGTTGCTTCAGATGGAAGACAACGAAAGCATTACAGATTTCTTCGCCAGAGTTACAAGGTTGGTGAATCAAATCAAAGTATGTGGAGATACGCTGACGACGAAAGCAGTTGTCTCAAAGATTTTGAGATCGTTGGCTCCAAAATTCGACCACGTGGTAGTTGCCATAGAAGAGTCGAAAGATTTGTTAGTGTTGACGAAGGAAGAGCTTCAAGGGACTCTTGAGTCTCATGAACAGAGGATGGCTGAGAGAGCTACAGGAAATTCGAAAGATATGGCTTTGCAGGCACAGACGGAAAAGGAGAGAAAAGGCAAAGGTAGCTGGAATGGCAACAAAGGAGGAAACCAGTCGAATCAAAAGAAACCTTGGAACCAAGGCAACCAAAGAGGTGGTGCTGCAGGTAAAGGAAGAGGTGGTGGTCGAAAGACAGATAAAAGCCACATTCAGTGTTTCAATTGCCAGAAGTATGGTCATTATGTTAGTGATTGTCCAGAAAGGAAGAGAAATCAAGAGACTGATGCAAAGCTGGCGAAATATGAAGAGGAAGAAACGTTGCTAATGGTCACAACAAAAGATGAAGAAAGATTCCAAGATCAGTGGTACTTGGACTCAGGATGCTCATCACACATGACTGGAAGGAAAGATTGGTTTGTCAACATGAAGCCCTCGTCGAAGAACACAGTGAAGTTTGCAAACGACAACACTCTAGCAGCTGAAGGTGTTGGTGATGTTCTGATCATGAGGAAAGATGGCAAAAGGTCAAAAATTTCCAATGTGTTGTACATACCAGGCATGAAGAGTAATTTGCTCAGTATAGGGCAGCTTGTCGAAAAGAACTACAAGGTAGTTGTCGAAGACAAGATGATGAGAGTCCTCGACGCAGGTGGTAGACTAATCTTGAAGGCTCCAATTCTCAGAATAGGACCTTCAAGATTGGACTCAATGTGATGGAGCACAAGTGTTTAGAAACTGCAGCCACTGAAGTCGAAATAGAAGTTCGACAGGAACCAGTTGCAGATGAAGCAGGTTCAAGCAGACCTCGACGAACTAGACACATGCCTGCAAGGTTGCAAGAATGTGTAATCACATCAGATGATGTAGTCGATGAAGAGGGTGAGCTGGTATGTTATGCTTTCTACGCAGATGTCGAACTAGTCAATGCAGTTGAGGCATTGAAAGATTCGAAGTGGGTGAAAGCAATGATTGAAGAGTTAGAGTCCATCAAAGTCAATGATACCTGGTCACTTGTCGAATTGCCGCAAGGCAAGAAGGCAATTGATGTGAGGTGGGTTTACAAGGTGAAGGTAAATCCTAAAGGAGAAGTAACTCGACACAAAGCGAGACTTGTGGCGAAAGGATTTCTTCAGAAGGAAGGAATCGACTTCAATGAAGTATTCACACCTGTTGCTAGAATCGAAACAATCAGGTTGGTTGTTGGTCTAGCAAATATGAACAACTGGCACACATGTCAGATGGACGTGAAGTGTGCATTCCTTAATGGCCCCTTAGAAGAAGAAGTTTATGTTGCACAACCAGCTGGGTTTGTGAAACAAGGCGAAGAAAGAAAGGTGTACAGGCTTCATAAAGCCCTGTATGGACTTAAGCAAGCTCCAAGAGCTTGGAATAATAAAATTGACAGCTTCTTAAGGGAGAAGGAATTTGTGAAGTGTACAACTGAGCATGGAGTATATGTAAGAAGAAGCAATGGCGAATTGCTTATACTATGTCTCTATGTTAATGATTTGTTGATAACAGGGAGTTCCAAGAAGGAGATCGAAGATTTCAAACATGACCTGAGTAAGGAGTTTGAAATGTCAGACTTGGGAAATCTCTCATATTTCCTTGGCATCGAATTCTACAAGACAAGTAGAGGTTTGATGATGCACCAAAGAAGATATGCAGGCGAGATACTCAAGAGATTTGAGATGCAAGATTGCAACCAAACTTCGACTCCAGCTGAGCCCAGATTGCAACTGTCGAAGGATTCAGATAAAGATGATGTCGACCCAACCCAATACAGAAGACTTATTGGGTCACTTAGATACCTGTGCCACACAAGGCCTGACTTGGCATACAGTGTTGGTATGATAAGTATATTCATGCAGAAACCAAAGGTATCACACCTAGCAGCGGCGAAGAGGATACTGAGGTATCTGAAAGGAACTCTCGACTATGGCATTTTGTTTCCAGCAGCTGATGAAGGAAAAGAATGCAATTTAGTGGGATACACAGACTCCAGTTGGTGTAGTGATGTAGAGGATCGAAAATCCACAGCTGGATATGTGTTTATGTTAGGTGGTGCACCAGTTGCTTGGAATTCGAGAAAGGAACCAGTGGTGGCATTATCATCATGCGAAGCAGAATATATAGCTGTTTCCCTTTGTGCATGTCAAGCAACTTGGATGGTGAACTTGGTCGAAGAAATCACAGGGAAGAACCATGAAGCAATTACCATGAAGATAGACAGCATGTCAGCTATCAACTTGGCAAAGAATCTAATAGCTCATGGTCGAAGCAAGCACATCGAAATGAGGTTCCATTATCTCCGAGAGAGGGTAGCAGAAGGGAAGATGAAGTTGGAACACTGCAGAACTGAGAATCAGATTGCAGATATCATGACGAAGGGAGTGCAGGTCGAAGCCTTCAGAAGACTAAGGGCCATGATGAATGTAGACAGTTTAGACACAATGAATTAGGTGGTGTGTTAAATATAATTCATTGTGATTTGATATGATTAGATTTGATATCATATGGTTAGATTTGATATCATATGATTAGATTTGATTTAGAATATTTTGGGCCTTTTATGTTTTGAGATAGTGTAAACCTAAAACTATAAATAGGGTGTCTAGCTTTGTATTCTACATCACAACAGAACAGATTTCACAGTTGCAGTTAGCAAGTGAAAGTTCAATAAGAAATCCCACAGTTGTGAGTAACACATTCTCTCCAAATACTTCTTCTCTCATTCTTCTCTTTCTTGTTTGTTATTCTTCTTCTCTTTTGTTGTTCTTAATAATTACTTGTTATTACCATCATTATCATATAGTGAGTTTGTTCATCAATCTTGAGATCAAGATTGAAGGGAATTCTTCATAGGGTGTGAGGTGAATTTCCAACAAATATAATAAAAGTTATATATACTATTTAACTTTATTTTTCATACATTTTTGTGGTAAATTGTGTTGTAATCATGAAGTATTTGTTAGTCATGTTAAGAAAATGAGTTAGAGTTATTAAAGATATTCATGCCAATTATTTAGTTTTAATATTTATGTTAATGTCCTAAAACTCATGCCATTTTTTATAACTTCTTAGTTAACAACTATACCATATCATATGTGATAGTAAAACCTCAAAATACTAAAGTGGAAAGTCTCTCGGCACATAGCCAAGAGAGAGAATTAATGAGTTGTTTAAATTTTTCGTTTGATTTTTTTGTAACTTTTTTAAATTTGATGGTGTTTGTATCTCTGAAGTCTTGAGATTTTCTTAATCTCTTTTTAATGTTATTTGCTTATCAAAAAAAAAGTTAACGAGTTGTTTCTACATAATTGTGCATAAAAATGTTATAATTCTTATCCATTTCGCCAAATTTCTCTTTCTTAATAATTTAGGGATCGGTGCTTGCCTTAGAATGCTATTCAACACACTTAGAATAGGGCGTAAACGGATCATATAAAAATTAATCAAATATAAATTAAAATAAATTAAAAAAAAATCAATTATTTTTTGTATCGCTTTAAAAATCAAATCAAACCAATTAAAAATGAGATGATTTGGTTCGATTTTCGGTTTTAATTTTTAAGAACGGCTAAATTAATGAATTGAACTGATGATTATAAATACTTACTTAATCTTTTATTTAGTTTATTATTAAGCTCAAATTTTATAAAGATTCAACACTTCTCTATTTCTTTTTACATTTCATTTTTTTAAACAAAATATATAGGCAAAACCAAACTCCAAACATAAAAAGTAGAAATCATAAGCTATAAAATTTTACTCGACCAAACTGTTACTCTGACTGCCCGACATTATTATTTCTCTCGTCACCGTCGTTTTTATAGGTTATAGTTGCTTTATTCGTGTTCAAATTATCTTCGTTAGTTTTCATTTTTTTTACCTTTTATGTTTCTCTTCGACGAATTTTCTTCTAGTTTTGTTAAAAAATAGTTTTGACGTGTCTTTAAGCTGTGAAATATGTTAATTTTTGTGCATTGAAACCTTTTATTTTTATTGTTGTGTTTTATTTGTTAAGCTTTTAAACCATTTTTCAACATTCTCATATCAAGTGCCATCTTTTGTATTTGATTGTAAGTTTATTTCATGAAATATAAAAATCATGTCAATGTTTTGTATGGATTAAGAACAACTTTAAAAAATAGAGTATGAAATATATTATTAAAAAAATAATAATAATATATCATACACGAAAAAACATGAGAACAAACACTACATGAATAAATATAATGTTAAAAAAAGTGTTGTTAATCAAACAATTTAACTGAATTAAACCAATTAGTTTGATTTGGTTCCATTTTTAAAAAACACTAAAAATTGAATCAAACTAAATCGACAAAGATATCATTGATTTGAACAATTTTTTGATAGAAACAGTTCAAACCGAACCGACTTCACCTCTAATACAGAGAATGATAAATCATCCTAAATCCTTAGAGAAACCCTGAGTTTCATAATTACACTTGTTTTCATCATTCCATCGTTGTTTAGCTCACTTTCCACTTCCAAATAGCCGAATCCCCTCTTGTAATGGTTGCAAATTAAGGTCATACTTTATTGATGTGTTTAAAGAAAAATATTGGCCAATCTCATGCTTGATTAGTGTGTGTGAGTTTATCAGCAATGGATCTTTTGGTTTAAGTTAATGCATGTTTTTATTCAATAAATATATCTTATGTATTTTAATTTCCATATGTTTAGGATCAGCATGATCAATGATAAAAGTTTTTGCAATATCGATGCTTTTTTTTATTATTGTATCTAGGAATTTGGTGCTACTTATTCTATATAATTTTTAAGAGAAGTTTGAAATTTGGGTTGTTTGAAAAGTCAAAAGCATAAAAGTATAATAAAGTCAGAAGTTGATGCTTTTATTAAGTTTGAATACACTTCAAAAAGGTGTAATTGTTTATTTGAGTTACCTTTTTCTTTCCTAAGCTCGAGACTAAAGTTTTTTTCTCCCAAACCCTAAGCTTTCATTTTTCTAACACTATGATTCAGTGAGAGACCAAGATCACCGTATCTCTTACTTTCTCCACCCTCTCGATCTGAACCCTTGCTAGCTATCACTATGATTCTTTGAGAGACCAAGCTCGCCACTATGATTCAAGACCAAGCTCTCACCGGAGGTAAATCATGTCTCATGTTTAGTTTCTCTTCCATCATTTCTTATTTTCTAATTTATCTCTCAAATCACAAGAACTCTAATCTTCAAAATATTACTCCAAATAATTTTAGATAGTTCAATTCGATGTTTTGAATTTTATTTGGGTTTTAACTCCTTAACAATTTAAAAAGATTGATCAAACTAAATTTATCTCCGATTTTCAGTCCAACTGATTAAAGTGTGATTAATTCGGTCTAATTTTTAAACATTGATTATTATATTAATAACATCTTTCTTTACTAACAATAGAGATAAATTAAAATTATTTGGTTATTACTTGATAGATTCAAGTTTTTACCATTTAACATTATTATATTTTTATTTATTATAGTTAAGAAAAAAACTCAAAAATTGCATTTATTATCATTTTATTATTACTTTTTCGTTTTATTTAATATATTTTTTTTAAAAAATAATTAAATTTCACTTTTTATTCAAAAAATATTTTAAAAAAAAGTATAAAAAATTACATTGTAATTATTATTACAAAAAGCTAAAAAGTCAAAAGGGTTAATTTTAACTTTTTAATTTTAATTTTAAATTTTCGTTTTTCTATTATGTTATTTTATTATTATTATTATTATTATTATTATTATTATTATTATTATTATTATTATTATTATTATTATTATTATTATTATTATTATTATTATTATTATTATTATTATTATTATTATTATTATTATTATTATTATTATTTATTTTTCAAATTTTTTATGTTTTATTTCATTTTTGACAATTTTGTTTTAATTAAAAACTATAAAAGTTAAATATTTTGATTCTTGGCATAAAATCATAAAAATATATTTCTCTGTTAGGTTAGAATCCATTTACATGTATTTTATTCATTGGTTCATCTTTTAATGTTATAATTCAAAGAAATATTTTTATCTAATAATTTGATATAAATAGAAGAAACATTTTTACACATTGAATTTTCTCCACCTTTTTTATTTTTTATTTTTTTATTTTATTATATTTTTACCTACAGTTACATTATTTTAAAATTAAAATTAATACTTTTTTATTTTTTATGTTTTATTTTTTATTTTTTTATTTTTTTATTTTTTTATTATTATATTATTTATTTATAATGCATTTTAGCTTAAAAATCAAAATAAAAAAAAATCAAGATCTTTTTATTCATGTTATATTACTATTTTTCAATATTAGTTATTATTTTTTAATTATTAATTAATATTATTGCATTATTATTATGGCATTAAAAATTATTTAAAAAATCAATTTCATTTATATTTTGTTGTTATATTATACATAGACCATGAATCCATCCATACTCAATTGATTGATTTCTAAGAAACAAAATAAAATCAAAATCACATGAAAACCTTCTTAAATAAACAAATCTCATCTAATTCTTGACCTAATTCTACTCTATAAATAGACCTAAAATTATTACAGAAAATCATCTATCCCTAAAGTTGTTGTTCTTCACATCGAAGAACAACAACACTAAAACTCTAATCTAAGCCTCATAAAAGAGAAGGAAAGTTAGAAAAAATTTGAGGCAAAAAGAGAAACAAAGAGGAACTGCACCTTGGCTCAAAATCTCAAAATCTGGAAAAATCCTCCTCCTTGTAGGTTGGTTCTCCATTCATATTTATATTTTTGCAATAAAATTTGGTTGTTATTAGTTTTGTTGTCTTAATCTATTTTTATGATGTTGGTATGCTTTTGGATGTATGTTAATACTAGATAATAACCTATGTCAAAATATATAATCAAGTTCTAAATAAATTCAAACTAAAATTATATATCAACTTTTTTTTAAATATCATGAAGCAATTCGTAAAAATCAATTCTACTTTTTCTTTCAATTTTTTTAACATTTTTAATGTCATGAAACAATCCGTAAAAAAAACCAACTTTCTTATAAATTATTTTTTAACAAAACCTTTTTTTCACTAATATCCATAAACAAATATCATAAATCTTCTTTTAAGAATAATATCATAAATAACTTTTTTTTGTTAACAAATATCATAAACTTTTTTTAAAACTAATATCATAAATCATTCTAACACTAATGTCATAAACTCTTTACTCTTTTTTACAGTAATATCATTCAACATAAGTTTTTGTAAAAAAGAAAAAAAACAAGTACTATTAAAATACATAAAATTCCAAAACACAAAAAAGACTTAGTTTTATTATTAGATTTTTCTTTCATCAAAATTAATTTAGTATATTTTATTTTAATTATTAACATAAAACTTAGTTTGTTTCTTTCACTTTTTCACTAATGTTTGATAAATTTCAAGAACTACAAAAAAAGAACATGTTATATTTTATTTCATTATGACATTTAAGTCACTTAATTAAAAAATGAAAAATAACGAAAAACAAAAATATCTTTTTTCAATTAGATTATTTAGTTTTTAATATTTTAGATTTAGGTAATTAATTAGCAAATTTAAAAACTTTTTAGGTTGGCTTAATTAGTCTTAAATTAGAATTTCACATTGAATCATTTAATCATTAATAATAAAAAATATTAAAATATATGTCTTTAAATTATAAAAATATAAAAACGTCCAAAAATATATATCTTTATCCAAGGGCATTAAACTCATATTTTATTTTACTTTACACTGAAATATTTCTTTTCATAAGGGTCAGAAGAATAAAAAATGATTCCTCCTCTAAATACAATTCTTTTTTTTCTTTCTAAATTCATTTTAAAATAAATTTATTTCTTTATAATTAAATATTCAAAAACAATGAATAATAATAATAATAATAATAATAATAATAATAATAATAATAATAATAATAATAATAATAATAATTATTATTATTATTATTATTATTATTATTATTATTATTATTATTATTATTATATATTGGACCTTGATTTTATTTTATAAATTAAATTTAAAACATTTTTTTACAAATCCAGTTGATTGGTTGGTGTCACACTTTACCACTCAACAAATCAAATTTAACTCACTCAAATATTGTTCTATGCTCTTATGCATTGAGACAATCAATATCTAGACGAATTACGGTACTCTGATCCTTCATATTACTTGAGGGTACGCAGACACAGAGTGGTAATACTATGGCGAGAACAATAACAAAAAACTTTTTCTTTATCCTCATTCTTGATTAAATCTTCCTTTTATTAAAACAGTAATATAATTCCCTGTAAATAAGTAATGAAGTCAGAATAAATAACATAAGCAAACTTCCCTTAGGCAAACATAGATAACCATAGAATTAGAGAAAGTTCTCATTGGGTACAATGGATGTGAGGAGTGTTTAACACCTTCCTTTCACTTAAATGACTCCCAAACCTTAGTGTCTCACCCTTAACTTTAGGTTTTATCATAATTTTCCTGTTCCTTAGGAGTAAATAAAGGATGATGGCGACTATGTAATTTTTCAGCTGCGACAATTAGTAAAAAGAATACAAAATTTAAATGAATATATATATATATATATATATATATATATATATATATATATATATATATATATATATATATATATATATATATATATATATATATATATATATATATATATATATATATATATATATATATATATATATATATATATATATATATATATATATATATATATATATATATATATATATATATATATATATATTACTATGTGATATAAAATATTTACTTATCATGACAAATAACATGCACATCATCTGAATCATTTTCTTTATATGAGAGACTTACTGCGTTACAAAAGATGGAGTCTCAAAATTTAAACCTTGATTTTTATCACTAACAGGAATATGTTTTTCTTCTAGAACAATTCACCATCTAGTGTTATAAAGATCAGTGACATGAAATACTTATTTTGATAGGGAAGCCATGATGAATGGTTCGTTCATATAAACTGCCCTTCGAAGATCAACCAGTTTGAATTCTAATTCATCGGCTTCTACACTAGTCTTATTATCAATCCATTTGCACTTAAATGAAGGCACTTTAAAAGTAACATATTCAATCTCCAAAATCTCCTCAATGACCCAAAAGTACGACGTAGATGCTAGTACATAATTTTTATCTTTAGAACTAGCGAAGTATATGGATTTAGCTTCAACCATAGCCACACTATTTTTCATGGTACTACGATCATCCTTTAATTTTGTATAGAATGGGAGTTTAGTAATATCGCATGCACTCCAAGTTATTACATTAAACTTAGGCATATATGACATCCATTTAATTGTCTCTGATGCATTACTCTGTTTAGAAACCCTTTTATTAAACCAATTTATAAAAGTTTTGTTATGCTTTGTCAACATCAACTTTTCACTCGTCCAGAGGAATTTTTCCTTGATAAGAATTTTTTGAGAGGACAAGTAAGGTTGAACTTCATCAACGTTATTCAATATATACAAATGTGCTTGAAGAACTACATTCCGGTCTGTTATCTAAACACTTAAACCTTGAGTACCTCTACCTCTATATCTTCCACCATGACAAGACTCAAGAATTCCTATAGAGTTTGTTTCTAACAAATATTTTGTAAAAAAACTCAATAGCTTCTTATGTGATGTACCGTTCAACGATCGAAGCTTTCTGACGGTGATGATTCTTTGTATACCCTTTAAAGATCTTCATGTATCATTCTACCGGATACATCCACCTTGTATAAACTAGGCCGCAAAATCTAATCTCTCTTACTAGATAAACAATTAAGTGAACCATAATGTCAATAAATAATGGAGGAAAGTACATCTCTAATTGACACAAGATAATTGCAGCCTCATGTCCCCACTCATCTAAATTCCCAAGATCAATGACTTTACTACCTATAATATTGAAGAATAAGCATAATATGATTATAGTTACACTTAAACTTATTAGTAAAATGCCACGAATAGCCAATGGTAAAAGTTGTTACGCTAAGACATGAAAATCATGAGATTTTAATCCAACTAATTTGAGATCTTTCATTGACACAAGTTTCTTCATATTTGATGAGTACCCTGGGGAGAACTTTATATCTTTCTAAATATCTTTCTCCATAAGACCTTTTTGTTTCTTTTTAAAAACAACATTAATATGTTGTTGTCTTTTATAAACTTCCTTCATAGTTAAGGCCTCTAGAGCAATATCAAACTCTACTTTCTGTTAAAAGCTTCCCACAACTTACGGTATAAATGATTAGGTCTTAAAAATTTGAATGACCAAGGTAAGAACATGCTTTATGTCCTTTGACGTTGTACCCAAACAAATCACCATATGCAGAAAAGTCATTGATTGTACAAAACAACATGGAAAGCATGTTAAATTTATCATCGATATACGAATTATCAACATTAATGCCTTCCTCCCACAAAACTCTTAAATCTTAAATAAATGGAGTTAAATAAACATCTAAGTTGTTCCCTGATTATTTTGGACCCGAAATCATCATTGATAATATCATATATTTTACGCTTCATGCACAACCATGGAGATAGGTTATAAATAATCAGAAGAACATGCCATGAAGCATGGTTATTACTCTTATTACCAAACTAGTTCATTTCGTAGATGGCAATTCCAATCCTAAGGTTCCTTAGCTCAAGGGCAAAATCTGGAAGCAACAAATCAATCTATTTCCATTGTAATGAATCAGATAAATGGAGAGTTTTTCTATTACATACTCTTCCATTTTCATGTCATGTAGCATTGTTTGATTCATTTAAATTAGAAAACAGTCTCTTGTGAAGGTGAGAAAAATATATAAGAGGGGGGTTGAATTGTGTATGTCCTCTTTTCACTAGTTGTTTATGAACCATCAGATTCTGAACCATGTTCAGAGTCTGATATCAAGGTGAGTAACAATAGTGAAAAGTTTACTTTTTTTTCTTAACCTTGTTTCAAAACCTAAGGTGTCAAGCTTAAATTCTGATACACGTAAGAGTCTAAATAAGATCAGAGTCTGACTTCAAAGATTATTCGCACAATGAAATATAAATGCAGAAGTAAATAAAGAGACACACAATATATCCTAGTTCCTCTCAACTGAGAGTAGTCTACTCCCCTAGCAGAACAATAGCTTTTAACTATAATTATACTAATTACAACCATCCAGATTGAGACTTCATGCTCTACTCGTAAGCACGAGACTTCAATTTCTCAATCATGCAGATCGAGACTTCCTGCTCTGCCCGTAAGAATGAGACTTCAACGCCTAAACATCAATTTTAAGAATTTTTTATCTGCTCACAAGCATGATATTTCAATGATCAATCACATAGAAAGAGAATTACTTTGAGCATAGAGGCTAGAGTCTTCATGTTTTCTTAATAGAAGAATCTGATATTAACCTTGTGTTCATATAAATGCTTCTTGGATAAGCAAATACACAAAGGTTTACACTATTGAGTAAAATATGAGTTGATTGCTCCTGAGTGTAGAAGAATGAAGTTTTCATTATTCCTTTCTCCTTGTACAAATTTTCATCTTGTCGTGCCTTTGTGTTCTTGATCATATTCACATATTCTTTCTTCAGAATGTATGTGAATATGTTTCACTCTGCTTTCACACACTTAACCCTTCCGATTATGTAATCTTTTGAAGTTTCTTTCTTTCATCTTTGTTTTTCGTGGAACACAAATTCTCTTAATTCATTTCAGTGAACTGGTATCACATCCATGTGAACATAGTCACGAAATCTTCAACTCACACTAATTTTCTAGAGAGATAGAGATTCAACTCTAAAGTCTTCTTCTCATTGAATATTTTCAACCTTCTTTTTTAAATAGATGTTGGGAATAGATTTGTTTTAGATTGATACTATCATGGTACGAATAGATGTTGAAGGTCTTTAGCTTATGAACAATAGAGTTAGCTAACACTCAACTAGCATAAAGATGTTGAAAGCAGTAGAGCAGAGTTCTGAATAGTTGGAGAGAAAAGATCCTGACAACATTATTTTATGATGATTAAACATAAAGTATTGTACCTTTGTCACGTGATCTTCTTTGGATAACTTCTGACAGAAGTATTCTTGTAGACATTTGTTAAAGCTTACTCAAAGTCATTATTATCCTTATACTTATCTTTCTGATTCAGAGGCTTTTTATAGAATTAGTTAAAGCATGATTAGACACTAAAATATGTCTTCAGAACCTGGTTGGAATGGTACTTTAGAGTCTTCAGTTCATAAGTTCTGAGTCTTTCCTTCATTAAAGTCTTGATCAGAAGTAGTCTAAATTAACACTTTTAGAATTGATGACTTGATGTAGACAGATTCCTTCGAAGTGGTATCTTTAGAATTGTTGATGAAGATTTTTCAAAAGATGCAGAGTTACTCCTTGTAAGAGAGTTTGCTTGATTCAAAAGATTCCAGTCTTCAGAGCTTTGTTGATCTTTAGTATTCTTTGTAAGCTTAGGTTCATCATCAGAAATATATGAGTTGACTCTTCAGAATCTGAAAATTTGGTTATGATCCTTCAGATTCATAACATCTTTGCTTACCTTCAATGGTTTTTCTAAGTGATTAACTTGGTTAATGTCAAGGTTAATCTCTTTTGATCATGTGCACTTGAATAACCATTAGTAAACCCTATTGTTCTTTAAATACTTAGTTATCATCAAAACCTTTTAAGGGAAAGAACAAATCTTGTTCTAACATCTTGAACCTTTGAATTATCAATATGTACCACACCACTTTGGTAGGAACTCCCTTTCTAGTTATACCATCATCATGTTCAACATTATTCTCCTTTAGCTTATAGCATGACTCCCCACACCTCTGGAACTCCTTCAAGATTTCATACTCTTTCCTATATAATATGCGATCATTACAACATGCATATATCTTCATATAATCTAAACCATTAGGAACAATATCTTCTTGGCCTCATAACTACGGTTCACCAACGTGTTACCTTATGGATGCATTTGTTGCAACAATTCAAGCAATTCAGTAAAATTTCTATTTGTCCACCCACCTTTTTTCCTTAAGATTAAATAGTCTTAACACATCTAACAATCTTGTAAAGTTTTTGCATCCCATAAATAACAACTCTTTCATGTCACTTTACAAAGTATATTCCGCTTGGGCTTTCTTAAAATCATTTACTCCAATATCACGAATCATATCTTTCAGAGTATCATTCATATATTCATCAAAGTCTGTTTTTTTTCTTCAGTTCACCATGTCATACCAATTTTGTGTAATTATTCATAATTCCATCACAACCTAATGATCGAATATATCATCCTCTAGATGTTTTTGCGTATTATGTCATTTTTTACAAGGACAAAAAATTCCATTATTGCCTCGAATTTTTTCCCTACGAATTCAAGAAATTTAATCACTCCATTCTCATACTCTTTACTTAATCTATTTACTTTCGTCCAACTGAAATCCATAATCACATATAGCTTCTGAAAATAAAATAAAAACCGTACACAACCAACAATGTTGAACATTCCTTCTCAATTAGACAACAATAACATTGTGAGATATTGGATCGAACTCTAGTTAGCATGCCGTTGAAGTTTGCTCACATGTTGTTGCCAAAGACCTACATGATGTAGTCTAATTATGCTTTAGTATGTAGTTGTCAAATTGGGCCTTGTGTTAAGGATCCAATTGTTTAAGTTAGCTTGTACCCTAAGTTAGCTTGTAATGGGTAATTGTTAAAAAACTCATTAGTTTAGTATGTTAGGTTTTATTATAAATAACATACTAGTTTCTCATCTTAAGGGTGGTGTGAAAAAACCTTATTAGAGTGAGAGGATTAGCTGTTATTCTTGAGTACTTGTAATTTTTTTTATATAGAAAGTAAAAAATAGCAGTTATAACCAATCCTTGTTATTCTTTGTTTTTCCTTAACCCTAACCCTTGTCTATTTCTTCACCATAAAGAAATTGAATATATTTTCTTTTAAGCATCCTAATTCACAACAAATTGGTGCGGTGAGCATGAAAAAGATGCCTTCAACAAAGTATGAGATTGAAAAGTTCACCGGAGTGAACAACTTCGGTCTGTGGCGCTTGGAGATGAAAGTCTTACTGGTTCAATAGGGTTGTTTGGAAGTGTTGAAGGGAGAGGTAGCCATGGACGTTGCGTTAACAGAAAAATAAAAGATAGACATGATAGAGAAATACCACATCTCAATATTGTTAAGCCTTGGTGATAAGGTTATTCGACAGGTATCAAAAGAGACTACGACATCGGGGTTATGGTTGAAACTTGAAAGTTTGTACAAGACCAAATCTTTGGTGAATCGACTCTACCTGAAGCAAGCTTTGTATTCATTCAAGATGAAAGAAGACAAAGTGTTGGTTGAGCAGTTGGATATGTTCAACAAGTTGATTCATGATCTTGAAAATATTGATGTGAAGATCGATGATGAAGATCAAACATTGTTGTTGTTGTGTGCTTTGCCTAGAACACATGCTCACTTCAAAAAAACTCTCTTGTATGGAAGGGAGTCCATAAGCTTTGAATAAGTTCAATCAACCTTATATTCTAAGGACTTGAACAAATGAAAGGAGCATAAACCTTCAACAGTTGGTGAAGGTTTGGCCGTTAAGGGAAAATGTTTGCGAAAGGATGGTACGTTCGACAAGAAGAAAGGTAAAAGTCATCAGAAGTCTTATAGTAGCGAAACATCTGGTATTCGATGTTATCACTGTAAGAAGGAGGGTCACACAAGAAAAGTGTGCCCTGAAAGCCTGAAAGATCATAGAGGTAATGATAATGGCAACACAACCATTATTCAAGATGACTTTGAATCATCTGATGTTCTTGTGGTTTCAAGCAGTGACTCAAGAAAGGAGTGGATTATGGATTCAGGTTGCACTTGGTACATGACTCCAAATAGAGAATTGTTCGAGGAGCTATGTGATCAAGATGGTGGATCAGTGTTGTTGGGTGTTGAAGTGGTAAAGCAGCAAGCAAAAAATTATTAAGTACCCAGTTTTGTCGTCTCCACGGGGATTAGTGCGATACGAACGCCGTTCAACGGCCTCTACATTTCTAATCCTATTGTTCAAAAAATTTGGTTTAAAAGGTTCAAGGAACCATAAATAAAAATATAAAATATAAAGTAAAGACTGAAATATAAACGGAGCCTTGTTGGGATTGGATCTCATCAATTGATAACACATGCATTCTTCTGATCAAGTTAAACACAACACAATCATTCTTCTAATATCCTCACGTATCACCCACGACGGAGGTCATCTCTAACGCAACATCGAGAGAACAATCGTGTTGTCGCACCCAACAAAAACATAACACAGAGCATTAAGAGCTAATACTCACGCAAATGCTAAGCCTAAACCTATGTCTAGCATTTAGGACCTAACAGGTAATCATCCTAGATCCAGATCTGAAGAGTATATGTCTATCACGGTTCAAATCAAACATAAACAGGTAAACAAATACGACACCCATATCGAATAAACGATTATTTTGAATAAAATACAATGATCAAAATACGTACACACGCTTAACCCTTTTTACATGTATTTACCTAATCTGCCAAATGGTTGTGAACATCGTTCTTCATCACTATTATCACGCACCCGCACAATATCGTATTGATCCTAAGTTGTGAGTGACAAAATGGTCGCATTTAGGAAACCATTGATAAATGCCTTTAGGAACCAAAAATCTCCTAAAAAGGCATTTAGCAATGGTGTGGCCTTTTTTGCAAGAAAAGTTAACTTTTGAATTACTTTTGCTATCATGACCTCTTACGACATATGTGTATTTTTGATATGGGTTAACCATACTCTTTCTAAAATTAGCTTTATCAATGGCAAAAGTAATTTGGGCTCTAGAGCCTTGTTAAGTTTGGCATTTAGGTTTCTAACTTCATTTTGCCAAATGTAATAAGTATCACACCCAAAGTTAACAACTCTTTTTCTTAGATCCTCACAACTTACTTTTGTACTTTCCACTATGGAAGCTTTTAGTGCCTCAAGTTTCTTTTCGGACTCACGAATCTTTTGCTCAAAGTGAGCAAAGATTTGATTATTTTAGGCAAGCCTTTTAAAGGCTTCTTTTGCTTCACAATGCAAAGTATTAAAAGCAGTTTGTAATTCAAAATGAGACATTTTTGAGAAATTTTCATACTTGGCATGTCGTACCTATTTCTTTTTATTCTTTTGATGGGCAGAAAGACAAAGATTTACAGATTCTTCTTCATCACTTGAGCTTTCATCCTCGGAGGAATTGCTATCACTTTCCCAAGCTATATACGCTCTCCTTGGCTTAGATTGCTTCTTATGTGATCTGCTTGTTTCCTTTTCTTTGCCCTTTTTGTTCAAGGGACAATCTGGTTTATAGTGTCCGGTCTTTCCGCAAGTATAATATGACCCTCTTGTCTTATTTCTTTTAGTGTCGTCATTTCTAGAGTACGTTGATTGTTTCCGGAAGTCGACAAGATTTTTCTCGGAGTGTTGGATGCCGTTGTTTTTGACATAACGGTTGTAACGCTTTACAAACGGCCCCATATCCTCACTCTTGTCATCATCTTCGTCGGCACTCGAAGTGTAATCACTATGCTCCTTAGTTTGAGACTTTGAGGAAGAAGTCTTGAGAGCAATAGACTTCTTTTCGGTATTTTTTATTTTCTTCTTCTTTTCCTTCTTTTCATATTGCTCTAGGCTTAGAAGCACTTGTTCGTGCTCTTGCAGCTTTCCAAACAATGTTGATCCAAAATTGTGAGGTCGTTAGCTTCTTTGATGGCGGTTACCTTCGACTGTCATTCCCTGTTAAGACATCTCAAAATCTTGTTAGTAGCAACATCATTGGCAACTGGCCTACCTAGTGAGTGCAATCTATTGATAAGATGAGTGAATCTCTTTTGCATGTCCGCAATGGTTTCCCCTTGCTCCACGTGAAAGAGGTCAAACTCTTGTATTAGCGTATTGATTTTCGCTAGCTTAACATCATTGGTTCCCTCATGGGCAACTTGCAATGAGTCTCACATAGCTTTTGCCATTAAACAATGAGAAACCCTATAATATTCATCAACTCCTAATGAGGAGGTCAAAATATTTTTATCTTTCCAACCGTAATTATATTTCTTCTCGTCATCATCAGCCCATTGTGCTTCAGGCTTAGGCACAATCATGTTATTCTCATCGGTCATAGTTATTTCAATTGGATCGTTAAGAATAACATTCCACACCTTTCGATCAATGGAATTAATGTGCACCCGCATAAAGTCTTTTCAGTAACTGTAATTTTCTTCATTAAAAACATGAGCTCTGTTATAGGCCCCTTTAGGTTCGTTAGCCATTTTCTACTAAGTTATACTTGAAGCACGGAGTGAACCGGTGCTCCTGATACCACTTGTTAGACGATGGCACGGATCTAGAAGGGGGGGGGGGTTGAATAGATCCCTTATTTAAAAAATGAGTCAGCGCTACTAATAAAATGGTTTTAAAAATTTTGTTTAATTTGCGGAAGCGGCCGTGGAAAAATTACCGTCTATAATGAACGGTTACTAGAAAACTAGATATGCGTTTTAGCCGATGGAATCGGATAACGAGTAATGAGAACCAATCTGCTAGCCACACTCTTAATTTGATTTAGCTTACAAAGTGGTATGACTAGTTCCAATGCCTTAAAATATTACCATAATAAATAGACAACACACAAGGATTTTTGTTCAGGCAATTTATCAAATACTTGGCGTGCGGAACACTTCAAGTGAGTTCAGCTTTGAGTAATTTGCTATAATTTTCTTGTACAATCAACAATTGTACTAGAGTCAAAAACAGTCCAGCACTTACTCAAAGTAGTCCTAAATTTGATATAATTGCTTGTACTAAAACCACACAAGTATTAAGCAAATGTAAAAGCGTAAGGTAAAAGGCACAAGGATTTGTTGAGGCAGTTCCCCCACCGTCCTCGCTTCGGGGTACGTCTGCCCTCAATTCTAACAATATAATTGAGCTCTTATAATATAAATTTAACCTGTTGTAGAATCATATATACAATAATGAAATAGCAATTGAACAAACAAACTCCTTTGTTGTTGTAGAAGCTATCTCCTCTTGTCCCTTGATTCGAGTCGAATCAAGTCCTTCGATAACTCGTGTATGAACCTCCGATTACAACTCTATGTTTGAAAAACCTTCTGCCTTCAAACCCCAGCCCGACTGATCTCAAACACTCGCGTGTCGAACCCGAACTTCTCCTTCACAATTCACCGATTACCGCTACTAGATCGGCGGAACCCACCGCTCCTCAATCACCTTCACTCGGCCGAATATATGTTGAGAAGAATCATCCAAAAACCCCCAAATTCCGAGAGTCTTGGAGGACAAAATCCTAGAGGTTTTATTCAAGAAAAACCTGTCAATTCCTGAACCCGAACCGGATAACCCAATCACGACTTCAAACGTTATCACCTTAGACAATCCATAATGCACATCAAAGATTATTGTGTGTGATTGTTGTGTTATGAAATGTAGAAGATGAAGATGATGAGAACTTGAATTGACACCTCTTTCACTTTTCTTGTTTTTGTAATTGATTCAATTGATTAAAATGAATAGAGCAACTGAATATTTATACCAGAAAAAACAGTTATAACTGATAAAACCAACTTTGAAAAATAATAGACAACACAAAAATTATGCAGCAAACAGTAAGCGGTCGACCCATGCAGAGTGCATGGTCAACCTGAGCTAACCCGAGGCAACATATTGTACTAAACAAGCAGCTATTCATCGACCGGAACAAGGCTATGTATTGATGCAAAGCCTGAATATTTTGACAAATACAAATGACAACAGTATGCGTCGACCGGTAGGTCGACTATACCAGACCCGAGAAAAATGCATTTATAGGACACTTGCCATAAGTCGACCGGAGCAGAGTTTAGGTCGACTCAAAGACCTGAAACATCAAAAAATGCTTAAATTCATATTTTTGGTTCTCTTAGATGAAAGCTATGATATACCAATTGAGTTTGACACGTATGACGCATATTTTGACAGCTCTAAATGCAGTACTCGAGATTTTTAGTGCAAGCAAACAAACATGAGAAATAAGGTATGCTCATGCATCGTGGTGATAACGCCAAATGACTCTTCTTCCACGCGGCTCAGTTTTGACATCATCGAAACACACATATGAAGTATCTGAGGCTTTTCCCTCACAAGTGCAACAAGTGTTGTGAAGGAAAGTGAGTTGTGGCACAAAAGATTTGGTCATCTGAATTTCAGAAGCTTCGAGCATCTGAATTCGAAAAATTTGGTACATGGAATTCCTACAATTAAGAAACCTGAGAATTCATGCAAAGTGTGCATGGAAGGAAAGCAACCAAGATTGTCATTTGCGTCAGAAGTAGCTCCAAGAGCAAAGCATGCCTTGGGAGTTATGCATTCTGATGTGCGTGGTCCATTTCTAATAGCATCGATTGGAGGGAATAAATACTTCATGTCATTTGTTGATGAATTCACAAGAATGACATGGGTATCCCTTATAAAGTTCAAACACAAGGTGTTTTCTGAATTCAAGAAGTTCAGAATGAAGACTGAGAATCATAGTGGTCAGACTCTGAAGATTCTCATAACCGATGGTAGAGGTGAGTATAACTCCATTGAGTTCAGAAAGGTCTGTGAGGAGAATGGAATTGAGCGTGAGGTTACTGCTCCTTATACTCCTCAACACAATGGTCTTGCTGAGAGAAGGAATCGTACTTTACTTGATATGACGAGAAGCATGTTGAAGGAGAAGAAGCTTCCTCATACCTTATGGGGAGAAGTTGTTGCCACTGCAGCATATGTGCTCAATAAATGTCCAACGAAGAAGCTGAAGGAAATAGTTCCTACTCAGAAGTGGGCTGAAGATAAGAAAAATGTTAGCAATTTGAAGGTATTTGGTTCTGTATGTTAAAAACATCTTCCAGAAGCCAGAAGACTGAAGCTGGATGATAGAAGCAAAGTAATGTTACTAGTGGGGTACCACAGTACATGTGCGTACAAGCTCTATTGTCCAGAAACTAATAGAGTTGAATTAAGCAGAGACATCATTATAAAGGAATCAAAAACTTGGGATTGGAACAAGTCTCCATCCAACTCTGATGTCAGAACTTCTTAAGAAAGTTCAGAATTAGAAGTTTTTAAAGATGAGTCAGAAACTGGAGAAGATTTTAAAGCTGGAGTAGACTCTGACGGTGATTCTAACTCTGAAGGAGGCTCAAAAGGTGAAAATGATTTTGATCCAGATTTTGGTGGTGATTTAGATTCTGGGAATATTCTAGACTCTGAAGGTGGTCAAGGTTCTAGAGGGGGTCAAACTTATGAAGTAAGAGATTCTAAAGGAGAAGCTTATGAAGATAGAACATATGGAGTTCAAGCATCCGAAGGAGATTTTGAAAGAGGTCAGAGGCCACAAAAAATCAGAAACATTCCGAGAAGATTTGCAAAGTTTGACATGCTACAAGAAATTGAAGTAGATTTTGAAGGAGAAGTTATTCAATGTGCCATGTTAGTAGACTCTAAACCCGTAAGCACGAAAGAGGCCCTTGAGCAGAAAGTTTGGCTGAAGGCCATGAAAGCAGAACTTAATTCCATAGAGAGGAACAAGACTTGGAAGTTGACAGAACTTATAAAGGACAAGAAATCCATCATCGTCAGATGGGTTTTCAAGCAGAAGCTAAACCCAGATGGATCAATTGGCAAACACAAAGCGAGGTTAGTAGCAAGAGAATTTCTGCAGAAATCTAGGTTGGATTATTCTGAAGTGTTTGCACCTGTAGCGAGACATGAAAGAATCAGAATGGTGATTGCAATAGTTGCTAACAAGAATTGACCTCTGATGCATTTAGATGTGAAAACTACATTTCTGAATGGTCCATTACAAGAAGAGGTATATGTGTCACAACCTCCTGGATTTGTTAAAAAGAATCAGGAAGGGATGGTGTACATATTACATAAAGCTTTGTATGGATTGAAGCAAGCACCCAGACCCTAAAATCTGAAGATTGATTGATCTTTCAAGGAGAAGGGGTTTTAGAAATGTGAGATGGAGTACGGTGTTTATGTTCAACATACTTCTGAAGGCAATATGATTCTGGTGTGTCTGTATGTTGATGACATACTATTGACAGAAAGTTCTGAACCAGAAATAGCTAAGTTCAAGAAGGTGTTGATGAATGAGTTTGAAATGAATGACCTCAAGAAAATGACATATTTTCTAGGGATAGAGTTTATATACTATGAGAATGGTATCATTTTGCATCAGCTAAAGTATGAACATGAGTTTCTGAAGAGATTTAAGCTACAGAACTGTAAGGCTGCTACCACACTTGCAGATACAAATCAGAAACTGGATTCTGATATTGATGGTGAGGATATGGATGCTACAACCTTCAAACAATTGGTTGGCTCTCTAAGGTATCTGTACAATACTAGACCAGATATCTGTTATGCAGTTGAAATGGTTAGTAGGTTCATGAGTAAACCTAAGTTGTCCCATTACCAAGTTGCTATTAGAATTCTAAGGTATATCAAGGGAACTCTGAAGTATGGAGTGTTATTTGTAACACCCCCTTTCTATGCCCCTAAATATCATAATAAATCATTTAGGCATAAATTCAAAATTTTATCAGAGTACATTTATAACATGGCATGAAAGAGGAATATCACATTATCACAAAAATTCCACACATACAACACCTGCTCAACAGATATGCAACAACGGGATAACACCCACAAGAAATATTTAGAACAAAGGCGGAAATATCCAAATATTTCATAATCCTCCAAACATGTATTCACATATACAGTTATCATACATCATGTTTTACAAAACATGTCAGCAGCAGATACATACTCAGATGTATCACAAAAGAATCAAAATAAATCCTATCTACCCGGTGCTACATATCAGAGCCGACCGACCAAAAGGAAATGAAGCCACGCTTCACAAAAATACCTCCAGCAATCTAATCTGCAATGCCTCATAGAGCATTATAAAATGGCAGAAGGGTGAGAAACGATATCATAATAAATAACGCATATAACATATATTCATAACCATAATATCTAATAAACATTGTTCACGTTCTCACCGCAACTCACCTCATCACACCGTACATCGCAATGTAATCACATTATCTATTTACAAATAGAACGCCAAGCATATACAATATGCGTCAACAATGTTTATATCAATTTATAAACACACAGAACATACATATACATATATTCGCACATACATGTATCTTCAAGCATACTAATCATGCCAATCATCAACAATTCACATAAACATTTACAATTATGTTTATTCACTATACATCATACAAAGATGTCGACATGCAACTCATAGAGACCGACACACGACTCTATGCAGATGCAAATGCGGTACTGACTCATTTCAACAGGTTCAATTGAAGAACCAAATAACCATCGCTCACACCCCACATGGGCACACGAGGTTCTGCAGATTCTACGCGGAATCAAAATAACCATCGCAACATACGAGGTTCTGCAAATCCACCGAGGGATCAATATATAACCATCGCTCACACCCCACAAGGGCACACGAGGTTCTGCAGATTCACCGAGGAATCAATAAATAACCATCGTTCACACCCCACAAGGGAACACGAGGTTTTGCAGATTCACCGAGGGATCAATCGACATAAGAATGCACACCATGATGCTTCACATGCAACATGACTCATGACACCCTTGAAATGCACAAATGTTTACAAACATACTCATGCATTCTTCACATTTATCGCATATATTCATTTATGCATTCAAAATATATGCATCACAAAACATATGTATTCATCGTTCATTCACACCATTCAAACATGGTTCATATTCACAATCAATCCCTCATGCATTTCTATTCAAACTAAGCAAATGCACAAAATTGCCAACCGGCCACACTTTACACCTCACAAATCATAAACTAGGATTCACGCCATACGGCTACCCACAACACATACCACAACACATAATCAGTCATCTCAGACAAGGAATGATCGCAACCAAACCGCACAAACAATCCACAATTGGAAAGTTCCAGAAAATAAAATATGCTGTCACACTCGCCAGCCTTCGCCTGGCGAAGCCACGCAACGAATGCTCGCTGGCCTTCGCCTGGCAAACTCCCCAGCGAAGCCCAACAGAAACTACTGCCATAGGTTCGCTGCCCCGTTCTCTGGGATTCGCCTGGCGAACCCCTTCGCCACTACCTTCGCCTGGCGAACTTGCCAGCGAAGGCCACTGGGATTTTTTCTTGAATTATTCGCCAGCTATTCGCTGGGCTTCGCCCGGCGAATCGCCTACACTCGCCTGGCGAGAGCCAGCAAACCTGCGAACATCAGAAAAATGCAGCTGCTCCCCAAAATCATCATCCAACAAGAATCGGCCGATTTAATCCAAAATGGTCTCAGTAGCACAACCCATACATCACCCGACTAAACTACGTCGTCTATTCCGAATTCTAACCGATAAAACTCATCATCTACCGATTAAACCAACTTTCGACCTAAAGTGGAAATGTAGAAAACTATCCAACAACAACCAATCTATCACATACATGCTACATACATTATCAAGATGATAGAATTCCTCACCCTTACCTGATTATTTGCAAGCTTGGATTGGTTCTTGATGGATTCTAGGTTTCCTCTTCTTTCTTCCCTCTTTCTCTTCTCTTCCTTTCTTTTCTTTGTTTTTCTTCCAAAAAAAAATGTTACTAACTTTCTTTCCTTTCACTTCTTATCTCATATTTCTATTTCTTTTCTCTCAAATTCTCTCTACACTCTAATTAATCAATTCTCATAAAATATCCACTTAACATAATTACTAATGCCCAAAATACCCTCCGACCTATTTTTACCCGAAACTCTCAAAGTCGGCAAAAATAGCACAATATGCACAAATAACATATTAAACACATAAATTCCACATTTAAGACAAATATTCAATCAATTAAATTAAAAGGACTCAAAAATAAGGAAATCAGAATCGGGGCATTACATTATTCCCTTATGGAAGAAAGGTTGAATCAGAACTTCTGAGTTATTCAGATTTTGATTGGTGTGGAGACAGATTTGACAGAAAAAGTACTTCTGGGTACTTATTTAAGTTTTTGGGAGGTCTTATTTCTTGGTGCTCCAAGAAATAACCTGTTGTTGCGCTATCAACTTGTGAAGATGAATATATCGCAAGCGTTGTGACTGCATGTCAAGTTGTGTGAATTCTGAACTTACTGCAGGATCTGAAGATCAAATTTAACAAGCCTCTGAAGCTAATGATTGATAACAAGCTTGCAATCAATCTTGTCAGAAACTCAGTGCTACATGGGAGAAGCAAGCATATTGAGACTAAGTATCATTTTTTGAGAAATCAGGTTCAGAATAGAGTGTTAGAAGTTGTGCACTGTAGCACCTAGAAATAATTGACAGATGTTCTAGTGAAGGCTATCAAGATTGATCAATTTTTTCCGCTTAAGGGATAAAGTTGGTGTTGTCAGTTTTGGATAAATATAAATTAAGGGATGGCGATAGAAATAATTTATATTTTACAAACTTGATGACCAAATTTGTTAGAGGGTATTTTAGTATTTTATTATGTTGCCTATGTGACCCTAGTTTTTTGTGTATATATATAGACTAGTAGTAGATGTCACTTTTAATTAATTATTCCTTACAATTTTGTAGCCGTCATTTACAGAATATAAATATATTCTCTCATTTTGTTCATCTCTTTTAACCTTGTGTACCAACAATTGATACACATGTTGATGTCAATGTAAAAGGATTAATATTCATTATAATTTTAGAGAGATTTGAAATCTAATGTTCATAATACTTAAATATATTATAGTACAATTTCAAAATATTAGAATATATTTTTAAAATATGAAATTATTTTATCAATTTCACAAATAAATTAAGATGATCTACAAATTTCTTTTAATATTTGATATTAGTTTATGAAATCATAAAAGTATAAATATTATTATTGCAAATAGATTTATATATTAGAATTATAATAAATATTTAACACATTCACAAATGTGCTTTACGCACTTTGGATTTTTAGGAACCATACAAATACTAATAGGACAATCTATATCGGAACTGCATAGATACAAACCTGTCAACTATAAAAAAATTGAATGTTAATAAAAGTGAATGAAACATTGCATGTAAAATAAAGAACAAATTTAGGATTGCTATGTTGACACCCTTTTTTACACCTATACTCAATTTATGGTTCACAAATACTTAAATAAATTCCTCAGAATATGGTTAATAGTGTGTATTTTATTGGTTAATAAAGTAGTAAAAGTGGTTAATAAATTATAGGTAAAATAATTGGCTAATGATGTAGATTTTTGTGGTTAATGCAACTGTGAAGTTGGTTAATGCGCAATCTTATATTTGTGTTCTAAAATAAATTTTAAAAATAAATATATTTTTTTTAAAAAAATTAATATTTTAAAAAAATATATTATTTTAATTAAAAAACACTGTTCACCGTATAAATACGGTAAACAGTGCATACGGTGTAAGTATTAAGTGTAGAAAAGGGGGTAAGAATAACATTTTTCTTTACAGAATATACTTACAATCTGTTGCAATGGTAAACAAAAAAAAGAAAAATAGTTATAACATAAACATGTTTGAGAGTTTTAATCATATTTTTTCTTGTTTGAATGAAAAAATAGAAAGTATTTTGATCACTTTATAATTTAGAAACCACAATTTTTTAAATTAAATTTATTCTGAAATATTTCTTAAGATATTTAATGCATTTATTATTTTCAATAAAATAGTTTTTAGTTCTCACAGGATTGCAATGAATCATTCCTGAGATTAAAATGATTATTAAATGTCTCTTAGTTGTATTCAATGGGTTGAAATTGTCTTTTAGCTAACTTAATTGATCAATTAACCTTAATAACGATATAACTTAAATATGTTAATGTTGATTAGAGTTGATTCTTGTGTACTAATGTTTCATTATTTTATTATAGATAGGGTAAAATATAAAAGAAAGGAAATAATAGATAGGAATGCATGATAACTTAATGAAATAAAAATTATATAGTTTATTTAACTTGATTTATTACCCATTTTCATGACAAGTTTATGAGATATAATGATATTGATGAAGTGGTGATAGCAAACAAGAGAGGCATAAAGGGGTAGGATGTACAAATTTGTTAGATATTTCAATGTGTTGAATGAAAGAATGTTAGCTTTTAAGCTGGATAACATTTTCATTGGCAAGAGAAAGATATTTGTGTTGTGAACTTACCAAGGTTTCAAAGAAGGTGGGCTAATGAAGTTCAGCAGAAGAAAAAGTCGAGAAGAGTAGATAAATATGGGATATGTATGAAGGGAAGTGGGAATTAGGGTCCCTTGAACAAAGACATGCAAAGCCAAGCCCACTATAAGGGAGAAACATCACATAGAAGGAATTATACACGGACTATAAGGGAGAAACATCACATAGAAGGAATTATACACGGTCGTAAGAAAATTTTCTTAAGAACGACCGATTAATTTAGGTCAAATCTTAGAAAGGATAAAAGAGTTAAGGGAGTCAAAAGTAGTATTCGCACATTTGGAATATAAGATTGAAGATGTTGAGTTGATCAAATTCAAGAAAGCTTATATTGGGACGGTTGAAAAATCCAAGAACTTCATATGGCATCCAAAATATCTTTAAACAAGTTTATTTCTCAATCTAAGTAACTGCTTTGGGCGCAAATCTATGCTTGCTTGAGGTAAAGGAGGAAAGAGAAATTAAAGCATTGGTGGATGAGTGGATGAGGGTGGTGTTTTTCTAAATTAATGGTTTAAAGGAATTAAAGAATGAGGAGCTTCAGATGTGGGCAGGGAAATAGTAAATTGGGTTTGATGTTATGAAATACCGTGTCATGCGTGGAATAAAGATTTCTTTGAGCTCATAATGACTCCATTGGGTGTCTACATGTGTTATCTCGACAAAACTAAAATTCAGACCAAGATGGATGTGGCGCTTCATTTTTCTAGGAAAGTAAATTATTAAGAATCAACAACAAACAATTTTTCAGGGGATTCTCCTTATGTTGAGAATCTACTTCAGATTCATATGTGATATAAAGAAATAGAAGATTCTGGTTGAAAAGGGAAGAAGATGTGCCAACTACTATCTAGAAAAAACTTCATTTTTAGGGTCAAATGCATTGATGAAGAAGTGTTGTATGTTATAGAAATTAGATCAATTGAGAAGATGGGTTAAGAGGGAAGAGGGTTGAGGGAGGCCAAACTCAATGGTATATTATGAATATATTATCTTAAAGTATTCATGGGCGTGACACTCTAGTTAAAATAAAATGCATTCATCAATTAATCATAGAGGAAGAATTGATGTCTGCATGTTCCAAGTGTTAGTGCGTGAGACACCTTTAGTGAGAAGAGAAAAGAGAGAATAAGGAAATAAGGATTGATATTATTGAATTAATGAATATAACTGAATTGCAAAGTGTCTATTTATATACACCTAAATGACTTGACTACTAAGTAAAACAACAAACAAAATAACAAACTCTAAACCCTAATTAGCTTTGGGCTTGAGCCACACCACACAAGTTATATTATATCTAATATCTCAATATACCCCCTATAACCCAATTTGTTGAAACACACTAATCATTGTCGATCTAAACTATTCTCAATTTCTTTCTCAATGTTAGGAACCTGCCGATCTTCAATCATTTGGTCAAAATGTCGGCCATTTGTGTTTCACTTGAGCAATGTCTTACTTCAAGTTCACCTCTATTCACCTTATCCCTTAATAAGTGAAATCTATCTTCGACGTGCTTACTTATTTCATGCAAAACTGGATTCTTTGCCTAATTTATGGATGATTTGTTGTTGACCTATAGTACCAGAGGTTTCTTCACTTCGACCTTGATCTCTTCAAACACATATCTGATTCAAATTGCTTGACATGTAACATATGATCTTGATATATATTCAGCCTCACATGGTGACAATGCCACCACAGGTTTCTTTTTGGAGCATCATGAGATTGGGGCACCAAATACTTGAAATAAATATCTAGAAGTGCTTCTTCGATCTTCCTTATCTTCACACAAATTAGCATCTAAATAACAAGCAACCATAGCTTCTTTTCTTTCAGAGTCTCGTCGAAATAAAATTCTATAGTTTATCGATCCTTTTAAGTATACTAGGATTCTTCTTACAGCCTTCATGTGTGACACCCATTGTTCACTCATATATTTGCTCACTAATCTGACTTAGAAACATATATCAGGTTGACTGTTGAACACATATCTTAGAGATCTGACAATTTGTTTCAACAAAGTGGCATTGACTATTTCTTCCTCTCCATGCTTCTCCAACTCCAAGTTTGGTTCGATAGGCGAAGATGCAGGAGTCAAATCATCCATTTTGAATCCCTTGAGTATCTCTTCGACATATTTTATTTGATGTAGCACCATACCTTGCTTCGAAATTTGAATTTTCATGCCTAGAAAGTATGAAAACTTTCCAAGATTTGACATTTCAAATTCCTTCTTCATCAGCTCTTTGAACTTTGACAAGTTCTTCAAACTATTTTCGTTACTAGCAAGTCATCAACATATAAGCAGATGATTGTTATATCTTGTGAATATATCCCATACTCAGATTTGCATTTGACGAATTCCAATTCGACCAATTAGAGTCAATCTTTTTGTTCCATGCCCTAGGTGCCGCTTGAGACCATATAGCTCTTTATGCAACTTGTATACTTTCCTTTCTTCCTCCTGAATCACAAACACGGGAGGTTGTGTGACATGCACCTCTTCATCTAAAGGTCTATTCTAATATGAAAATTTCACATCTAAGGTAAATGTCGACCAACCTTGATTGCACGCCAAGGCTACCACTAGTCGAACATTTTCAAATCTTGCGACAAATGCAAATACTTCATAGTAGTCAAGTCCTTCTCTCTGAAGAAATCCTCGAGCTACCGATCTCTCCGTATGTCTTACTATCAATCCATTAGCATTGTGCTTCAACTTGAACACCCACTTCACTTTGATAGCTTTTGCATGTGTTGGCAATTCGACCAACTCCCATGTGTTGTTTCTTTTGATTGCTTGTAACTCTTCGACCATAACATACTTATAGTGTTTATCTTTGAAGGAATCACTATAGTTTATTGGTTTAACACCTGCAAGTAAAGCAAAATGAATTAGTTCTCCATCTGTTGTGACTTCATCATCATCAACCATTTCATACTCTTGAAGGCTTGTTGGATGAGCTATAGTTCTTTGAGGTCTCTGGCTTGTTCCATCCATATCCTTTTCAAATTCGAGTGTATAGGGCATGTCAACGACAACTTCGGCTTCAACTGGAATATCGACAATGTCTTCGACTTTGACATCATTACTTGCTTCATCGTAATCATAGCTCATCAATGGCTTGTTAAATAGATCACCAAAATTCCAATCCCATGCAGAGTTCTCATCAATCACAATGTCTTGACTCATCACGATCTTATTGTTCATTGAATTGAATAGCCTGTAAGCTCCAGTATTATGATATACTACCAGAATCATAGGTTCACTCTTATTACCAGTCTTCCTTCTCTTAACATCAGGAATATACTTGTAGTAAATAGAGCCAAACACCTTTAGATGACTCACTGATGGTCATTTTCACTCCACACTTCTTTAGGAACCTTGTTATTCAACTTATTGGTAGGGCACTTGTTATGAATATAAATAGTAGTCGAAACAACTTCACCCCATAAGGACTTTGGCAAATTCTTCTACTTCAGCATGCATCTCGCCATGTCCAATATGGTATTGTTTCTTCTTTCTTCTATTCCATTATGTTGAGGAGTATAAGAAGCAGTTACTTCATGATAAACATGATGTTTTACACATAATTCTTCAAATATCTTGGATGTGTATTCGCCACCTCCATCTGTTCGCAGAACTTTGATCTTCTTTTTACCCTGATTTGTATCTGGAATCTCTTAAATATTTTAAATACTTTGTCCTTTCGTTTGGTGATATAGATCCAGAGCTTTCGACTGTACTCATCGACAAATGAGACAAAATACTTGTTTCCACCAATTTTATGCTCTTCAAAAGGACCTCATACATCTGAATGTACAACTTCGAGTATGTAGGATGATCTCATTGTAATAGTTGTCGCTACTGCAAAAATAAGGTGCCGGCAATGACAGAAGAGTCGCCACCTTTCGTTATTTATCCCTCAGAACGGGAAAGGAAACGATCGAAAAAAACCTGATGAAAAGGTATAAGACAAGGTCATCACAACCATTGTCTGGATTCGGGAGTCGGTTATGCAAGGGGAAGGTATTAACACCCCTCACGTCCATCGTACTCGATGGGATCCACGCTTATTGTGTTTATCTGACGGGTTTGTTATATCTATCTACACTAAGGTCTGGTCTAAAAAGAAAAGAAAATGACTCGGCAAAGTATCGCACTTTATGCCTACGTATTCCCGTCTGGAACGAGAAATCAGAGTCAACGTAGTTCGCCTAACTACGGGTAAAAGGGGGGAAAGGTTGTTCGCCAAGATATCGCATCTTGTGCCTACGTACTTTCATACGGCATGAAAGATCAGAGCAAACGTAGTTCGGGCTACGAAGAACACAGGTTTGTTCAGCTGTTTTTTATCCAAGTAAAGTTAACAATCAGTTCTAGCAGTTGGTGTTCGTAGCTCGATCCTTGGAGACTTAGGCGTTACCGTTTGCGGCAGAACTGAAAGTTAACAGAACTCCTTCGGAAAAAGGGTTTCCAAGGGATTAGGGTCCAAGAGGACAAAAAGATATTTGATCTTTGTTTTCTGTTTTTTACGGAAGAAGTGTTTTTAAGTTGTCTGTAGTTTGTACAACATTAGAGACTATGACTTAGGAGCAAATGTGTCGCATATCGTCCAAAGGACATATACTAAACACTCTAGATGATTGACAGGCGACCGCTCAATCATCATTTCCCACGTAGCTTAAGGCTTGTAACGCACTTGTACTAACTTGCCTTTATTATGTTTTTTTACTGTTGTTTGAGATAAGAAGAGAAACAGACTCTCTACAGGGAAACTGACTTGATCCTACAGTTATCATGCAATATTCTTCCTACGGTTGAGGTTAAAAGGGAGACTAACTAATGTTATCATGCATGGTTAGAATCCTAATATCTGTCATAACTTCTCTTGAACAAGAGAAGTCAGAGCTCCTAGGGGAACATGGCAATGGCAAGCAAACAGTAAAAGAAATAACTGTACAGAAATTACTGTAAAGATGCATGCAATGCAAGTGACGGAGGAAATATGTGTGGGGCATAAGCCTCCACAAGCTCATCTCAACCTCAAGCCAGATATGAATAACTGCAAAGATAATAGAAGAAAGTAAATGCAATCAAACAGACCACAAACCACACAGGCAAGGGAGCGGAGCTCTACCAAATACCAGCAAGCAAAGCCATACAGTAAAAATACAAGCAGGGGGAGAAACTCAACCTCTAATGCAATATAAGCAAGGGGATAAGCTCAACCCTTAGGATGCTCTTAGGCCTATGATTGTCTACATGAAGCCTACTACTAATGCAACACTCCAAGCAAGTCACATCAATACACATCAATACAGTTAAACAAGAAGAAAACAGACAGGGAAAACAAGCTAGCAATCTCCACAGCAGAGCAGTCTTCTGGAAGCAATCCAATCCAAAGTCTGTATCTGTTCTTCAAGTCCACCGTCTTCAAGAGAAGGAAAGGAATCCATGACAAGCAATCAAGCAAGGTTCTCCCCTAAGGAAGGAAATTGGGTGTTGGGAGGCAAGAGTAAGGTCCACAGGAGCTTATCCCAGGTACTCAACCAACAAAAAGATCTTTGGGGAAACCTAAGGGTTTGGCTCCTTCAAGAGGTGTGCCATATTCCCCTCACTGGAGGGACTGTGCTACCTCAAGAAGGTTCCTAAAGAGGAAAGAATGAGAGAATTTTAGGAGAATGGAGATGAGAAGCAAGGTAAGTTCCACAGGAACCTACCACAGACACTCAACCAAATCCATTTCCTTTAGAGAGCTTGCTTAGGCTCAACTCCAATGTGAAAGGCAGGGAATTCCTCCACAGGAGGAATTATACCCACAATGAAGGATCCTAATTAGGCAAAGGAGTGTTTGAAAGGGAACTAATCCTAGGGAAAGATCATCACCTACTTGAATTGCTAAAGAACATCAAATGTTATCTCACAATGATCATCTATTCTAAGGTCAATTGTAAAATGGGAAACTAAAGGAAAATAAATCCTAAAAATTCTAAGGAAAATACTACATCATCCTATATGTGTCAACATTCTATGATAGAAAAATCAGAAGTTAAATCTAAATCAAAGTGCCCAAATTAAATCCAAAGCTTCAAGGGTGCACTAAAGGAAATCACTAAATAATACTCCTAAACAACTACCCTAAAACCCTTATTTAAAATCATCTAAAAAATCCAACAAAAATCATATAGCACCATTAACATATATACAACCAGCACACAAAATTCCAAGATCAAACTCAAAAATATGAGTGAGAAAGAAAATCAACAAATTCAGAACAACAATATTGCATTATTAAAAATGCACTAAAGAGAAAATATGGAATAAAATGAAAAATGCATGGGAAATTAAAATACAAAGCATGATAAAATCCTAAACATCTCAATCTACAATCACAATTTTTTCCAGAATTTATTATCATCATTTACTATTTTTTCATGAATTAAATCTCAAGCAATTAAAACAAAAAAATAAAGAAAAGAAATTGAAACATGAATGACTGGGAGGGTGTAGTCAGCAAGAAAGTTGAGCATTATTCTCACTTGGGCCCAATGCAGGGGGGTGTTGGGCCCAATTGAGTTCAATTCAGCAAAATTAATATTCTCACAATAATGTCCAGGGAGGTGTATCTGGCAAGTATTTTAAGTGAAATTCTCGTTTGGGCCTAACAATGGGAGGTGCGCATAGTAGCAAAAGCCAAGGCCCAATACACATTAATTCATTCAGTTTCTCTCAATATTAAAAGAAAAAAGGTCACGCAGGGACTCGACCTCGCGTCCCTTAGGTCAATACAGCGCGCAGCAAAGAGGCTTGGTATTACACTTAATGAAACGACGCGTTTAGGGCGGGGATTACGTGGCGCGTTATCAGCCTTTGGATACGGTGACTTAGTCTTATTTTTCAAACAAATGAAAGGCCCGGATTTCGTCTTCTTCCTTTGAATTTTCTGCAAACATCCATCACGCGCGCAACCCCCATGCCGTCGACGGTAACAGAGTATTCTCCGACCAACTTCCAAACCACACATCTCCCTCAATACTCAACCAAACACAATGAATTTCGAACGAAAATTGCACGAAATCTCACGAGGATTGCAAACATGCTAACTAAACAGTCTAAAACTCCAAGAATCAAGAATTCTACATCCTAACCAAAAATGGATCCATTCTTAAATTGTCACTATTCCCCAAATTCTCTGCCCATAAATCATCTACGACCTAAGGGAAACCTAACCACATGAATCTAAGGCATTAAAAACGCATGAATTGAGTGTAATTTCAAGAAGTAAAAACGTGGTTTCAAGCTTCGAATTGAGGTATTTCTGGCTTGATTCTTGCTCCAAAACGTTCCAGATCCAATAAGTGATGATGTTAGAAGAAGATTGAAGCTTCAATTGCACTTGAAATGGCCTCAATCAGAAATTCGATCTTTCACTTTTCTTCCTCAAACTCTAATGGCAATCTATGATCTCAGCACCAATGAATCACCAACCCTGCTTCTGATGAGTTCCTAGACCTTTATAGAATGATTTAGAACCTTCTAGAGCTCAGCCCAGGCCCAAAATCAAAAAATCCAATTCCAACTTCCTTCAAAAAGTTTGATTATGGCATCCTCTAATTTCCTTAAATAGCTTGCCTATGAAGCTTCTAGTATCATACACTAACCTCCTTGAATGGATCCAACTTGGTTAGGGCCCTGAATTTGGCCTTAGGAATGATTGGTGGAATGTTACTTACATGTGAAGAAACCTTATGAAAGGCCATGAATTGTACTTCAAATGAAAAATCCATAATTGCCAATGTCTCTAAAACATAGTTTCTGATTAAAATGAGTGGTCATTTGACTTATTTTGGACCCATAACCATTTATTTGAATTTCCCACCAAAAATGCCTTTGAATTTCTTCTTTCTTCAAACCACTTCACACCAATCTTTGATATGAGCCAAAAAAAATTCACCATGAGCGTTTATTCAACCTAAAAACCACATTTTAAACAAGTTCCATGTTGAACAAAAATTCATTTGACATGTGCAAGTTGGAGATTTTGACCTATGATTGAAAATGGCCTATAATCTCACTTTCCCAAAATACCCCTAACTTGTAAACCTCATAACATGAGTTCTACAAATCATATGGAAGACTTATAATACAATTTGGAAATCTAAGATCATGAGGAACAACTTTCATGTTCACCAGTTCAGGTGAAACCTACTTCTACGTAAAAAATAGCTTGGAAGTCAGATGATATTAATAGACAAATTTCAGATGCATTTGAGAACCTGTAACTTGTCTAGACCATAACTTCAGTTCTATAAATCCAATGGAGGACTTCTAGTACTCAAATTAAAGCTAAGAATATCCTCTACAACATTCATGTGGAGGCCAAAGTCATATGAGACTTGTATCTTGACTTACATGGCTTGGAAATTTGGCACTAAACAGGGGATTTTACCCTAGGAACCCTGACTTAGCAACTCCAACCACTCTTGATTCTTCTCAACTTGATCTTGAAACAATATCTCAAATTATTTAACATATCATTTCATGATCTCAATCACCTAGAAGTAGGCTTTGATCTTCTTCAATTACTCTCCTTTTCCTAGGATTAACCAGATGAAACCCTAGTTGCATCCTCTTCAACTGTGGCTCTTGCACTTGATAAAATGACTTGATTGAGCTCCAACATGACCTTCAAGGCACTTCAATGAGCTCTACTCACACTCTCTCTTTGATCAAGGCCTTACAATCCACTGCTGATCTTCAACTGGCTCCAAGTGAGGAGATGAGCCCCATATAAGCACTCAAACTTCTCAAGAACTCAACCCTCTGTCTGGTGACCCTGATAACTTCTTAAGCTTGAATAATACCTCTGGTTAGGCTTCTCTTGACATGTATCACCCTTGATCCCCTGTTAAATGAAGGATGCTATGCTATGCAAATGCTAGAACTATGCTATGCTAATGCAATGAAACATAAACCAAGTGATAAAAAGGTTGGGCAAATTTTGGGGTGCAACAATAGTCTAAAAGAAAAACTTCTTGGACTACTTTCTGACTAGACAACCTTCACAAATTTTTTCAGGCATCTCAAGACTTGGTATACCAGTTACCGTATCTTAAGTGATTTGTTGATTGAGCAGTCTAAATTTTAGATAACCAAATCTCTGACGCCACAACCAACTATTCTTGTGGTCGAAAACTGTTTTCAGACATTGTACCCCAGTCAAACTAATCATGGTCTTAAATGTTATATTCTTCGACAAAGGAGATTTCAAGACTAAGTTATTCTGGATGTCGAAAAGTTCTAAGGCTCGATCTTTCATAACCACTGGGAATCCCTTTTCGACAAGATTTCCTACACTTAACAGATTGCACTTCATCTCGGGGACATAGAGTGCATCTTTGATAAGGGCTTTTTCTCTATTACTCCTGTGAATAACTATGTTGTCAGTACCTTCTGCTTGTAACGAGCTATTATCAGCAAGTTTGACCTTGCTCTTCTCCGACTCGTCAAAATCTACTAACCATACTTTTCGATCAGTCATGTGATTCGAGCAGCCTGAGTCGAGGAACCAGATCTTGGATTCGATAAGTTCATCAGCAACTGCATCTATAACCACCATATCATCAGAATAATATGAATCTTGATGTGCTAAGTTTGCTTCTTCATCCTTGGCTTTTGTCGATCTGTTGTCTTTCCTGTACCAATAATGTTTGGCCAAATGACCCCCCTTTTCGCAGTTATAGCATTGCACACCTTTTTTATTTACTTTGTCTTTCTGATAGGAATTTCCTTCTTTTTTCGAGGATTCAGAAGTCCTATCATCGATCTTATTCTTGTGAGGGTTTGACCAAGACTTCTTCCTTTGAATCTTGTCGATTTTGCCTTTGAACTTGTTGGAACCACCACTCTTCTTTCATGACTGAGCCTATAGTGTTTATATCGATTCTTAAACTCATTTTCTTTTGACAATCCTAATCTCATGCGCCTCCAATGAACCAACTAAATCTTCTAGTTTTAGGATTTCAAGGTTGTTGGATTCTTGAATAGCGACGATAACGTGATCAAAGTGAGAGGTCAATGTACGCATTATCCTTTCAACTATCATCTTATTACTTAGGGTTTCACCACAACCCTTCATGAGATGGACAAGTCTCTACACCTTCGACACATAGCCTACAATATTTTTGTCTTCTCCCATCGGCAACAATTCATATTGTTGTTGCAAAGTTTGCAAATTGACAACCTTGAATTTATCGCCTCCTTCATAGTACTTGACAAGAATATTACATGCCTCCTTCGACGATTTGTCATGAGTGATTCTGTCGAAATTAACCTCATCAACCGCCGATTCAATGTAAAACGCTTCCTTGCAATCCTTCTTCTTAGCATCCTTGTGAACGGTTCTCTGTGCATTGGTTGCATCTTCACCAAGTGCATGAACACCGTTAGTAAGCACTTCTAGAGTTTCTTGAAATCCAAATAGATATTGCATTTGTTTTCTCCATCGAAGCCAATTCTTGTCATTAAGACTTGGAAGGGAGTTTGGTAAACAATATCCAGAAAACTGAATCCGGTTGTCACAGCAACAACTGGTCAATCGTTTGATAAAAACTGACTTAATTTCATCATCAACTACCTGCGTGATGCCACAGGCATCGAATCAACAAACTGGATTAACACCATCAATCCTCCCGAAATATGTCACAATAAGCGGGCACCGTCAAAAGACCATATCTAAATATCATCCTCGACCTTCCCTTTCCGAAGAAGCGGGCGAAGCACTGAATCAAAGCACGAACGGTCGAACCATCACGTCAACCTTCCATTTCCGACGAAACGGGAGAAGCACTACTCGAAGCACAAACTGTCGAGCCATCACGTCGACCTTTCCAATTTCGAAGAAGTGAGTAAAAACACCAAATAAAAGCACGAGCCGTTGAACCATCACGTCAACCAAAGTAGGAACTGTCGAACCATCACGTCGACTGTTGAACCATCACGTCAACCTTCCATTTCCAAAGAAGCTGGAAAAGCACTACTCAAAGCACGAATCGTCGAACCATCACGTCAACCTTCCATTCACAAGGAAACGAGCATACGCTAAATAAAAGCGAGAGCTGTCGAACCATCACGTCGACCGTTGAACCATCACGTCAACCTTTCGTTCACAAGGAAACGAGCATACGCTAAATAAAAGCGAGATCTGTCGAACCATCACGTCGACCGTTGAACCATCACGTCAACTTTTCGTTCATAAGGAAACGAGCATACGCTAAATAAAAGCGAGATCTGTCGAACCATCACGTTGACCGTTGAACCATCACGTCAACCTTTCGTTTACAAGGAAACGAGCATACGCTAAATAAAAGCGAGTGCTATCGAACCATCACGTCGACCTTCGAACCATCACGTCGACCTTTCAATTCCTAAGGAAGCGGGAAAAACACTAAATAAAAGTGCAAACCCGAAGACTTGAACAAACAACTTCTGCAGGGAAATTCTAACGACGGCCGTCAAACACCCATTTCGGCAACAGGTAACAACTTTAAGATTTCCAAAACTGTTGTACGGCAGTCTGAAGAATACTTTGCTGGGGAATAAGAGAAACCTAACCAAGCAACTCTGATGGGGAAAAACTCTACTGGGGAAGTCACGAGTAAAAACTCCGAAAGTTTAAACCATGAAATCTTTTAATGCTGACGTAACAGCATCCTGGGGGGGAGAAGAGAAACTTAACCTAGCAACTCTACTAGGGGAGCATATGACAGGGCGAACACTATCATCGCATATCTCGTGCCACAAATTTGAATATCTAGACACCTTCCTAAGCAATAATCTCAATTATCTGCAAGGAAAAATACTTGAAAACAAAGAGGTAATCAACCTGGCTTATGTTTCAAAATGCATATGTTTGATAATGGCGTAATGCTCCACACAGCATGGAAATGCTACGTGTGGGTAGATGCAAATATGATGATATATGCAAATGCAAAGAGGTACTCCAGCAAAATAAATGCTGAAGACAAAGCCAAATCCGCTGGGGATGACCGGGTATCACAGACATATTCCAGCAAAATAAATGCTGGAAAGGTGAAACCAGCTTTGCCGGGGATAACCATCCTGCTGGGGAATGGCTCACAAACTCTGAGTTGCGAACTCTGCTGAGGATGATCATCCTGTCGGAGGAAAAACAACCTGTTGGAGAACAGAAAAGACGGTCCTGTGCGGGGATACTCCTTTCAAACCAACTGACCACCTGATCGTGCTCTGTGGGAATCAACCAAGCTAGGGATACTCAGCTGAGAATCGATTTGTGTACTCTGATTATACTCCGCGAGGACTCTCTCTGGGGAGTAAATACGCTCATAACCAAACATCATGAATGCATCCTCTGCTGGGTATATCAATCTCGATCCTCCAGGGATGACTTTATCCTACCGAATAAGTCACTCTTGAATTGCTGAGGATAATCTGATCCTTCTCCGATTCAATCTCCACTCCTCTGGGGATGAAAACCTCGACTTCCATCTGCCGGGGAGGAAAAGCAAATTCCGTTTGCTAGGGAGGAATAAGGTTTCACAGAAATCCCGCTCAGGCTGGGGAACACCCTCCCTTGGATATCTGCTGCAAAGGTGACAACCCTGCAAAACACGAACGAACACAAGACATTCTACACAAAAGGAATTATCCTGGTTAGTATCCGTGATAACTATTCAGTTAATTCAAAGTTTTAACAATCATTGGCCGAGGCCTGCAAGCTTATGCACATGTAAGTTTATCAAAAACATCGGCGTTTTCCACAAACAAAACAGTAAAAGTTAAAACAAGAATTAAACATCAAGTACTAAATAGTATGTTTTATTGATAACAGCCTGTAAGTAGGAAAAGTTTGTACATCGGATGCAACTCCTGAAAAGAGGAAGTCACGCATAATTAAATGCAAATATGTACAAAAATACAAAAGAGAAAATTGTATACATGTCGGCAACGTGGTACAGACGAACACCATGAGCTGATCCTCCTATGACTCGCCTGACTTTGACACTTTCCCAATGCTCCATCCTCGGAAGAGATTGTTTTGGATAATCGACCCTCAGGTACTCCCAAACCACTAAGCAATGCAGTATCACACTCGGACCACAATCATTTGCTTTTCAATCCCTAACTTTTGCCTGAATCGCCCTTTGCGGGTTTTCAATTCACCGGGATACCCATTTTTGCCGAAGTCGCCCTTTTCAGGTTTTCGACTTTGCGGGTGTACATCTTTTCAATTTTGTCCCTAACTTTTGCCCGAACCTTTCTTTATTTTCTTGGTTCGCCGGGATGCTCCATTTTTGCATGGACTCTTTTTTTCTGTCCAGCGGGTCTCTTTAAGCAAAGTATTTTTTAACTGCGTCCGAGTTCACAGGGGATGAAAAATCTTCGCCATCCATGGTGGACAACAGTAAGGCTCCTCCAGAGAAGACCTTTCGCACAATGTATGAACCTTCATAGTTGGGAGTCCATTTTCCCCTGTGATCTGATTGTGGCGGGGGAATCTTCTTTAGCACAAGATCGTCCGTCTGAAAGCTTCAAGGGCGCACCTTCTTGTCGAAAGCTTTTTTCATTTGGCTCTGGTATAACCGACCATATGCGATAGATGCAAGTCTCTTCTCATCCATTAAACTGAGCTGATTCAGCCTATTCCTTACCCATTCTGCCTCATCAAGTTGGACATCGAGCAATACTCTCAAGGAAGGAATCTCAACTTCTAATGGTAGGACGACCTCCATACCATACACCAGTGAGAAAGGTGTTACCCCGGTTGATGTGCGTACCGTCGTACGATAACCGTGCAAAGCGAAGGGCAACATCTCGTGCCAGTCTTTGTATGTCACAACCATCTTCTGAACTATCTTCTTGATGTTCTTATTGGTCGCCTCAACAGCGCCATTCATCTTGGACCGATAGGGAGATGAATTATGATGCTCAATCTTGAGATTCTGGCACAATTCCTTCATCATTTTGTTATTCAGGTTCGAACCATTGTCAGTAATGATTCTTTCAGGAACGCCGTAGCGACAAATGATGTCCTTTTTGATAAACCGGGCTACCACTTGCTTGGTAACATTAGCGTAAGACGCTGCTTCCACCCATTTGGTGAAGTAATCGATAGCTACCAAGATGAACCGGTGTCCATTGGATGCGGTGGGCTCAATTTTTCCTATCATATCGATGCCCCACATGGAGAAAGGCCACGGGGACGCCATAACGTTCAAAGGGCTCGGCGGCACCTGAATCTTATCTGCATAAATTTGGCATTTATGGCACTTCTTTGCAAATTTGAAACAGTCTCGTTCCATTGTCAACCAATAATACCCTGCTCGTAATAACTTACGAGACATAGCATGTCCGCCAGCGTGCGTGCCAAAGGTTCCCTCGTGGACCTCTTCCATGAGTAAATAAGCCTCTTTTTTATCAACACATTGCAAAAGTACCAAATCATGGTTTCTCCTATACAGGACACCATCCAGATTCAAGTAGAAATTTCCAGGCAATCTCCTAAGAGTCTTCTTATTGCGGCTAGATGCCCCAGTCAGATACTCTTGGTTCTTTAGGAAATTCTGGATATCAAAATACCACGGCTTGCCATCGGAAGTTTCCTCAATGGCGAATATGAAGGCGGGCATATCAAGGCGAGAGATAACTATTCTGGGAGCCTCATTCCAGAAGTTAACTTTGTACATGGAAGACAACGTCGCAAGAGCGTCAGCCATCTGATTTTCTGCCCGTGGCACATGATGAAACTCTACCCTGTCAAAGAAAGGCAACAGTCTCCTTGCATAATTCATATACGGTATCAGATTGGGCTGACGGGTCTCCCATTCACCCTTGATCTAGTTTACGACTAGCACGGAGTCTCCATATACATCAAGATTTTTAATCCTCAAATCAATAGCCTCCTCGAGACCCATGATACACGCCTCATATTCGGCTTCGTTATTAGTAACTGGGAATGTCAATCTGGCAGTGAACGGGATGTGCATCCCATGGGGAGTCGTGATGATTGCCCCAATTCCACTTCCATATGAATTCACAGCACCATCAAAAATCAATTGCCATTGGGAATTCCTCTCAGGACCTTCACCATGCAACGGTTCTTCGCAATCTTTCATCTTTAAGTACATGATATCCTCGTCAGGAAAATTAAACTTCATCGGCTGGTAATCCTCAATTGGCTGCTCCGCCAGGTACTCTGACAATACGCTACCTTTGATAGCCTTTTGCGAGACATACTGTATATCATACTCTGTCAGTACCATCTGCCATCGGGCAATCCTTTCAGACAGTGCCTGCTTCTCAAAGACGTATTTGATTGGATCCATCTTCGAAATCAGCATGGTTGTATGATTCAGCATGTATTGTCTCAGACGTTTGGCAGCCCAAGCAAGTGCACAACACGTCTTTTCGAGCATAGAGTACCGAGACTCACAATCCGTGAATTTTTTACTCAAATAATAAATCGCATGCTCTTTCCGTCCAGTTTCGTCATGTTGACCGAGAACACAATCCATACTGTTCTCAAGAACCGTCAAATACATAATCAATGGTCTCCCGGCTACTGGGGGTATCAGAATTGGAGGTTCCTGCAAATACTCTTTTATTCTTTCAAATGCCCTTTGGAAATTCTCATTCCAGACCACCGCTTGATCTTTTTTCAACAACTTAAACATTGGTTCATACGTGGCAGTTAGGTGAGATATGAATCGGGCAATGTAGTTCAACCTCCCCAAAAAACCGCGAACTTCTTTCTCTGTTTTCGGTGCTGGCATTTCTTGTATAGCTATTATCTTTGCAGGATCAACCTCAACTCCTTTTTCGCTAACAATGAACCCTAGTAGCTTACCAGATCTCACCCCGAAGGTGCACTTGTTAGGATTCAGCCTCAGCCTGAATTTCCTAAGCCTCTTGAATAATTTCAAAAGATTGACCAGATGATCTTCCTCCGTCTGGGATTGGCAATCATATCGTCAACATAGACTTCGATCTCTTTATGCATCATGTCATGAAAGAGTGTTGTCATAGCTCGCTGATATGTTTCCCCGACGTTCTTCAAACCAAAGGGCATCACTTTGTAGCAGAACGTTCCCCACGGGGTAATAAAAGTCATTTTCTCCATATCCTTCGGCGCCATCTTTATCTGATTATAGCCCGAAAAACCGTCCATGAAGGAAAACACTGAAAATTGAGTTGTGTTATCAACCAACACATCAATGTGAGGAAGAGGGAAATCATCCTTTGGGTTCGCCTTGTTCAGATCTCTGTAATCCACGCACATCCGCACCTTACCGTCTTTCTTCGGTACAGGTACTATATTGGCGACCCAAGAAGGGTACGTCGTCACAACAAGAAAACCAGCGTCCCATTGTTTCTGCACTTCCTCCTTAATTTTCACATCCATATCTGGTCGAGTTCTCCTGAGTTTCTGTTTGATCGGTGGACATCCTTCTCGCAACGGCAAACGATGACCCACCATATCAGTATCCAACCCAGGCATGTCTTCATAAGACCAAGCAAAGATATCACTGTACTCTCGAAGCATCTCTATAAGCCTTTACTTGATATCACTCTGCAGTGCAGCCCCTATACGAATATTCCTAACACATTCCTCGGACCCCAAGTTAATGACTTCAATTTCCTCCTGATGAGGCAGAATAATTCTCTCTTCTTGCTTCAACAACCGAGCCAGCTCTTCTGATAATTCATTATCCTCAACAATCTCTTCTTCGGCTTGAAAGATCGGGTGCTCAAAGTTGAAGCGAGTCATAGGAAGTTCTTGGTTGGTGTCATCTGAAATTATGTGAGTCCTGCGATAAAAATGGTTAAACGCTTCAAATGATATGCAAACAAAGCACATAACCACGTTGCCATTTTATTGCTAAACATAAAACAGAAAGACAAGGATCACAAAATTTGTATGAGGAAAAACGCCTTTATTCAATGATTAAACAAAGCATACACATAAGCAAACAGGCCCTGAAATAAAATCGCTATGCCCCGGGTAAGACATAGGATTGTACAATAATTGGAAAACAAAGCATTACTATTTCGTTGTCACTTGGATAACATCCTGGATTGACCAGTTGCATAAGCTTTTCCCTGGTATGCTGAGTCAGATCCAAGTATCCATATCGCAATCATTGTCTCCGTCTTCAGCATTGGACACAACATTGATTTTCTCGTAGCTGACTCCTCCAAGAGTAAACACAACCGACCCTCTGAACCTTGGCGCGCTTTGTGGGGAAGATGACGATGATGGGCGGTACCCCAACCCAAATTTGTCCTTCTTGACAGGAATATCCAGGACATGACCCCACCTCTCGGTCTCTCTAGTCTGCACCACTGCCTGGGCTTCCTTATATGAAGACACGGCCACTTCCGGCCCTTTGCGGCTCACAGGAGCTTCATCCTTAATTTTCACTCCTTTGAAGGCTTGGCACAACATCTCGTGGATTCCTCCGTCCACTTCGACATATTTGAAGGATGATAAATAACTGACCAGAATGTCCTCTTCACCGCACACAGTAACAATACTGCCATCAACCATATATTTCAGCTTTTGGTGAAGCGTGGATGTTACAGCCCCGCCGGAATGGATCCACGGTCTTCCCAGTAGACAACTGTACGCTGGTTGAATGTCCATAATATAGAACACGGTATCGAATACTTCTGGACCCACTTGAATTGGCAACGTTAGCGCCCCAAATACAGACCTTCGGGTTCCATCAAACGCTCTTACTACCAGATCACTGGGCGTGCAAATTATTCCTCGAGTATCCAATTTCAACAGTGCCTTCTTAGGCAACACATTTAGGGATGACCCGGTATCAACAAGAACATGGGACATGACGGTGTCCCTGCACTCAACTAAAATGTGCAAAGCATTATTGTGGTCGCGACCTCTAGGCGTCAAGTCAAAATCAGTAAACCCCAAACTGTGCCCCGCATTCACATGGGCCATTACCCCTCCAGTTGATTAACAGAAATCTCCTGGGGCACGAAGGACGTCTCAAGCACTTTCAACAGGGCGTTCCAATGGGCTTCGGAACACAGCAATAAAGACAAAATGGAGATTTTTGAAGGAGATTGCTGTAAATGATCAACGATATTGTAATCACTTTTTCGAATTAGCCTCATAAACTCCTCCACGTCTTTATTCAATGGTTCTTTCTCCTTCTCTTAGGAAGGTCCACCCTCATTCACCTTGCTTTTACCCTTTGTAATTCTTTCTGCTTCTACTTCTGGCGAAGTAAAGATTCTTCCACTATGGGTCATACCGCCCGCTCCTACCAGATTATCAACTGATCCCACCGGCAGATCATCCAGATTAATTCTCTCACCATTACAATAAACTTCTGCTCCATAACTCCAACGGACGACCTTGGTACTCTCATACGGAATGGGTTTTGCTTTAGTGATGGTGATAGTCGGTCGCTTGGCAGGCGCCGATATCGTGACAGACTTGAATGGTATCGTAACAGTGGCAATCTCGCCCTGCTCTTCGACCATTGCCTCGACAGGCTTTTCTTCGGCAGTAATTCGGTCAAATTGTAACGTACCCTCATCAATCAAACTTTGAATCCCGCTTTTCAAACTATCGCAACACTCAGGCCGAGTTGAACAATCTACACAGCCCTCATCACATCCGGGGTAAACTCCCCCTTTCAACAAACGGCTTTTCACGTAACACAGAGGTGTCTTTAGTTCCTCCATATTCACGACCAAATCTAACTCTGCATCTGTCAGAATAGCGTTCGCTCCCGCTGCCCCATGCTTTGGCATTGGTTGTTGTACAATATTGGGTATTTCCGTACCGAAATTAATAGCAGTGCTATCGAGTAAATCTTGCACCTTATGCTTGAAAGCCTGACAATTTTCAATATTATGACCGGGCGCCCCAGAATGAAATTCACAATGCTCATTGGCGTCATACCCATACGGAGGTGTGCCCGTCGGCGGGGCCATTGTCTTTTTCTCAACCAATTGTAATCTCAACAAAGTCTGAAGAAGTTCAGCATACGATACTGGAGGTACATCAAATATCCTTTTCGGCCTTTGATTTTGAACTCTTCGCTGATTAGTGTTCTGCTGCCTCGGCTGCTGCTGAGGTTATTGTTGTTGTTGTTGCAGTGTGGGGATCGTCACACTAGCAACTTATTGCTGCATACGCCAACTTTGACTCCTATTCTTCTTTCGAGCGTTGTACACTGAGTTAGTGTCTCCTTGTTTTTTACTACCAAAGGCCTTCTTACTACCTCCAACTGAGGTTGATTCACTGGTCTGAAGCTTACCAATCTTAATTCCATTCTCAACTCGCTCACCCATCAGAGTCAAGTCAGAGAAATTGCTCATTGAGCAGTTGAGAAGTTTATCGTAATACAGCCCTGAAAACGTACCCACGAAGATATCTATCAACTCTCTCTCCACCATGGGTGGTTGTACCCTTGCAACCAACTCGCGCTATCTCTGGGCGTATTCTTTGAAACTTTCACCAGTCTTCTGAGAGAGATTATGCAATTGAACCCGATTCGGAGCAAGATCACTGTTGTATTGGTAGTGTCTCACGAAAGATTCAGCCAGTTCTTTCTAACTTCCAATTTGAGTAGGTTCCAGTCCCATGTACCATTCCAATGACAGCCTGGACAGACTATCCTGAAAGAAGTGCATTAACATTTTTTCATCGTTGGAGTAAGCAGACATTCTTCTGTAATAAGATCGCACGTGCACTCTGGGACACGTGTCTCCCTTGTATTTGTCAAACGCAGGAGCCTTAAACTTGAGTGGCACCCTCAGCCCAGGAACCAATCCCATGTTCGCCATATCCAATCCCACAGAATTCTGGTTGGCTATCCCTTTTATCTGCTCTTCTAGCATCTTGATCCTGCGATCATTTTTAGTAGGCCTCTCATAACCCATTGTCATACCCCAAATTTGTCCCACCTGTATATAATTTTTCATCTGGCAATTATTCAAAGGAAAAAATACATGTTGTTTGCCTATTGCCTACAATGCCTGATCAAGAATAACTGTACAACACGTGTTGAGGTTCATTTGTGGTTTTGACCTAATTGGTGGTTTATTCGAGAGAGAGTGCTTTATGATCGGTTTATAGAGGGACTTATGGTGAAGGTTTTGGCTCATCAAAGGTGACTTGTAATGAGACTAAGTTCAATTCATAATTCCTCAAGGGGCTTTCCACTATTCCAATCCATTTGTAAATCCAAATCAAGTTTAATTCATTCAAATTTGAATTGTTCACAAAGCATTATGACCTAGAAAATAGTGATCTTTAATGCACGTTTGCCTTATTAGATTATGTCAAACTTCAGGCAAAATATTTTTTAGACAAATCTGGAACATTTGTTTTTTTCTTTTATGTCCTGTGTGGAGGACAAATTAAGAGGAGCCTTGAATAATTTAGTTTAAGGATGGTGGCTTCAAAAGCATTCCCAACATTGTGTTCATTAGGCCTAAGATGTAATTCAATTTAGTGACAAGATTGGTGCAATCCTCATTTAACTTCTAGTAAATTTTAGCTTGAGGCTGAAGGGTTGTTTCAAGACGTGACATGGATTACAGGCATAACAACAAAACGGTATGTTACTTTTCAATTCTTGGATTTATAAAGTTTAAATCCCAAACAGAGCATTACTCCAAAATTTTGTTAATGGAGAATTCAATGAAACTTCCTATGCTACAATATTACTGTTAATTGTGAAGCTATCAAATGGATTACATCTTCAATTTGACCAAGAAAAACTCTGTCACAACAAGGCAATCACTAAAGGTGGATGGAGTTCGATAAGCCGAAGCGAAAATGGATCCCCGGTGAAGAAATTGATTCGTTTCTTATCACCCTTTGATCTTCGGCGTGCCTTCTGCACCGAATATCTATTGGCCTGCGTGCTTTGTTCTCCCTTTTGCCAGTAGCCTCCGCCAAGCACTCCCCAAGTTCAGAAGCGCAACCGCATCTGAAAATGTTTTGCATAAAATGAAGATATAGAAGAAAAGGTTGTCATTATCTTTCAAACCTACATGACAATGGTATCATAAATACAAATATTGATGGGGTGGTGATTTAGAGAGGTTTGGAACATTGTTGAAAAAACCTGCTACAACTTTCGATACAGGCAGAACCATCAGTTTGATACATGCTCTAACACCGGCTTCGAAGGAAATTGGCGACTCTGCCTTCTGGTTATTCAACGCCTTTGTTCTTCTCAATAAAGTGGTTGTCGGTATTTCAGCTAAAAGCAAATACGGCAGGATTTGGTTTCAGTCTAGTTCATAAAACGTCTCAGCCAGTCGCTTGCAGAGCACAACCATCATGAAATAGCTACACACCGCATAAACCCGTCTACCACACTGCATAACAGATACATGAATTGCAGCCTCAAATATCAGTACAACAAAAAGGGGGACCCCACAGTTTCAATAAAAATAACAAACAAACAAAAGTTCAAACACCACCTTCACACCACAACTTGTACGAAATTTCAGAACCGAACCTACAACCATCCAAATGCCTTGTCCACACCAGTTTGAGAAAAGAAAAATATTGCGGATGTTACTCACACAAGGCTACATTATGAATGTCGCAAATCTCCCACGTAACTCAGTACCAACGTCAAGTCGCACTTTCATCAGCCCCAACGGTTATAAGTCCTCACAAAACCATTTTGGTTTCTATTTCGTACATCATGGTACAACCTACAAAACAATAAGACAAAAATAAGGAAAAAACGCATATACACCAGAAAAAAAATGAAAAAAAAAACACAGCACCACAGACAACTGTACCTTCACGCAACATTTCAAACTGTTCCACAACCTGTCACTGATCCAACACCTGCATAACCTCATAACACACTAGAAAAACTCTGCTACAACAAGCCAAAAACCCTGCACAAGCTTCAGCAGACCAAAATCTGCTACAGCCAACCAACAACCTGCCATAGGCTGCTACTCATCATGCCAGACAAAACCTGCTACATACCAGCCTGCACATAAACCATACCAAGACAAAAAAAAATCAGCATATACACAACAGTAAAGCCAAACATAAACTTGCAGCAGGACAGAAACTATGCACATCATACCCCAAACAATAACCTCTGTGAGCTGTACCGCTGTAATGCTTACATTCATCCAAGCCAAGGATCTGCAACATGAAAGTGATACAACACCACATCCTGCAGTTGAAAATGACTGAACAACTCAAAGCAACAAGACAAAAATACTTAATGAACAAGCTGTGAATTTTAAAAGGAGGAAGGAAAAAGAGCAAAAGGGGAGATAATTCATACAACTCAGTTACTACCCTCACGATACCTACAGATCTTCTTGACTCTTCTTCACAACACAACCACATCTTTTAATGTAAAACCCACTGAACATCCACCAGTCCTCCATTAAAAAACTTCCATCCAAAAGCATCCTTTCCAAATCAACCGCCTACAAACAACTTTCAAGCTTTCCTCGTGTAAATACAAGCCAGCCAACATTCTTCATAAACCAAGATTCATCCCACATAACATTTCCTTCCATACATACCTCCATCTTCAACTCACCAAAGAAAAACCACCTTCAACCATCATTCACACAACTTCAAGTTTATTTCAATGTAACAACCTTTCATAACCACCGTAACAAGCATTCGACACTTTCTCATCACCTTCCATTATATTCCATTTTTCTTCATTAAATCCAACCACTTCCAATCTTCTTCTGCAACACCAAAATCAGCCCAGAATTTCAAACAAGCTCCACCGTCTCTACCGTTTAATTTCCACAAACACTTGGTGTGCGTTCTCATTCAAACGACCGTACACGTCACCTTTGTTCTTTCCCAATTTTCTCCGCTGTTACACCAACCTGTGTCTCCTTGTTCATCAACACCCCAGAATCCAAACCTCCAAACTCAACTCCATTAACCCTCAACACAGCAACCGAAATATTTCTTCATCTTCAGCTCGAACCGCCACACTTTCGAACCTATTTCTGCCATTGTTGTTCAACCATCAACACTCACCTCTCTACCTTGAATCAAAACCTCCACCATACAACTCAAACTCAGCTCCCATCTCAGAAACCCCAACTTTTTTCAATCAACCATAACATCTATAGAAACCCCTCAAATCACAGGGAGGAAGAACCGAAAAATCTGCAAAATCCCCTTTCGTTCACAATGACCAAACCACCTCAATTCTCCATTACTTATTTCCTTCTCCAAACACTTAAACAAGAACTTTCCTCTTCTAAACAACAACCTTCTTCTAACTGAACACACCAAAACTTTCCTCCATTTTCTTTTCGTAAACCCTGTTTCGCAAACCCTAGCCGCTACCACAACCTCTGTCATCTCCAATCATCAACAATAGAGTGCCATCCCGAGCTGAAACCTAACCAGAAACGAAAGTGAACGGAGATGAAAAGAAACAAGAATGGAGAGATTAAATCGAGGGTCACGGGAGAGCAAACAAACGTCGATTCACGAGGATGACAATGAACAACCTAGTGCGTTCTTCTGGGGGTAAAACGAGCTAGACTCGTCGCCTTTCGTTTGTTTCTCTTGCGCGATGTGAAGAAGACGAAGAGATGATGCCACAGCTGATCCATCATCTATTTGACCGAGTTTTTCCCCTTCTTCTTATTCATTCAAATCGGTTTGATGAACCGAGTCTGGTAGGAAATTGGGTCTTCACCATAGCCAGTGTATCGTTTTCGGATACCATGTTTAATTGGGCTTAAGGCCCACACATTCATGTTAACCGCACCCCTTGTTATTGTCACGTGTTGTTCTTTTGGGGATGAATGGGCTTGTGGCCCATGATGATTCCCATGATGTTTTCTTTACAGTCCGATTCTTTTTATACCTCTGTCATTTTTTAAAACCCCCTCTTGTTTTTTTTTTATTAATTCATTTATTTTTCTATCATAGGTTTTATATTTAATTTTTAAGAACTCTTTAATATTTTTAGAATATGTATATTTTTAGAGTTAGATTTTCTTTTAAATAACTTTCTTAGAAAATTCCTTAAGTTTTTTTATTTGTAATTTAAGTTTTAGAGATGGATTCCATTTCTCTTTTCTTTTTGGGCATTTTATCCCATTTTCCGTTTTGGTCGATGACGAGACCTCTGTAATTCATTACCAGTCAAATTATTGATAAGTAATGTTGGATCTGAGACCACCTCTTTTCTCTCTTCATTACTTGTCTCAACTCGATTCAAAAGCATTGACAAACTATCTTCAAAATCCAATTATCTTTGTATTGAATTAAAAAGAGGGGATTAAGTGTAGACTTTCTTCCTCTCCGAGTGTTTGGATGCCCACTGTAGTGAGGGTGGTTTCGACACTCGTCTTTCAATACGAAGACGTTTCCCATCCATTTTCAAATCTCATCTCCCTAAAATCAATTCTTTGTATTGAATTCAACGAGAGGATTGGGTGTAGACCCCTTCTTCTTCGAGCGTAGGGATGCCCACTGTAGTGAGGGTGGTCTCGATGTTCGTCTGTCAATACAAAGACGCTTCCAACATTTCCTCATAAAACCTCGGTCTCGTACCGAGTATACTTTCGATAATAAATTGATTTCTCTTTGTATCGAATTAAGAAGAGAAGATTGGGTGTAGACCTCTTCTTCTTCGAGTGTTGGGATGCCCACTGTAGTGAGGGTGGTCTCGATACTCGTATTTCGATACGAAGACGTAACTTTATCCATCACATATCTCTTTATCCACCATCTCGCTTTCACATTCCTTCCGTAACCCTTTTCACCTAAAACCTCGGTCTCGTACCGAGTGCATTTTCAAATCTTTTCATAACAAAAACTTGAATGGTCGTGGAGTGGTTAGGCGTAGGCCTTCTCCTATCCCGAGTGCTGACGTTTACCGTAGGGTTCTCTGTCGCAAAGCACTTACCATTCAAAACCAAAAACATCTTTAATAAGAGAATGAACTTCTCTTTGCATTGAATTAAAGAGAGAGGATTGGGTGTAGACCTCTTCTTCTCCGAGCGTAGGGATGCCCACTGTAGTGAGGGTGGTTTCGACGCTCGTCTTTCAATACGAAGACGCCTCGTTTGCCACACCCTTTTATAACAAAAACTTTGAGATAAAGAATTGGGTACTACCCGTAAGGGGTTACTATCCGAGGACCTGTCTCGCCCCCTAAAAAACGATCCAATCAATCAAACGTGACTCCTTGCCCCGCGTGGCGAAAACTAATCAATCTTTTAAAAGGATATGTTACATCCGTTCTACCGCAAACAGGTAATGCCTAAGTCTCCAACGAGCGAGCAGCAAAACACCTAAACTGCTAGAATGCGCACGATAGCATCATCCATAAAAAACATCAACACACCGTAGGCCGAACTACGGCTGCTCTGATTCTTTACTTCTTTTTGAGTAAAGATACGTAGGCACAAGGGCCACAATCCTTGCCGAGCACATCCCCCCATATCTGTAGTTCCCCGAACTACGTCGACTCTGACTTTCTCATATCTATTGAGAATACGTAGGCATAGGACTGCGAAGTCCTACCGAGTCTGTTCTTTCTCTTTTCTTCCCCGTTCTCTCTTTCCTCCTAACTTTCTTGTTTCTAACCTTTCTTTTACCCTGTGGAACACTTCTTATAGCATAATGTTTAAGCAAATAAATTCACACGTCGACAAGCAAAAGGTTCCCATCGAGTACGATGGATGCGAGGGGTGCTAATACCTTCCCCTCGCATAACCGGCTTCCGAACCCGTTCTTGGTCACGAGACCATCTTATCCATTTCTTTCTTAAGGTTTTCTCGATATTTTCCTTTCCCCTCATGGGATAAATAAAGTTCGGTGGCGACTCTTCTGTCCTTTCTTTTCGCCTCCCCGTCGTTGCACGATGCATTTTTCGAGTAGCGACACCCATGCCTTGGCCAGAAAAAGCATCTTCTTGGCGGTCTTCACCCCAATAAGGACCCTCATTGTCGTACCCAGTGTACGCAGCGTTGCGACCATGACCATTCTGGAAAAACCTGGGGTCATACCTCAGATTACCGAGCTCTTGATTAGCAGTCGCGGTCCCAAAGCCAGTATTATAGGCACCCATTCCGTAACCATTATTACTCACAGTTCCAAAACCCTGATTACCAAATCCAGCATTGGCACCACCAGCATTACCAAAGCCCATATTCACACCAGCAAAGCCTGTATTGCCGTTGACCATATTCACACGGTATTCCCAGCACCAGTGTTGAAACCAGCATTACCATTGCCAACAACGTTCCCATTGGTTTCCAAGTTACCGTTCCTATTACCAGCATTTCCATTACCAGCCACGAGGATGTTCTCACCAGCGTCAAGACCGACTACTGGTATAGCATCACCAGCCTGAGGAGTTTCACCATGAGGACGATTAGCATCCGTACCCCCATGTAGCACACCGTTGCTATCAACTCGTGCAATCAGGGGCTACACGAGAGTCTGGAGTTGTTCTTGGCCTTTAGCCACGGTCTCCATCACCTGCATAAACTGAGCCATGCGGTCACGAATATCCTGCATCTCTGACTGCATCTGGTCCATGACTTTCTTGCTGTTGGTTCTGGTTGAGTAACAGTGAGTTCGGTGTTCGGTAATCCTGGAACCTGCATCAACAGAGGGTTAGGGAACACAATACAAGGCACCGACTATGCAAATGATTTATGCAGATGCAAACACGTATCCATGCATTAGGAGGAAGTCCCCCTCGATTCTAGCTCCAAGACAAATAAAGCCTAACGCCCAATCATGGAAAAGAAATCCTCATATATATATATATGAAAAGCCCGCTTGAGTAGCGTACAACAAAAGCAAAGTACAACTGAAGCAGCAGCATGACCCCAACCAACAAGCCTGGTGGTGATCATCATATTAATGCATAAAAGGTACAAAGAAATACAAAGAAAATCAAGTGCGGCCGTGGGCATGTAAATCCTCTAGTAACTTCTTCGTATCAGGATGGTCAGGCTGAGTGAGCAGGCCCTGGATCAACAGATCCCTTTGCCTGATGGCATCCGGGAGGTTCTCAGTAATGCTCCCACACACACCTTCTTCGGAATGGTTCTCCACCCTACTCCTCTTAGCGTCAGCCCGGAGTTGATAATCAAGTAAGTTACCTTTGAGCTCAACTACCTTATATTGGGCATCTCGTCAGAGTGAGGCTTCAGCCTCTATCTTCTTGATTTTGGCCTCAACCTGGGCCTCCAACTGGACTATCTGCTGCTTCAGCTTTTCTTCCCTTTCTTTGTGGCTAGTCAAGGTACTATTCCACAGCTTCTCGTACTGGGTCAACTTCCGGTATACCCTATCTAGATCTTGCTTCTTGGTGGTCAATACCCCGTGCACTGCCTTTAGGTCCAACCCAAGACGCTCTCTAGAATCGGTCTCTTTGGTTAAGTTAGCGCCCAGGTGGTTGATCATCTCTGTCTGCCTCTTGCAGGTGTAGACGGCTTCACTCTTTTCTCTTCGGAGCTGAGCGATCTCATTTTCCAATTCTTCATTGGCTTTGGCTAGCTCTACATTCTTGGCTTGAAGCTGCTCGTACTTCTGGATTTCGATCATGGTAGGCTCAGAAGGTTCATCCTGTTTGATAGGAGGAAAAGGCATCAACACTTTCGCTGCTCGGTTATGAATCCAGTCCACATAAGGAGGATAAGCCTGATTATTGCTTTTCCCTAATGAGGTCTTTCCCTTTCGATGAACGTTGTTCCAAGCGTGTTCAAACCTAACCAGATCATCCCCTTCCAATGCACCAGTGAGGTACAGAGATTCTTGTACCTCTTCGTCTTTAGGAGGTCCTCTCAAAGCATACCCGAATTGTCTGATAGCAACAGATGGATTACAGTTGATACAACCCTTCCTACCTACAAGAGGGACATTAGGAAAACTCCCACAACTGTAAATAATATCGCTCCCCAGACGTTCTCTATCAAACCAATCAATGTCTTCGGCAGACAAGCTCATCAGTCGCTCTGACCATTCCTTTGTCTCTGCCGTCTTTATAAAAGGACCATCTTTCGGTAGATGAGTGATGAACCATCTGTAGAACAATGACGCACAACAGGAGACACCCTTGCCTCTTCTATTTTCGTTCTTGTAGTGCACCGAATGGTACACGTCTTCGAGCAAGATTGGGATTAGATTCTTTGAGACGAAGGTGCGAAGAGCATCCACATCCACAAAATCTGGAATATTGGGAAATATCATGATACCGTATATACACAGGGCCAATATAGCTTTGAACGCCACCCAACATTCCTTCTTGGCGAAGTGTTGGGCTTTCTCAGCTAGAAAAGGTAGTGGGAATCCCCAGGCTCCATTTCTCTTGACAACCTTTCCCTCTAACTCAGAAACATCAATATGCAGAGCTGGAGCAATCTTAGCCAGATCTGGTTCCTGATCGATAGGCCAAAAGGGTACCTGAGCAAGAATGGGTATCTCTAATATGACAGAGAACTCTTCCAAAGTGGGGGCCAGCACATAGCTCGGAAATGTGAAGCAACACAACGGGGGATCATAAAACTGAAGTAGAGTCTGGAGTTCGTTCAATTCATACACCGACGGTTTGCACACAACAGTGAGCAGCTTCCCATAGGTTCTTCTGAAATCTCCCATCACTTCTTTACCAGGCAAGGAAATCAAACCCCTCAGAGTAGTAATATCCGGAGTAGGAAACTTGTATGCCAAAGTTCTTCTCACACTGGGCTCCATGATGGACACAGAAAGGACAAGATTGTTAGAATCGAAGGGGAACTGCACACCTGCAACACATATACGTGTTAGATGCAATGCAATATGTAAATGTAAATGCAGATGCAAAATGCAGCAGGGGATCAAGTGTGCTGTGCTGTGAAGTGGCAGATCATAATTTAGATTCAGCAAGAAAATACCACACTTTGATAATACAGGACTACTGAAACCCACAAAACTGATTCACTGACAAGAAAACCAGGTTGTCTGAAGGTTACGGTTTCCTGCAATAAACCCGACCCCGCTCACTGGTATGGACCTAATCACTGACAAAGGTACGACATCATATGCGTTCATCAGCGTCACAGACTTTCAAGAAACAATGATACGATACCCAAAAGGTGTGGCATCATCATCTCTTGAAGTGGCCTCACTTAGCTAAATCACAAATGATCGGTCCCCAGAGTCGACAATCCTAAGATCTGAAATCCTTTCAACGGCCCACTGGGCTGGAAATGGAAATCATCTCAAAAAACCTCGTCTGAGTGCAGATTTCGTGGGAACTAGTGCATGCCTAACATACAGGTTCACCACAAATCTGCTTCTAAAGCTATGTACATACTCAAGCCTGGGTCTGGCTTATCACTCATCGGAGCCCCTTCCCACAACACCACAATAATAATAATATCATACTGAAAATAAAGTGCGGAAAATAAAAAAAAAAGTGATAAATAAACATAACCCAACAAGTAAACACACAAGCGCTAGGAAAAACTCGCACAGGGAACCGTTGGAGTCCCCAGCAAAGTCGCCAGTTGTCGCTACTGTGAAAATAAGGTGCCGGCAATGACAGAAGAGTCGCCACCTTTCGTCATTTATCCCTCAGAACAGGAAAGGAAACGATCGGAAAAAACCTGGCGAAAAGGTATAAGACAAGGTCATCGCAACCATTGTCTGGATTCGGGAGTCGGTTACGCAAGGGGAAGGTATTAGCACCCCTCACGTCCATCGTACTCGATGGGATCCATGCTTATTGTGTTTATCTGACGGTTTTGTTATATCTATCTACACTAAGGTCTGGTCTAAAAAGAAAAGAAAATGACTCGGCAAAGTATCACACTTTATGCCTACGTATTCCCGTCTGGAACGAGAAATCAGAGTCAACGTAGTTCGCCTAACTACGGGTAAAAGGGGGGAAAGGTTGCTCGCCAAGATATCGCATCTTGTGCCTACATACTTTCATACGACATGAAAGATCAGAGCAAACGTAGTTCGGGCTACGAAGAACACAGGTTTGTTCAGCTATTTTTTTATCCAAGTAAAGTTAACAATCAGTTCCAGCAGTTGGTGTTCGCAGCTCAATCCTTGGAGACTTAGGCGTTACCGTTTGCGGCAGAACTGAAAGTTAATAGAACCCTCCTTCGGAAAAAGGGTTTCCAAGGGATTACGGTCCAAGAGGATAAAAAGATATTTGATCTTTGTTTTCTGTTTTTTACGGAAGAAGTGTTTTTTAGTTGTCTGTAGTTTGTACAGCACTAGAGACTATGACTTAGGAGCGAATGTGTCGTATATCGTCCAAAGGACATATACTAAACACTCTAGATGATTGAGAGGAGACCGCTCAATCATCATTTCCCAAGTAGCTTAAGGATCGTAACGCACTTGTACTAACTTGCCTTTATTATGTTTTTTACTGTTGTTTGAGATAAGAAGAGAAACAGACTCTCTACGGGGAAACTGACTCGATCCTACAGTTATCATGCAATATTATTCCTACGGTTGAGGTTAAAAGGGAGACTAACTAATGTTATCATGCATGGTTAGAATCCTAATGCCTGTCATAACTTCTCTTGAACAAGAGAAGTCAGAGTTCCTAGGGGAACATGGCAATGGCAAGTAAACAGTAAAAGAAATAACTGTACAGAAATTACTGTAAAGATGCATGCAATGCAAGTGAGGGAGGAAATATGTGTGGGGCATAAGCCTCCACAAGCTCATCTCAACCTCAAGCCAGATATAAATAACTGCAAAGATAATAGAAGAAAGTAAATGCAATCAAACAGACCACAAACCACACAGGCAAGGGAGCGGAGCTCTACCAAATACCAGCAAGCAAACCATACAGTAAAAATACAAGCAGAGGGAGAAACTCAACCTCTAATGCAATACAAGCAAGGGGAGAAGCTCAACCCTTAGGATTCTCTTAGGCCTATGATTGTCTACATGAAGCCTACTACTAATGCAACACTCCAAGCAAGTCACATCAATACACATCAATACAGTTAAACAAGAAGAAAACAGACAGAGAAAACAAGCCAGCAATCTCCACAGCAGAGCAGTCTTTTGGAAGCAATCCAACCCAAAGTTTGTATCTGTTCTTCAAGTCCACCGTCTTCAAGAGAAGGAAAGGAATCCATGACAAGCAATCAAGTAAGCTTCTACCCTAAGGAAGGAAATTGGGTGTTGGAAGGCAAGGGTAAGGTCCACAGGAGCTTATCCCAGGCACTCAACCAACAAAAAGATCTTTGGGGAAACCTAAGGGTTTGGCTCCTTCAAGAGGTGTGCCATATTCCCCCCACAGGAGGGACTGTGCTACCTCAAGAAGGTTCCTAAAGAGTAAAGAATGAGAGAATTTTAGGAGAATGGAGATGAGAAGCAAGGTAAGTTCCACAGGAACCTACCACAGACACTCAACCAAATCCATTTCCTTTAGAGAGCTTGCTTAGGCTCAACTCCAATGTGAAAGGCAGGGAATTCCTCCTGGAGGAATTATACCCACAATGAAGGATCCTAATTAGGCAAAGGAGTGTTTGAAAGGGAACTAATCCTAGGGAAAGATCATCACCTACTTGAATTGCTAAAGAACATCAAATGTTATCTCACAATGATCATCTATTCTAAGGTCAATTGTAAAATGGGGAACTAAAGGAAAATCAATCCTAAAAATTCTAAGGAAAATACTACATCATCCTATATGTGTCAACATTCTATGGTAGAAAAATCAGAAGTTAAATCTAAATCAAAGTGCCCAAATTAAATCCAAAGCTTCAATGGTGAACTAAAGTAAATCACTAAAGAATACTCCTAAACAACTACCCTAAAACCCTTATTTAAAATCATCTAAAAAATCCAAAAAAAATCATATAACACCATTAACATATATAAAGCCAGCACACAAAATTCCAAGATCAAACTCAAAAATATGAGTGAGAAAGAAAATCAACAAATTCAGAACAACAATATTGCATTATTAAAAGTGCACTAAAGAGAAAATATGGAATAAAATGGAAAATGCATGGGAAATTAAAATACAAAGCATGATAAAATCCTAAACATCTCAATCTACAATCACAATTTTTTCCAGAATTTATTATCATCATTTACTATTTTTTCATGAATTAAATCTCAAGCAATTAAAACAAAAAAATAAAGAAAAGAAATTGAAACATGAGTGACTGGGAGGGTGTAGTCAGCAAGAAAGTTGAGCATTATTCTCACTTGGGCCCAATGCAGGGGCGTGCTGAAAGCACCTAGGCGCTGGGCCCAATTTAGTTCAATTCAACAAAATTAATATTCTCAGAATAATGTCCAGGGAGGTGTATCTGGCAAGTATTTCAAGTGAAATTCTCGTTTGGGCCTAGCAATGAGAGGTGCACATAGTAGCAAAAGCCAAGGCCCAATACACATTAATTCATTCAGTTTCTCTCAATATTAAAAGAAAAAAGGTCACACAGGAACTCGACCTCGCGTCCCTTAGGTCAATACAGCGCGCAGCAAAGAGGCTTGGTATTACACTTAATGAAACGACGCGTTTAGGGCGGGGATTACGTGGCGCGTTATCAGCCTTTGGATACGGTGACTTAGTCTTATTTTTGAAACAAATGAAAGGCCCGGATTTCGTCTTCTTCCTTTGAATTTTCTGCAAACACCCATCACGCGCGCAACCCTCATGCCGTCGACGGTAACTGAGTATTCTCCGACCAACTTCCAAACCACACATCTCCCTCAATACTCAACCAAACACAATGAATTTTGAACGAAAATAGCACGAAATCTCACGAGGATTGAAAACATGCTAATTAAACGGTCTAAAACTCCAAGAGTCAAGAATTCTACATCCTAACCGAAAATGGATCCATTCTTAAATTGTCACTATTCCCCAAATTCTCTGCCTAGAAATCATCTACGGCCTAAGGGAAACCTAACCACATGAATCTAAGGCATTAAAAACGCATGAATTGAGTGTAATTTCAAGAAGTAAAAACCTGGTTTCAAGCTTCGAATTGAGGCATTTCTGGCTTGATTCTTGCTCCAAAACGTTCCAGATCCAATCAGTGATGATGTTAGAAAAAGATTGAAGCTTCAATTGCACTTGAAATGGCCTCAATCAAAAATTCGATCTTTCATTTTTCTTCCTCAAACTCCAATGGCAATCTGTGATCTCAGCACCAATGAATCACCAACCCTGCTTCTGATGAGTTCCTAGACCTTTATAGAATGATTTAGAACCTTTTAGAGCTCAGCCCAGGCCCAAAATCAAAAAATCCAATTCCAACTTCCTTCAAAAAGTTTGATTATGGAATCCTCTAATTTCCTTAAATAGCTTGCCTATGAAGCTTCTAGTATCATACACTAACCTCCTTGAATGGATCCAGCTTGGTTAGGGCCCTGAATTTGGCCTTAGGAATGATTGGTGGAATGTTACTTACATATGAAGAAACCTTATGAAAGGCCATGAATTGTACTTCAAATGAAAAATCCACAATTTCCAATGTCTCTAAAACATAGTTTCTGATTAAATCGAGTGGTCATTTGACTTGTTTTGGACCCATAACCATTTATTTGAATTTCCCACCAAAAATGCCTTTGAATTTCTTCTTTCTTCAAACCACTTCACACCAATCTTTGATATGAGCCAAACCAATTCACCATGAGCCTTTAGTCAACCTAAAAACTACATTTTAAACAAGTTCCATGTTGAACAAAAATCCATTTGACATGTGCAAGTTGGAGATTTTGACCTATGATTGAAAATGGCCTATAATCTCACTTTCCCAAAATACCCCTAACTTGTAAACCTCATAACTTGAGTTCTACAAATCAGATGGAAGACTTCTAATACAATTTGGAAAGCTAAGATCATGAGGAACAACTTTCATGTTCACCAAAAGTTCAGGTGAAACCTCCTTCTAGGTAAAAAAAATAGCTCGGAAGTCAGATGATTTTCACAAACAAATTTCAGATGCATCTAAGGACCTGTAACTTGTCTGGACCATAACTTGAGTTATATAAATCTAATAGAGGACTTCTAGTACTCAAATAAAAGCTAATAACATCCTCTACAACATTCATGTGGAGGACAAAGTCATATGAGACTTTTATCTTGACTTACATGGCTTGAAATTGTGGCACTAAACAGGGGATTTTACCCTAGGAACCCTGACTTAGCAACTCCAACCACTCTTGATTCTTCTCAACTTGATCTTGAAACAATATCTCAAATTCTTTAACATATCATTTCATGATCTCAATCACCTAGAATTAGGCTTTGATCTTCTTCAATTACTCTCCTTGACCTAGGATTAACCAGATGAAACCCTAGTTGCATCCTCTTCAACTGTGGCTCTTGCACTTAATAAAATGACTTGATTGAGCTCCAACATGAACTTCAAGGCACTTCAATGAGCTCTACTCACACTCTCTCTTTGATCAAGGCCTTATAATCCACTGCTGATCTTCAACTGGCTCCAAGTGAGGAGATGAGCCCCATATAAACACTCAAACTTCTCAAGAACTCAACCCTCTGTCTGATGACCCTGATAACTTCTTAAGCTTGAATAATACCTCTGGTTAGGCTTCTCTTGACATGTATCACCCTTGATCCCCTGTTAAATGAAGGATGCTATGATATGCAAATGCTAAAACTATGCTATGCTAATGCAATGAAACATAAACCAAGTGATAAAAAGGTTGGGCAAATTTTGGGGTGCAACAATAGTCTAAAAGAAAAACTTCTTGGACTACTTTCTGACTAGACAACCTTCACAAATTTTTTTAGGCATCTCAAGACTTGGTATACCAGTTACCGTATCTTAAATGATTTGTTGATTGAGCAGTCTAAATTTTAGATAACCAAATCTCTGATGCCACAACCAACTATTCTTGTGGTCGAAAACTGTTTTCAGACATTATACCTCAGTCAAATTAATCATGGTCTTAAATGTTATATTCTTCGACAAAGGAGATTTCAAGACTAAGTTATTCTGGATGTCGAAAAGTTCTAAGGCTCGATCTTTCATAACCACTGGGAATCCCTTTTCGACAAGATTTCCTACACTTAACAGATTGCACTTCATCTCGGGGACATAGAGTGCATCTTTGATAAGGGCTTTTTCTCTATTACTCCTGTGAATAACTATGTTGTCAGTACCTTCTGCTTGTAACGAGCTATTATCAGCAAGTTTGACCTTGCTCTTCTCCGACTCGTCAAAATCTACTAACCATACTTTTCGATCAGTCATGTGATTCGAGCAGCCTGAGTCGAGGAACCAGATCTTGGATTCGATAAGTTCATCAGCAACTGCATCTATAACCACCATATCATCAGAATAATATGAATCTTGACGTGCAAAGTTTGCTTCTTCATCCTTGGCTTTTGTCGATCTGTTGTCTTTCCTGTACCAATAATGTTTGGCCAAATGACCCCCCCTTTTCGCAGTTATAGCATTGCACACCTTTTTTCTTTACTTTGTCTTTCTGATAGGAATTTCCTTCTTTTTTCGAGGATTCAGAAGTCCTATCATCGATCTTATTCTTGTGAGGGTTTGACCAAGACTTCTTCCTTTGAATCTTGTCGATTTTGCCTTTGAACTTGTTGGAACCACCATTCTTCTTCCATGACTGAGCCTATAGTGTTTATATCGATTCTTAAACTCATTTTCTTTTGACAATCCTAATCTCATGCGCCTCCAATGAACCAACCAAATCTTCTAGTTTTAGGATTTCAAGGTTGTTGGATTCTTGAATAGCGACGATAACGTGATCAAAGTGAGAGGTCAATGTACGCATTATCCTTTCAACTATCATCTTATCACTTAGGGTTTCACCACAACCCTTCATGAGATGGACGAGTCTCTACACCTTCGACACATAACCTGCAATCTTTTTGTCTTCTCCCATCGACAACAATTCATATTGTCGTTGCAAAGTTTGCAACTTGACAACCTTGAATTTATCGCCTCCTTCATAGTACTTGACAAGAATATTACATGCCTCCTTCGACGATTCGTCATGAGTGATTCTGTCGAAATTAACCTCATCAACCGCCGATTCAATGTAAAACGCTTCCTTGCAATCCTTCTTCTTAGCATCCATGTGAACGGTTCTCTGTGCGTTGGTTGCATCTTCACCAAGTGCATGAACACCGTTAGTAAGCACTTCTAGAGTTTCATGAAATCCAAATAGATATTGCATTTGTTTTCTCCATCGAAGCCAATTCTTGTCATTAAGACTTGGAAGGGAGTTTGGTAAATTTCCGTTACCATTCATCTTTGCAGCAATTGATCAACAACAATCCACGATCCCGAAAACACGATCTCTAATGTGTGATTCTTGAAAAGACGATCAAGAATCTAACTGGAGCTCTGATACCAATTTGTTAGTGCGTGAGGTACCTTTAATGAGAAGAGGAAAAGAGAGAATAAAATAATAAGGATTTATATTATTGCATTAATGAATATAATTGAATTACGAAGTGTCTATTTATATACATCTAAGTGACTTGACTACTAAATAAAATAACAAACAAACTAACTAACCCTAAACTTTAATTAGCTTTGGATTTGGGGCACACAACACAAATTAGATTGAAACCAAATTGCACACTATGGAGTAATCATATGTGAATTCATTATAGGAAAATAGAGGTGGAATTGACAGCTAGATGGGCACGTGTTAGGTCAGGGGGATTCATCTAATATGGCATGGAATCTTGTATCCTATTGTCAATGTATATTCATCCAGTTATATTCAAAGTAAGAGGAAGTTGTGGGAATAATTGAGAGTATTCAAAAACCAATATCGTAGTGGTGAATGATATATCACAGGCGAACTCAATGCACTCAAAATGGAAATGGAGAGGAAAATGGTCAATGCTTAAGTCAATAAATTGGAAATATGAGAATTTAAAGATTTTATAGAGACATTTGAAGTACAAGATGTTCCTACAATTTGAAGCAAGTGCTTTGAATAGGTTACACATATTTCTTTTATCAGAAGGCTTGATTGAGAAGTGTGGGGGTTAAAAGAAAATTCATTGGCATTAATTTGGATAGTTTCTTGCAAGCAACCTATACTTTTTAGCTTGTGGAATTAATTCCATCCTATTCTTATTTTTTGGCATACTTGTGGAATTCAACGCAAGTATGGCAACATGGGTGAAAATTCTATTCTTCAGTTCAACAAGCATCATTATTCCTCTAGCAGGGTTTGTATCATCGTATTTAGATAGTTGTTCATTATGTCTACAAATTCATTTATTTGTCACAAAGAAGAAAAAGAATAGCACAAGCATCAAAACGAGAAAACATAAAATCCAGGATACTGTCCAAATCTAAAATTATCCAAATTCAACAACTGTCTGATTTCCTTTAAAAACTCTTTATTAAATGCCGCAAATACTTTCAAGTATTTCAAACATTTTTAATTGCAACATGTTGACGTCCGGAAGATCTAAACCTCGGATAGGTCAAGAATATATAAGCATACATGGGTTGACTGGTACTAAGGCTCTATTTGATAAGACATATTTTAAACGTATAGTTTATAAGCTCATATAATAAAGATTTATTTAATAACCGTCTTTTCATCACGAGCTTATAGTTTATTTTACTATCTTATAACTTATTTTTTAGATGTTATTTTAAATAGCGTTTTAACTTATAGCTTATAGCTTATCATTTTTTCTTCTATTTTTGTCCTTATTATTTTAACTAAAATCCACTACTACACTTTATAGATTATTTTAATTTAAATAAAATAATTATAAATTAAATGTCTTTTATGTAATTTTAATTTATAAACTTATTGAATCGCTAATTTTACTAAACATTTTAATTAGCTTATCAGCTATAAGTCATTAACCATCGGTTATAAGTTATAATCTATCAGTTATCAGCCATAAACTATAAAGTATAAATTGTCAGCTATCTTATTAACCAATCGATATTTTTACCGAACAGAGACTAGGTAGATATAAAAGTGTAGAAGTTTATTAGTCTAATTGAAAGAATTCAAATATAACAAACAATACAAGTCCACAACACCTTGGCATTTCAAGCATATCACATTTTCTTCCATAAAAATCACACTAAGAAGAAGGAAAAATAACTACCTTCCAGGTTTTATGACGCCCCTCACATCATCCAAAATAACAACCTCAACTTTTTTAGTATACACTTCCTGCTGACATCGATTATTTCTGAAAATTCGCAAGTACATGATCCCTAGAAGTTTCTGAACAGTGGGCGGAACACTTTAGTATTGCATTAGCCTGATGCAAAGTGGTTTCAGTCGGTTCTCACTGCTTCTGGGTTGAGTAACCTATACTTGACCGGTTACACTTTGGTAAACCACTGGATGATTGGAGCATTCGTGAAGCGATGATACTTCGAGACCTTTTCCTTTCATCTCCTGCACTGTGAGATGTCGATTCCGCTGAATGATATCTCGTGTTTGTTATATCTATCGATCAGAGGGAGATTTCTCCATTATGGTAGGATGACTAAAGACGAGGCAGTCGATATGATGGTGGAGCATCTGGGGGCTGATCCAGTGAAGGTGCTAAGGGAGGTGGATATGACTAAGGGTGCTCATGTTAGGTTTTCGTTCTTGAAGGAGAGATTTGATGAGGCGCTCGTTGTTGCAGCGCAAGTTAATGGTGATGCCCAGGAGGTGGAGATCCACATGAGTCATGCTTTGAGGTGTTATTTTCTATTTTTAGTTAGCACTATGCTTTTTATGGACACGGGTGCAACCTACACTGACATTACATACCTCGATACTTCTTGGATCTCACACAAATCCATGAGTACAACTGGGGGACGTCTTGCTTGGCCTATCTGTATTCGAAGTTGAGAGATGGATGTCGATGGACGAAGAGGCAGACCACAGGCAACACGACCCTATTGGTGGTAGTAATTTTTGTGCCTTGATTATTTGTTTATTTTTTTATTTCATATTTGCAATAACTCTTGATCCTTGAATGTTTTTTTATTTTTATTTTAGGCTTGCACCCTCCAGCACTTCCTGCGCATCGCTGGCTGGTCGTGTTGGAATGAGTACACTAAGGAGATCCCCCGTGCATGTGCTTTTATCCCGCTGAGAGGGAACCAGACGATCGAGCCTTTCAGAATCTATCTTGACCGCTTAGTTGTTAAGGACATGCACTTCAATCGCTACGTGGATCACCGTCAGACGCGTCCATTTGACGACATATCGTAATACTCCGGATGGCTGGCCTTCGGATCGAGTATCATTATTCCTCATCTGCCTGAGTTCGTCATGCAGCAGTTCGGGTACACACAGACCATCCCCGAATGAGGCTCGGGCTACCATAGCGTTGAATGATTGGATCTACGTCGACGAATATATCTGGTGGTTCTTTAGTGTCTCACATCCGTACATGATGCCTCGTCCTCTGAGACCCACTCATCAGAAGATTCTAGAGGAACAATAGTTTCAGATGGATTGTACTGAGGATATCTTGCCTCGTTGTCGTTGCATAGTGGAGATGACGTAGGCAGACATTGATGAGCGTATCTTCTCTGAGGGTTCTACTGTCAGACGAGTACTGGATGACAATATTGTAGAGGTACATGGGGAACTTTTGTAATGCAAACATCACACGAGGATAGGGGGATCGATAGCCGAGGAGGCAAACCAGTAAGAGGAGACACATGAGGCAGAGGAGAAGTTGTCAGGCACGCCGAATAGTTGTATGTATTTATTTTATCTCAGTACTGTAGTTTTTACGTTTTTCCTAACATTGTTATTATATTTTGGACTTACGTGATGTATGACATTCTATTACTATATTGTTGTGTCATTTTGGTATGTCTGTTATTTTATAATTCATCTAAGAACAAATACACAATGCGTTTTTTTATTAAAAAAAAACTGTTCTGAAACACTTCGGAGATGTATCTCTAGAAATTTCCGTAAATGCATCTCCGGACAAATTTAAATGGAAATGGGCTATGAGAGATATGTTGTGACCGTTTAAGGTTTAAATTGCTCTGGAGATATATCTCTGAAATATTATTAAGCCATGGAGCATGTCCGGAGATATATCTCCGAAATCTGGGGGCATTTGTGAAAAACGACATGGTGGAAAAGAAACTCTTAGGGTGGGATAAGAAATTCTCTTCCTAGAACGTAAGGGAGGAATTCCATGTGAGAGCTATCATAAGACGCGTGGCATATGATGTATGGAGGAAGGGAGATATTTTTGATTTCTTTCTAAATCCTTAATTTAAATGCTAATAAAAGTAAAGTTTAATAATTAAAATAAAATCAATAAAATAAAATAAAATTGAATTTAAAAACACCATTATTTTTAATTAACTTTACTAATTAAATTGACTAAAAAATAAAAATAATCGGATAAAATTAAATAAAAATCGATTGCAGAAATGTCAAAAAAAAAATTTAAACGAAACGCATTAAAATGATCAGCGCGGAATAAAATTCTCGGAAATATACATGTTTTGATCATATTTCGAAATAAAAATCGACTGGCTAAAAGGCTAAAACGAACAAATATGTGACCGACAAAGTAGTCGAAATATTAAAACGAGCACACCGGATTAAACTACACGAATCGTACATTAAGAATATTGACGCTACAAGCTCGATTTTGAAATTTTTTGCTCGCTGATTTGATGTACAGTTGAGAAACAATTCAACCGGTCTGTCCGTAGATCTGAAAAATTATTCTAGATAATATTTTAAGTGTTACATGGAACATAATGCATGTTGTGATAAGTAGACAATGTAGATGTCTCGTGAATGTGTTAAATTACTGATCGAATAATCATGAATAGACAAATAGATGCAAATGAATCGCTCTTGGACCATGTACTTTTGTTTCTCATTCGTAATTAAAACTCTACAGAGACTCAGATGATAATAATACTCTTGATTGTCACCCTCTGGACCTTTGAAACATGATGCAACGAAATTGTCTATGCACTGAGATTGAGAAACCAAATCTTTTGACTTGTTAATCAACAGATGATTGAATAAATGTCATCAAAGCCAGATAAAATGCCAGAACTCCTAATTTTTCATGTAAATCCTGATGAATGCTTTTGACTGAAAGAAAGCATGATAAAAATGAAACGATTATGCTATACTAATGAGAGTGAAATACTCAGGGTAAAATTTAGAGTATGATAGTTGCCCCTATTTAAACATTTTTAACTAGAAGATAGGAATAACTCTTGTCTTCAAATTTTCATGGTGAAAGATAGTTTAAATACTAAACAGACCCAAAATTTGCCCTTCTATGCAAAAGAATGATATGCTTATAGTTATTAATGAATGCAACTTTACTGGGGATGAATTTGTTATAAAGTATCTTGTTTGACTATTCTTCAAACGCTCTTCGTAGAAGGTATACTCTTCTAATTCTTTCTTGAACCTCTACATTAGGTTCTCACAGAACAAGACAAAGTTGATCACTGAAGGAGGGGTGTCATTACCGTCTAGGTCTTTTAGAGCACTCTTTATCATTAAAGGCATATCCTTGGTTATCCAATTACAAAACTCCACCAGACTTGTGAATTTATCATGATAATCATCCCTTTCAATGTTTAGAAAGTTGATGGTACCCTCGTAGGCATCCAAGTTCGCATTCTCATTATCCCTCACTTCTAGCCACTCAAAGCATTCCTCTTGTAAGGTTTCAAACCGCCTCCTTAATTTGAAACAAAGCACACGTCCCTAAACCCCTATAATCCATCCTTGTCTCGCAAATCCCTAGTCTATTTCACTTTCATAGTCTATCACAAACCCCTCAAATATTTCAACATCAACCCTTGATCCATCTAAATCTTACAAAGCTTTTAGTAATCTTGTGTTTTAAACATCATCACTCAAATTTATTCAAAGAAAGAAGCGCCAACATCTATTTTGAATGTTGGGATTAAGACAAGAAGGTCACATATTCACTAGGAAAAAACTTATACCTTTATACATTATGTGTTCTTCATTTGTGTATTGTGTATATTCACTATCTTTATACGTTTTAAAATTTATTTTATTGTGAATTTGAAGAAATCTACATTTTAAATGCATTTCCATGGGCAACAGTGGTAATTATAAAGGTTATGTATCTAGTATTGAATCATACTTATTAACCAATGCAAGGTACCATACAACATTGTACACGATTAACAGTACCAGTAAAAAGAGAGAGCTATGAAAGATGAAAGAATACAAAAGCAACACTTGTTAATATCCATTTCCCCCGTCATATAGGGCAAATCTAGGAGGAAAAAAACAGTAAAAAAAACACAGATTCCGTTGTTATTTCAAAATTTCTCTATTTTGATCCCCTTAATAGATTTTGTCAATATAATGGTTGACGTGGCGTTTCTATGTGGTTTTTATTTTATTTTATTATTTTATCATTAACGTGGCTGCCAATTGGATTTTTTTATTTTTAATTTTATTTATTTTTAAATATTTTTTAATTTATTTCTTTTAATTAATTTTTTTTATTTTTTTAAGTTTTTATTTTTAATTACTTGACCTTAAGAAAGCGTAACAGGGCGCCTACCATTAGACCATTTTTGACTCTTTTGATTTGTTTTCACTTCAAAATCTATATATTACATATTTAATATTCATTTTCAAAATTGAAATAATAAAAATTATTTACTTTACTTTATAATTATAATAATAAATATTATTTTAATATTTCAATATATTTTATATTTTATATTTTAACATTTTATACTTTATTTTATATTTCAATAATAAATATATGTAATATTTTAATATTAACCATACTATTAAATCACCCAATTATATATGTAATATTTCACATATATTTAAACTGAATATATTTTAATACACAATTATTAAAATATTATGCTATTAAATATATTAATTTAATATAATTAAAATATTTGATTAATACATAATTATTTTAATAATAAAACATATTAATTAAGTTTTTTTTTATCAATTTTTGTTTACTTAAAACGTTAATTTTATTATTTCATATATTTTAAAATAATTATTTCACTAAACTGAGATTAATAATATTAAAATATGTTTTATATTAAAATGTATAAATAATATTTAAAATATTAAATATACCATAACAATTATTGTTTAGTAATAAACTGAAATTAAAATATATTAAACTAAAAATAATTATATTTTAATACTTATTTCATATAGTTTAATATATTTTAATTTCAGTTTATTATTAATAATAAATATTAACATATATTTTAATATTTATTTTTTAAATATATTTTAATGTTGATTAGTTAAAAACCTGAAATTAAATAATAAATTGAAATAAAATTTATTAAACATACATTTTGAAATCAAACATATTAATATCAATAATTTTTTCATTATAAATAATGTTAAAAATAAAGTAAATAATATTTATTATTTCTACAAACATTAAAATAATATTAATAAAATGTCACGTGTAGTTAAAAATAAATATGTAAAAACAAAAATAAATAAATAAATAAAATTTAGTTGGGAGCCACGTCAGCAATAAAATAATAAAATATAATTAAAAAAACTAAATGGAAGCGCCATATCAGCCATTATGTTGATCAAATCTATTCAGAGAGCAAAATAGAAAAATTTTAAAATAACATAATGAAATCTGTGTTTTTTTACAAAAACTTTTTTTCAAATTCATTTTATATGAAAAATCAATTCAAGGACCAAAATAGAGAAAACTTGAAATGACAGAAATTAAATTTGTGTTTTTTTTACATAAAATTTTTTCCAGATTCATTGAAGAAAATGGGTATTAACCTTTTATATAATAATAAACTCTTGTTATGCACGTGAAACGATTTTGGAGGGGATATCGTTTTGGACAGGTATTTTTTTATTAGATTGTAATAAATATAACACAATGAAGAAAATACAAGAATTAAGAATAATAGTTGAAGAATTATATTTATATAAAAATATTAGAAAAAACATATTCAATATACATAATTCATAAATTATTAACAAAATAATATTTTTCACATATTATTATAAAAATATATTTAATCAATTTATAAGTGATATACATTTTAAAGTAATGTATTTTTTTCCGTGATCAATCAAATCAATAACTTATTTTTTTCTTCGTGTAATTTTATATACTTGTATCAATTACACAAAATGATAATATAATTTTAACCGTATGCAGAGTTGAGGATATCACCCAAGATTCAAAGAACATTTAATTTATAAGAGACATATATTATTTTTCGTATTTGAATAATTAATATATATATATATATATATATATATATATATATATATATATATATATATATATATATATATATATATATATATATATATATATATATATATATATATATATATATATATATATATATATATATATATATATATATATATATATATATATATATATATATATATATATATATATATATATATATAAAGTAAACAAGAATGGGGTTGAATTATGTTTCGCGTTTTCTTTAATTTATCTTCTTATCAGACTTTCAAAATCAGAACTAGGTGTTTAGATTATGTTTTAATTAATTGTCATCGGATATAACATAAGTAAATAAATAACAGCAGAAGACGCAAAGGATTTATCCTGATTTCTCCCTTAACTGAGAGTACTCCGGTCTCCTTGCCTCACAAGAAATTTTCATTATAACCACTTCATTATTACAATCGTTTATGCCTCTGCATAAGTCTTTTACACTTGCTCAGACCAACTGTCTCAGACTTTCTTGCTTAGAGAGCATGTCTAAGACTTTCCTTGCTCATACCCTCTGATCGAGCCAACTACTCCAAAGGCCTTCTGGTTGAGACTTACCCTTACTTAGAGCACATGTCTAAGACTTCTTTCTCACGCCCTTTGACCAAGCCAACTGGCATTCTGGCCATCCAGATTAAGACTTCCTTGCTCAATCTAACTAGCTGAATTAGACTTTCACAACTCAAACATTTTATCAATGAGACTTACGTAGCTTAATTATCTTGGCTCACGACTTTTTGCTTGAATCTCAATGAGACAAGACTTCTGCTCAAGCACATAGCAAGGAACTTGATCTAAACTACTGAAGGCTCAGTAGAGTAGAACAAGGTGTACGTGATACAAGTATCAAAGGTACTGGACATCACCATAACAAATACCTAAAGCTCTTAAGATTTCTAAGATATTCAATGGTAAGAAATATTAAGACTTTTACAATTACAACCTACAACAAAAAAATCTTCATATTACAATAGAGTTGATAATTGCTTGATCTTGCTACTCCTTCATCTGAAGAATCCTTGTTAAGATTCAAATTTGAATCTTCAACCATATTAATAGCCTTTGCAGAAACTAGCTGTTGAATAGGTAACTTGATCAAGTGACATTGCCTTTACCCCATAGTACAAGATGTCGTAACCCGAAATTTGACCTCCCTCTTGCCTTTTGCATAAGCATGTGCATTCGCATAGCTGACATACGCATTCACACTTTTTCTCTGTGATTTTCGTTGCAGAAATATTCAGGTTTTCCAAGCCTGATTAATCACATCCTCTCAAAGATATCACGTCATCAAAACAAGCACAAAATGAAGGCTTCTATGCATATTCGTCAAAGCAAAAGGTCGAAAATCGAAACCGTGGCCACAACACCATTTTGCAAGCAAAATATGCAAATTTTGCTTGTGGTAATCGGTTACCCTGTTCAAAAATGCAGTTTTTGCTGCATTTGTTGTGATAGCCATTTTCACTCTATATTTTGAGGGTATACTTGGTTCTAGCATTGTGTGGAATGTAACATCCCAATTTTTAGTAATTATTTATTTAATTAAATTAATTGATTAATTGTGTTATTTTGTGTCTAATTGAATTAACTGATTTATTTAATTTATATGAGTTAATTGATTGAATCTAAATATGTGATATATTGAATTAATTAAATTAATTGATTTATTCTATTTGGTAGAATAGTGTTTAATTGCTAGATTAATTAGTTGGGCCTAAATATTATAGGGGTGTGAATAGAAAGTGAGAGTGAGTTGGGTAAAACCTAATAGAAATGATTAAATTGTTAGGGTTTTAGAGAAGGGAAGTTAGTAAGAGAAGGGAAAGAGGAAAAATGAAGTTAGAAGAGAAGAAGAGAAAGAGGCAAGAGGAGAAGAAGAGTGGAAGAGAGAAACTCAAAATCCAAGCATTCAATGAATCAAGGATTCTTCTCCAAAGAAAAATCTAAGGTAAGGGTGGGTATTCTCTCATTGTTGAGATTGTGGGTTAATGATTAATGGGTAGAAGTTTGTGTAGGGAAAAACCCATATATTTCTCATGATTTAGTGAATTTTCGAGTTTTATGAATGCCCTAATATGAGGGGATCGATTACTGCAGCAAAGAAGGGAATGGTTGGTGAAAATACAATTTTTTGCACAATTTTTCAAAAACATATAGTGAGCAGTCGATTGCACAAAGGCTCCAATCGATTGCACACTTAGCAAAGCTACTGAAAAGTGAATTTTTAACTGAGCAATCGATTGCATTAAAATGTCAATCGATTGCACAGCAAAACAGTAGCTAAAAATGATGAAATTTTCAAAGGTACAATCGATTGCGTTAAGATTTCAATCGATTGCACAGTAAAATAGTAGCTAAAAATATGAGAAATCGAGTCATGCAATCGATTACACAATAACTCCATTTGATTGCATGTTGTACAAAAGCTGAAATTTGGAGAAGTCATGTACTGGAAGTTTAATTACATAGAGTCATTGTTTAATTAAATCTTAACTAAAACATGGATTGATTGAGATAATTATTTATTATTTACTTGAGTATTGATTGATTATCAATCTTGGTTGGTTATTGAGATATCAATTGTTGTTTAACAGGCTGGTTGTATATTGAATATTGAATTCAATTATTGGTGATGGATTGATTGTCCTATGTGTAATCGTTGAATTGTGATTGAATCTAATTGATTCTTGTGCATTACTTGATAAATGTAATGACGATGTTGAAAGTATGAATACTTTAGTTATTATGAAATGCGTTGTGTGTGGAATCATGATATAATTCTTGTGTGATGAATTATTTGAGAATGCATGGGATTAAGATGCGAGAACGGTCTTAAGTGCATATGATTGTTGATTGCATACACATCATTTGTTGTCAAGAGACAATGCTTGCTAGTTTCATGGAGACTAGTGACTTGTCCCAAACCTATAGTGGGGTTTGAAAGCCTAGGGGATGGGCTTTTGTTTGTTATTGGTCTAGGGGATGGACCCGGTTTAAATGTAAAAACCGAAAAATAATAACAAGTGTTGGTACCACATGGCATGAGTTGCATTGAGTTTGCATCAAGTCTCATGACATATATAATTGTTTTATGAAAGTATGCGTATGTGTTTGACTTGTTGAATTGAGGGTTGTGAATGTGTGGTTGTTGAATGATATTGGCTGAGAAAGATTGAAGTGTGAGAATATTGATGTTGGGTTGACATGCTTTACATTATTCATTATCTTATGATTTCAATATTGATGTGAATTCTCACCCTTCTGCTGGAATGATGTCCTATACGACATCGTGTAGGTATCAAGGAGTAGAACTGCTCGTAGTTATGAGATCGATGTTGGTGCAGCTGTTTAGTATTTTAATTATGTTGGGTCGAGTCGTGCTCTGGTCATGTAACACTGGAATTATTTGGTTTATGTCTTAGAGATACATTATGTACTATACGTTATGTTTGTATATTTATCGAAATCTTATGATGATGGCCTTAGTGCCTAAGTAATGTTGATTTATGTGATAAACACAAATGTTTCTGTAAGAGAATTATGATATAAATTGAATCCGCTGCTACGTGCAAAGTGAAACCTTGAAAAGCATGATTATTTATTAAAGTGTTAATGAGTATGATAGGTATTTTTGATGTTTTGGAAATTATGTGTGACACCCTTGTGTGAATGCATGGTGATTTACTCTGATTATTTATATATATTCTGCGGGGGTTTAGAAGGGTGTTACATTAGTGGTGTCAGAGCAGATCGGTCCATCCGGCCAGGTTGTCTAAAGTTGTTTGTTCCCTAGTATGCGACATGTGTGTGAAAACACTATCGGTATATGTTTGTTTTTTCTAACCCTTGTCTGCAGAAGTGGGATTGAAATAAGCGGGGGAGAAAGTTGTGCTTCTCCAAGATGTTTCAAGTGTGGAGTGGTGGCTCAGTAGGTCGTTGAACGCTATTATAGTTTGGTAAAGATGGTTTTTGCCCCATTATGATTGTCGGCTGTCTATTAACAAATTGAGGTACCGATCACCCTTAATCTCTTGTTGATAGTGGATGATATCATGTTGGATGGAATAGACTTATCTTGTGAGCTTAGATGGTGTGTGCAGTGAATTGTTTGGAGTTAAGCCAAGTGCTTACGAATTATTTTGATGAGTCGGTGCAGAATGGTGTTGAGATGTTTATGTTGATGGAAACTTTAAGTGTTAATGAAAGTGGTGAAGTTAGTGGTGTGCCAATTATTTGTGACTTTCCAGAAGTTTTCCCTGATGAGATAAGAGATTTATCACCAGAACGAGAAGTGGAGTTTGCAATCGACTTAATTCCTTGAACTAGTCCGATATCGATGGCTCCATATGTATGTCCGCATCGGAATTGAAAGAGTTGAAGAGTCAACTTGAATATTTGCTTGAGAAGAGGTTTATTCGTCTGAGTGTGTCGCTGTAGGATGCACCAGTTTTGTTGGTTAAGAAGAAAGAAGGTTCTATGAGACTTTGCATGGACTACAGACAATTGAATAAGATGACTATCAAGAATAAGTATCCACTTTCGAGGATTGATAATTTGATGGATCAGTTGATTGGTGTGAGTGTCTTTAGTAAGATAGATCTGAGATCTGGGTATCATCAGATTCGTGTGAAGGATGAAGATATTCAGAAGACTGCTTTTAGAACGAGGTATGGACATTATGAGTATTATGTGATGCCATTTGCTGTGAATAATGTACCAGGTGTATTTATGGAGTACATGAATAGGATTTTCCATCCTTATTTGGACAAGTTTGTGGTGGTGTTCATTGATGATATTTTAATCTATTCAAAGAGTGAAGAAGAACATGTCGAGCATTTGAGGATTGTGTTATCTGTGTTAAAAGAGAAGCAGTTGTATGCTAAACTTTCTAAGTGTGAGTTTTAGTTGAAGGAAGTGAGTTTCCTTGGTCATATGATTTCGAGTAGAGGTATTGCAGTTGATCCATCGAAGGTTGAAGTGGTATCGCAATGCGAGACTCCGAAATCAGTTTTTGAGATTAGAGGTTTTCTTGGTTTGGCAGGTTATTATCGAAAGTTCATTGAAGGATTTGCCAAGTTATCGTTGCCGTTGACGCAGTTGACTAGGAAGGGTCAAACTTTTGTTTGAGATGCAAAGTGTGAAGAAAGTTTTTAAGAGCTTAATAGAAGATTAACGACAACTCCTGTTTTGATTTTGTCGAATCCGGCAGAACCGTTTATTGTGTATTGTGATGCTTCTTTGATGGGTTTAGGAGGTGTGTTGATGCAAAATCAACAAATTGTAGCTTATGCTTCAAGGCAACTTAAAGTGCATGAGAGGAAGTATCCGACGCATGACTTAGACTTGGCCGCCGTTGTATTTGTGCTGAAGCTTTGGGGGCATTATTTGTTTGGTACGAGATTTGAAGTGTATAGTGACCATAAGAGTTTGAGGTATCTCTTTGATCAGAAAGAATTGAATGTGAGGCAAAGAAGATGGTTAGAAATTTTGAAAGATTATGATTTTGGTTTGAATTACCATCCGGGTAAAGCAAATGTGGTAGCTGATGCATTGAGTAGGAAATCTTTGCATATGTCGATGATGATGGTAAAAGAGTTGGAAATGATTGAGCAATTTCGTGATTTGAGTTTTGTGTGTGAGAGGACTTCTTAGGAGTTAAACTTGGTATGTTGAAGCTTACTAGTGGTATTCTTGATGAGATTCAAGAAGGACAGAAATCTGATTTGGGTTTAGTTGATCGGTTGAATTTGATCAATCAAGGTTAAGGTGGTGATTTTCGAATTGATGAAAATGGTATCATGAGATGTCGTGATAGAGTTTGTGTTCCAGATATTGTTGAGATGAGGAAGAGTATTCTTGAAGAAGGGCATCGTAGTGGATTGAGTATTCATTCGGGTGCTACTAAGATGTATCAAGATTTGAGGAAAGTATTTTGATGGCCTCGTATGAAGAAGGATATTGCCGAGTTTGTATATTCTTGTTTGACTTCTAAAAAGTCCAAGATTGAGCATCAGAAATCGTCGGGCTTGATGCAACCGTTGTCTATTCCTGAGTGGAAATGGGATAGCATATCTATGGATTTTGTGTCTGGTTTACCTATAACACCGGGTAACTTTGAAGCTATTTGGGTTATGTGGATAGATTGACTAAATCTGCTCACTTTATTCCTATGCAAATGGATTACCCGTTGGAGAGATTGGCAAAGCTGTACATTGAAAGGATTGTCAGTTTGCATGATATTCCTTCTAGCTTTGTGTCAGATAGAGATTCGAGGTTTACTTCGAGATTTTGGGAGAGTTTGCAAAGTGTTTTGAGTATGAAGTTACGTTTGAGTATTGCTTATCATCCGCAGAAACATGGTCAGACTGAGAGGACGATTCAGTCACTTGAGGATATTTTGAGAGCTTGTGTGTTGGAAAAGGGAGGAGCTTGGGATAGTTACTTACCTTTGATTGAGTTTACTTACAACAAAAGTTTTCATTCGAGTATCGGAATGGCACCATTTGAGGCATTTTATGGTAGGTGGTGTAGGACGCCATTGTGTTGGTATGAGTCGGGAGAGAGTTCCGTAGTTGGACCCGAGATAGTCCAGCAGACTACAGATAAGATTAAGATGATTCAAGAGAAGATGTAGATTTCTCAGAGTCGTCAAAAGAGTTATCATGACAAGAGGAGGAAAGCACTTGAATTTCAAGATGGAGATCATATGTTTCTTTGAGTTACTCCGATAACTGGTGTTGGTATAGCGTTGAAGTCGCGTAAGTTGACGCCACGTTTTATTAGTCCTTATCAGATTTTGCAGAGGATAGGAGAGGTAGCCTATCGTGTTGCTTTACCGCCGTCGCTTGCTAATCTCCATGACGTGTTCCATGTATCTCAGTTGAGGAAATACATTGCGGATCCGTCTCATATAGTCCAATTAGATGATGTGCATGTTAGAGATAACCTGACTGTGGAGACATCACCTATGCGAATTGAGGATCGGGAGTTGAAGCAGCTTCGAGGTAAAAAGATTTATTTGGTGAAGGTCGCTTAGGGAGGGTCAGCTGGTAGAAATGTGACTCGGGAGTTTGAGAGTCAGATGAGGGAGTCTTATCCTGAGTTATTCGTTTGACGTAATTTTCGAGGGTGAATATCTTTTAAATGAGGGAGAGTTGTAACACCCTAATTTTTAATAACTATTTATTTAATTTAATTAATTGGTTAATTGTGTGATTTTGTGTCTAATTGAATTAACTAATTTATTTGATTTAAATGAATTATTTGATTTATTTTATTTATGAGTTAATTGATTTAATCTAAATATGTGATATATTGAATTAATTAAATTAATTTATTTATTCTATTTGGTAGAATAGTGTTTAATTGCTAGATTAATTAGTTGAGCCTAAATATTATAGGGGTGTGAATAGAAAGTGAGAGTGAGTGGGTAAAGCCCAATAGAAATGATTAAATTGTTAGGGTTTTAGAGAAGGGAAGTTAGTAAGAGAAGGGAAAGAGGAAAAGGGAAGTTAGAAGACAAGAAGAGAAAGAGGCATGAGGAGAAGAAGAGTGGAAGAGAGAAACTCAGAATCCAAACATTCAAGGAATCAAGGATTCTTCCCCAAAGAAAAGTCTAAGGTAAGGGTGGATATTCTATCATTGTTGGGATTGTGGGTTAATGATTAATGGGTAGTGTCGCTACTGCGAAAAAAGGGGCCGACAATGACTAACAGAGTCACCACCTACCGTTATTTATCCCAAAAAAGGGAAAGGAAACGATCGAAAAAAACCTGACGAAGACGGGAAAAGACGAGGTCATCGCAACCAAGTCCTAGGTTCGGGAGTCGGTTACGCAAGGGGAAGGTATGAGCACCCCTCACGTTCGTCGTACTCGACGGGATCCATGCATGTGTTGTCTAGCTAAAAGGGTGTGTAAACTATCTACGCTGAAAGGCTTATGGACAAAAGAAAAATAAAACAGAAATGACTCGACAGAGGATCGCCGCTCTGTGCCTACGTACTCCCTCGTGCAATGGGAAAGTCAGAGTCAACGTAGTTCGCCTAACTACAGCTAAAGAAGGGGGAAGGTTGCTCGCCAAGACATCACGTCTTGTGCCTACGTAATTTTGTCTGGAAAGATCAGAGCAAACGTAGTTCGGGCTTACGAGAACACAGGTTGTTCAAAAGTTTTACTCGAGTAGGGTTAACAGACAGTTCTAGCAGTTGGTGTATGCAGCTCGACCATTGGAGACTTAGGTGTTACCGTTTGCAATAGGAATGAAAGTTAACGACACTCTTGTTTATGAAAAAGGTTTTCCTGATTAAAATCCCGAAGGATAAAAAGGTTTGAAGTGTTTTTGTGTTTTTTAAGGAAGAAGTGTTTTGAACTTGGTTTGTGACTCATGTTGCACTAAAGACTATGATCTAGGAGCGAATGCTTTGTATATCGTCCGAAGGACATACACTAACATTATAGATAATTGAGAGGCAACCACCCAATCATCATTTCCCAAATGTCTTAAGGCTCGTAACGTGCAACAATTGTCAAGCTTTATTAAGTGGATTGAAGTTGTTTGAAGATGAGAAGAGAAAGAGACCAACTAAGGGGGACTAGACCAAACCCTAAAAGTTGTCATGCAAGGTGCACCTAAAGTCGGGATTACAAAAGGGAAATATCTACCTAATGTTATCATGAATGGTTAGAACCCTAATGTCTATTACACTCCAACTTAAACAAGATGGAATGGAAATCCTAAGGGAAGAAACAGACAAAGGAAGAAGAAAGAAAACATGCACAAGAATGCAAACATGGAAGACAAGGATGCAATGCAAGTGAGGGAGGAAATATGTGTGGGTTTGGAGCCTCCACAAGCTCATCTCAACCTCAAGCCATAGTATGAATAAATGCAAGAGGAGAGGAGAAGAAGACGCATAAAAAACAAGTAACAAAAACAATGAGAAAAAGTCCTCATGGATTCATTACTTTAGGCAAGCTTCAGGTTCCTCCTCAGGAGGAACCAAGCAACCTTAAGTAGTATTCCAAAGTCATAGGAAAGAATGGGGATGAGGAGAAGAGATCTCAAAAGCTAAAGTAAAGCATCACGAGTGAATGCAAACAACAACATCAAAGGATGCAAGCAAACACCACATATGGAAACACAATGTGCAAACATGAAAGTATGAGATCAAATGAACAACTTATGCACAAGGTAAAGACCTATTAATTGGCACACAAGACCTATAACAAGCCCCTGACATGAAACAATCAAAATAAGGTTCATCAATAATGCACAACTAAGCTTTTGGAAGCAAAACAAAACAAGTACACAAGTAGAGATGCATAAATATGAAGCAACTTGCAAAATAAATGAAAAATAATAAAAACGCATCTAAAAATGCCAAATAAAATCTCAAGGGACCCCCAAGGTATTGGGAACCAGGGGTCAAAAGGGGAGATTCAAAATCAAAAGGAAAGTGCCTCAACAGAGGGCAAACACCAAGAGTGTCCCAAACTAAGGCAAAGATGGAGAGGGAATAAAAGGCAATTCAAACTACATGGAAACAGCACCTAAAATTCATGAAAATAAATATCCAAAGATCAATCAACATGTTAATGCATTACTCAAAAAAGTTCATGCAAAAATGAGAAGTTTACACCTAGAAATAAAATCAAGAAAGAACAAAGCTACAATTTAAATCAAATAAAACAGCCCCAATATTAATTCATTTTTTAATTGAAAATAAAGTCAAAAAAATAAAATAAAAATATCCAGAAAAACTAGACATCTTAAAGTTCATAGAAAATATTTTTTGTGAATTTTTTACCTATTGGAACTATTTTATTTGAATTAAATTAGAAACAACACAAAACAGAAAAATAAAAGAAATTAACAATTAAATGAAAAAAAGAGTGGTGCAAACAGCAAACAGAACAAGTGGAAAACGTGAATGGGCCCTCCCTGGGGGGGGGGTTGAAAAGCCGCACGCAATTAGGCTCAGTGAGAAAAGAAAATCAACAAAAATCTGAACAATCCCATAAGGTTGAGTTGACTATGGTACATGATAGGAAGCATTGTGAACCGCGTGATCAAATCCTAAGTATGCTCATCATGTGGCTTACAATAAGCCACCTCAATTAATGAATTTGAGTTATACTTGCATGCACACAAGCCAAAATGGAACATGGTGAGTCTTAATTTAAACTGCGTGATCAGAATAAGCACCATCAGACGAATAACTGCACGCCACGTCACCCTTCTTCCCCAAGAGAACTCGTCGGCGCCAGAAAAAAATTTCGGTTGTCTTCTTCGTTACTCTGGCCGCCGCGGGACACTCTCACCAACATAGCTTCATCGATTCTCAATCGTTTTCAACAATCTTTAGATGAAAACTCATCTACTCGTCACGAGGATCATGAATCCAACATTAGTTTCCACTAACTCTCCAAAATAAGTCCAAAAATCAAACAACAAGCAAAACGCACCAAAATGAAAGTTCACCAAAACTCAAATAAATTGATCTAAACTTCATCTACATGTTGCAAGGAGTATGAATCAACAAAAATTAACGCAAAACATCATAGAAATTCCTCAAACCGAATCAACATAATTTTGAGCTCACAAAATCAAACACCACAAACACAAACGTAAATGATCCAGAAACAATCCATACAACTCAAGGATTCAAATGCAACAAAAATTGCGAAAAACCATGGCATATTGAGAGTGTAAGGTTGAAAGTTAGTTTACCTAGTGGAGAGCCTCCACTGGGCCTTGAAACTATAATGAAGCTTAACGAAAAATGCCCAGAATCATTCCATGAACTTCAATTGAGGTGTTTAAAAGCTTAATTTGGTCTGAAAATGGTTGAATCTGAGAAATCGTTTTTGAGTTTTTCTCCACTTTTTCAAAATGTGCTCTGACTGTTCATGCACGAAAATGACCTAGCTCTGCTCCAATTTTCATCTGGGATACTTATATGTTGGGTCTATGATCAAATGGGGCTTCAATTCAAGCTAAACAGCCCATTTCAAAATTTCACTTTTCACACTTTTTCCAAGTTGCCATACACGTTTTTACCACTACACCATCTTGGTTTTCAATACAAACTGCAAATCACTTGTGTTTATCAAAGGGATGAGATTTGAGGCTTAATTTTGATCCTATAGTTGATTTTCATTTTGTTACTTCAAGAGGAAAAAACCATGAAAATGACCCATTTTGAGACCCCTAATTTCCAATGTGAAGATGGTAATGTCTTTGAATTATTATTTGCAATCAGAAAATGCACAAACTTGCCTTGAAAAAGTTCAAAATCCATTAATTCTCAATTTCTCAATTTAAGCCTCCTTTATGAAAAATTCAAACCCCAAATTTTCAATCCAAGCCCCCACCATGACAAAAGATGATTTGGTAATGCAAATGGACCCATTTGGAGCAAGTTTCATGTTGGAAAGATTTCCATTTGAAGTGTGCAAGTTGGAGAAATGGACCTATAATTATATGACCTATAATCTTACTTTCCCAAAGTACCCCTGAATTGTAAATCTCATAACTTGAGTTCCACAAATCAGATGAAAGACTTCTAGTACAATTTGGAAAGCTAAGATCAAGACCTATAACTTTAATGTTGGCCAAAAGTTGAGGAGAAACATACTTCTAGGTCAAAACTGGCTTGGAAGTTGGTTGACCTTTGTTGACCAAAATCACATACCTCTGATGACCTGTAACTTGTCTGGATCATAACTTGAGTTCTATAAATCCAACCAAGGACATCTAGTACTCAAATTAAAGCTAAGAACATGCTCTACAAGTTCCATGTTGGCCAAAAATTGAGATGAGACTTATATCTTGAGGTAGGTGGTCTTGAAGTCAGGCACTAAATAGGGGATTTTACCTAGAGAACCCTAATTTTAGTAACTTCTTACACACTTAACCCTTGATGAGTTGAACTTGAAATGATGTCTCATATGTCTTAACAAAACATCCCATGACCATAGAGACTTTGAATTGAGTTTCTATCTTCTTCAATTACACAGTTGACTGAGGATTTGCCAGATGAAAACCCTAATTGCAATACTTTCCACCGTGGCTTGTTCCACTTCACACAACAACTTGAATAAGCTCCACAATGACCCTCAAGGCCCTAAATGAGCTTTCTTTACATCTCATACCCATAATCATGCATTCACAATCTCCTGATGCTCTTCAGTTGGTCTCCAAGTTAGGAGCTGACCCACACACATCCATCTATCTTTTCACAAGACAATGACCACTTCAAGATGTCCTGATGACCTTTTAAGCTTGAGTAGAACCCCTTGCTTAGGCTCAACCCTCTGAGTAGACTCCTCTTGAGGTGCACAAAATCTTAATCCCCTATAAAATGAAGTATGCTATGCGATGCAAATGCTAGAACAAAATAAAATGAAACATAAACCAAATTAAGAAAAGGTTGAGAAAATTTTGGGGTACAACAGCTGCCCCTATTCAAAAGACTTGGACCTAAATGAGTGAAAAGCGAACAGCTTTCACGCAATTAAGGTAAAAGACGGTTGAATACCAAAGAACCCGGAAATTTGCCAACCGCAGAAAATCCGAATATAGCAAAATTGATCTCAAAGCCACCTTGTTGGGGAAAGAGAATACAAACGTCAAAAGCGACGCCATGGTCTGGATACCATATTGGCAAAAGGTAACAATCCAAGTTACCGGAGTCTGGATACTCCACAGAAATCAAAGCCTGAATGCTCAAAACATAACTCTGAGTCTGGATACTCAATAAACGGAGCCTGATTGCTCAAAGAAACAAATCTGAGTCTGGATACTCAAAGATTGGAGCCTGGATGCTCGATAAACACAAAACTAAAGCCTGGATGCTCAATAAATGGAGAACTGGAGCCTGGATGCTCAATAAATGGAGCCTGACTGCTCGGTAATAAACCTGAGTCTGGATACTCAATATCTAGAGCCTGGATGCTCATTGCAATCTGAGCCTGGATGCTCGATAATAAATTTGAGTCTGAATACTCAAAACCTGAGCCTGGATGCTCAATGCAATCTGAGCCTAGATGCTCGATGCAAAAGGAATATATTCATCAGGATCTGGATGTCAAACGACGTTGCTGGGAAACAATATTAGTTGTGGTCTGGATACCACATAGGCTGAGAAAACATTACGTGCCAAGGTCTGGATACCACACGACAATAGGAGATAACCACAATTACTGTGAACTGGATATCACGAAGCATCAGATAAACTACCATGGTCTGGATACCATAACTGCCTTTACCGGAGTCTGGATACTCAACGGAGAAAGTACAAACAAGATTCATCAAGGTCTGGACACCCAACCGACTTTACCGGAGTCTGGATAATCAACGGAGAAAGCGTAATAAAACGAGCATAAGCCATGGTCTGGATACCATAAGGCAAAAAAAACACACTTGCTGTGATCTGGATATCACAAAGGAATTTGACCGGAGTCTGGATACTCAACGGATCAAGAAAATACCTGTTGGAAAAAAAAACGGAGTCTGGATACTCAACAGAAAAAACAAAATAATATCGGTCACTGTGGTCTGGATACCACAACCATCCTTACCGGAGTCTGGATACTCGACGGAAAAAGCAAAATAATATCAACTGGGTATGGGCCGGAATCTGGATACTCAATGGGGAGAGGTGATCATCACCATACTTATCATGGCCCACTCAAGTCCGAAGATACTGCTGGGGAGCAACATGAGCCAAGGTCTGGATACCACACGGGCTAAGAGAGATCACATGGTCATGATACCAAAAAGGAAAATCAGACCTCTAACGAAACACCTGAAACAAAGAGATAACAACTTGGTATATATTCCACATGCAAATGTTTGAAAATGGCGTAATGCTCCATACGAAGTGGAAATGCTACGCGTTTGGGTAGATGCTATGCACACATGCAGATTCATCGGAACTGAAACAACAAAGTAAATACTAGGGAAACAAAAACCATCCTGTCGGGAGCAACAAACAACCCTACAGGGAAAAGCTCACCTGTGCCAATAATGATTGGACTTACTCCGAAATGAAAAGGTCACGAAAAGCTCCCCTACCGGGGCCAAAGTTCATATAAGAGCAGCAAATCCAAACTCAACTGAGGATGCAGATCACCACTTACTGAGGTAAATGTCCGGGCTGACTCTCCGGAATACAAAACTTTCTAAAGAACAGATAACTCACCGAGTACTTAAAACGATCAGGCTAAACAACTTAATCTACCTGATAGAGAACAACACTTCTATCGGATGTCTCAGTCTATACTGCTGAAAGTCGAGTTCCTTCAATCAGAATGAGTAAGAGGGAGCAATACCAGGCCACTGCTGGGGAGGACCAGGCACCTATCCTGTGGGGATACGCCCGAATCTCGACTCACTGGGGTGGAAGCACTTGCCCATACTCTGCGGAGGATTAAAAGCGCACTGGAAAACTGCCAGGGACATACTAAACACTGCATGTAACTCTACTGGGATAGAGATGCAACCTCAACTGCTGGAGAACAACACTGTTTGGGGGAAAAGATGAATCCATCCATATTCATAAAACCTTGCCCCAAGGGTAACAACCCTGCAAAAGACAAACAGACAAGACATCCTATACAACAAGCCTATCTTGGTCATCGTCCATGACATTGTTCAATTAATATCAAAGTTTTAGCAATTATTGGCCAAGGCCTGCAAGTTTATGTATGCAAGTTCATCAAAAACATTAGGCGTTTTTCACAAACAAAACAGTAAAAGCATAAAAACAAAGCGCACAAACAAAGTACTGAATAGTATATGTTTATTAATAAACGACCTGTAAATAGGCAAAGTTTTACAACAGAGGCAACTCCTGAAAAGAGGAAGCTGCGCAAAACTACAAGTATGCATAAAAGCAAATACAAAAGTGTACATTTTAAACAAAAAGTACAGCAATGTCGGCAATGTGGCGCAGACAAACACCATGAGCTGATTCCTTTATGACTCGCTTGACCCTGACGCTTTCCCGACACTTCATCTTCAGAAGAGATTGATTCGGATAAACTGCCCTCAGGTTCTCCCAATCCGCTAAGCAATGAAGTTCAATACGTAGACCGCAGTCATTTGCTTTTCAATCCCTAACTTTTGCCTGAACCGCCCTTTCGGGTTTTCGATTCACCGGGATACCCATTTTTGCCATAGTATCCTTTTCAGGTTTTCGACTCTGCGGGTTTACATATTTTTTTTCAAATTTATCCCTAATTTTTCCCGAACCTTTTTCTTTTTTATGGTTCGCCGGGATGCCCCATTTTTGCCTGGACTTTTCTTTTTGTGTCCAGCGGGTCTCTTTTAAGCAAAGTATTTTTTAACTGCGTCTGCATTCACAGGGGATGCAAAGTCTTCACCGTCCATGGTGGATAATACTAAAGCTCCTCCAGAGAAAACCTTTCATACAATGAATGGACCTTCATAGTTGAGAGTCCACTTGCCCCTGTGATATGATTGTGGTGGGAAAATCTTTTTCAGCACAAGATCGCCCGTCTGAAAGCTTCGAGGGTGCACCTTCTTATCATAAGCTTTCTTCATCCAGCTCTGGTACAAACGACCATATGCAATCGATGCTAGCCTCTTTTCGTCCATTAGACTAAGTTGATTCAGTCTATTCTTGATCCATTCTGCCTCATCAAGTTTTACGTCAACGAAAACCCTTAAAGAAGGAACCTCAACCTCTAGCGGTAGGACATCTTCCATACCGTACACTAGTGAGAAAGGAGTTTCCCCAGTTGATGTGCGTACCGTCGTACGATAACCGTGCAAAGCGAAAGGTAACATTTCATGCCAATCTTTGTATGTAACAACCATCTTTTGCACTATCTTTTTAATGTTCTTGTTGGCCGCTTCAACAGCGCCATTCATCTTCGATCGATAGGGCAATGAGTTGTGATGTTCAATCTTGAAGCTCTGGCATAACTCCTTCATCATCTTATTATTCAGATTCGAACCATTGTCAGTAATGATTCACTCGGGGATTCCATATCTGCAGATGATGTCCTTCTTTATGAATCTTGCTACCACTTGCTTGGTCACATTAGTTTACGAAGCTGCTTCCACCCAGTTGGTGAAGTAATCGATAGCTACCAAGATAAAACAGTGTCCGTTGGAAGCAGTGGGCTCAATTTTTCCAATCATATCGATGCCCCACATGGAGAACGGCCAAGGGGATGACATTACATTCAAGGGGCACGGAGGCACATGAATCTTATCAGCATAAATCTGGAATTTATGACATCTCTTCGCGAATTTGAAACAATCCGACTCCATTGTTAGCCAAAAATAACCACCTCGTAGTATCTTTCGAGTCATGCCATGTCCGCCGGCATGCGTGCCAAAAGTACCCTCGTGGACTTCTTCCATAAGAAAGCTTGCTTCTTTTTCGTCCTAACACCTGAGTAGTACCAGATCATGATTCCTCCTATACAGCACACCATCTGGGTTGAGGTAGAAGTTTCCAGACAATCTCCTAAGAGTTTTCTTATCCTGGGTCGATGCCCCTGGTGGATACTCTTGGTTCTTAAGGAAATTCTGGATGTCATGAAACCACGGTTTACCATCGGAAGCTCCCTCAATAGCAAATATGAAAGCGGGCCTGTCGAGGCGTGAGATAACAATCCTTGGCGCTTCATTCCAAAATTTGACCTTGTACATTGAAGACAGTGTAGCCAAAGCGTCTGCCATTTGATTCTCCGCTGTTGGCACATGGTGAAAGTCTATACGGTCGAAAAATGGTAACAATCTTCTTGCATAATCCTTGTAAGGGATTAAATTGGGCTGTCGAGTTTCCCATTCTCCTTCGATCTGATTAACAACTAGCGCTGAATCGCCATATACATCGAGATTCTTAATCCTCAGATCAATAGCTTCTTCCAAACCCATGATACATGCTTCGTACTCGGCCTCATTGTTGGTACAAGGAAAAGTTAATCTGACAGTGAAAGGGATATGAGTTCCATGGGGAGTTGTGATAATTGCCCCAATTCCGCTACCATACGAATTAACTGCACCATCGAATATCATATGCCATTGAGATCCCCTCTCTGGTCCTTTAGTGGGTAATGGCTCATTACAATCTTTTGCTTTCAAATACATAATGTCCTCATCCGGAAATTCAAATCTCATCGGTTGGTAATCATCAATTGGTTGCTCAGCAAGGTATTCTGACAGAACACTCCCTTTAATGGCTTTCTGGGAAACGTACTAGATGTCGTATTCTGTTAATACCATTTGCCATCTGGCAATCCTTCCAGAAAGTGCCTGCTTCTCAAAGATATATTTAATCGGATCCATCTTTGAAATTAGCATGGTTGTATGATTGAGCATGTATTGTCTTAAACGTTTGGCCGCCCAAGCGAGTGCGCAACATGTTTTTTCAAGCATTGAGTAACGGGACTCACAATCTGTGAACTTTTTACTCAGGTAATAAATTGCATGCTCTTTCCTTCCTGTCTCCTCGTGTTGACCGAGAATACAACCCATACTATTCTCCAAAACCGTTAAATACATGATTAATGGTCTTCCAGCGACTGGGGGTATCAGTATCGGAGGCTCCTGCAAGTATTGTTTTATCTTGTCGAATGCTCTTTGACAATTCTCGTTCCAGACCACTGCCTGATCTTTCTTTAACAGCTTAAACATTGGTTCACATGTGGCCGTTAGATGAGATATGAACCGAGCGATGTAGTTCAACCTCCCTAAGAAACCACAGACCTCTTTTTCAGTCTTTGGTGCTGGCATTTCTTGGATAGCTCTTATTTTCGTAGGATCTACTTCGATTCCTTTTCTGCTGATAATAAACCCCAATAACTTTCCAGACCGAACTCCGAAAGTGTACTTATTTGGATTCAACCTCAATTTGAACTTCCTCAGCCTTTCAAACAGCTTCAGTAGATTGACCAGATGTTCTTCCTCCGTCTAGGATTTTGCAATCATGTCATCAACATAGACCTCAATCTCATGATGAATCATATCATGAAACAAAGTCACCATTGCCCGCTGATAAGTTGCCCCTGCATTTTTCAACCCAAACGGCATCACCTTATAGCAAAATGTTCCCCACGGTGTAATGAATGTTGTTTTCTCCATGTCTTCTGGTGCCATTTTTATCTGATTATAACCAGAGAAGCCATCCATGAAGGAAAACAATGAGCATTGAGCTGTATTGTCAACCAATACGTCAATGTGGGGGAGCGGGAAATCATCCTTTGGGCTCGCCCTATTCAAGTCTCTATAGTCAACGCACATTCGTACCTTACCATCCTTCTTAGGTATAGGTACAATGTTGGCGACCCATGGAGGGTAAGTTGTCACAGCTAAAAATCCAGCGTCCAACTGCTTTTGAACTTCTTCTTTGATTTTTACCGCCATGTCTGGTCTCGTCCTCCTAAGCTTCTGCTTGACGGGTGGACATTCTTCCCGAAGTGGCAATCAATGAACCACAATGTCAGTATCAAGTCCGGGCATATCTTCATAAGACCAAGCAAAGATCTCACTGTACTCTTGAAGCATCTCTATCAACCTTTGCTTGATGTCTTCTTGCAATGCGGCCCCTATCCTGACATTTCTAACAACCTCTTCAGAACCCAAGTTGACGATCTCAATCTCTTCTTCATGAGGCAGAATGACCTTTTCTTCTTGTCTTAAGAGTCTAGCCAATTCCTCAGGCAAGTCTTCATCCTCATAAATCTCTTCTTCAGCTTGGAATACCGGGTTATCAAAGTCGAAGCGAGTCATAGAAGATTCTTGGTTGGTGTCATTTACAATGATATGAGACCTGCAATTAAAATGGTTAAGTGCTTCAAATGATATGCAAACAAACACATTGCCATTTTATTGTAAAAGATAAAACAAGAAAAACAGAGATCTCAAAATTGAATGAAAAAACGCCCTTTGATTAATAGATGCAACAATACTCAAACATAAACAAGACAAGCCCTGAAATAACAAACCACTATGCTCCGGGTAGAACATAGGGTCGTACAATAATTGAAAAACAAAGCATTACTGTTCATTGGTCACTTGGTCAAATTCCTCAATGGACTAGTTGCATAGACGTTGTCCTGGAAGGCATGGCTTGATCCAGGCATCCATGTCGCAGTCATTGTCTCCAGCTTCGTCATCTGAAATGGCATTGAGCTGCTCGAAGAAGACACCTCCACTGGTAAACCTGATCGGCCCCTTGAACTTCGGTGTGCTCTGTGAAGACGATGGGTGGTTCCCCAGACCGAATTTGTCTTGCTTCTGAGGGATATCAATCACTTGCCCCCATCCTTGGGCTGAGCCAGCTTGTACCACAACCTGCGCTTCCTTGAAAGAAGACATAGCCACCTCAGGCTCTTTTCTCACCACTGGCGCCTTATCCTTCAACTGAACAGTTTCAAACGCCTGACACAGGGTCTCATGAATTTCCCCATCTACCTCAACATACTTGAAAGAAGACAAGTGACTAACCATGATGTCCTCTTCTCCATATACTGTCATAACACTGCCTCCAACCATGTATTTCAACTTCTGATGCAGAGTTGATGTGACAGCCCTAGCTAAGTAGATCCATGGTCTGCCTAACAAACAACTATAAGCAGGCTGAATGTCCATGATATAAAATACAACGTCGAAAACTTCTGGGCCTACTTGGATAGGAAAAGTCAGCTCCCCGAAGACAGACCTCCGCGTACCATCGAAAGCACGTACAACCAAATCGCTCGGTGTACAGGTAATGCCCCTAGTATCCAGCTTCATAAGTGCCTTCTTCGGCAGCACATTCAAAGATGAACATGTGTCAACAATGACATAAGACATAACCACTCCTCTACATTCAACAGAAATGTGCAGCGCACAATTGTGGTTTCTGCCCCTTGGCGTTAAGTCTAGATCTGTAAATCCAAGGTCATTTCCCGCGCTTACATGCCCAACAACCCCTTCAAGCTGATTTACTGATATTTCCTAAGGCACAAAAGCGGTACTCAACACTTTCATCAATGCATTTCTGTGTGCTTCGGAACTCAACAACAACAATAATATCGAAATTTTGGAAGGTGTCTGCTGTAAGTGCTCGACTATCTTGCAGTCGCTTTTGTGTATCAGCCTCATGACTTCCTCCACATCATTCTCCAAAGATCCTTTTTCACCAGACTGGGAGGTTTCTTCAATTACCATATTACCCTTCCCTCTATCTGCTTTTTCAGCCACCACTTCGGGCAATGCAAAGGCCCTGCCACTTCGGGTAATTGCCCCTGCTCCCACAACATTCGCTGCAGACTCCACAGGAAAACTTTTCAAATCTATCTTCTGACCATTACAGTACACCTCAGCCCCGTAGTTCCACGGGATGACTTTGGTGTTTTCATAAGGCACAGGTCCTTCTTTGGTAATAGTGATTGTTGGTGGCCTAGGAGGCGCTGAAATAGTTATAGTCTTATATGGGATTGAGATCGTAGCGACCTCATCCCTCTCCTTGCTTATTTCCTCAACAGGTTTCTTTTCCGCAGTCCGTTCAAACTGCAACGTCCCTTCATCTATCATTCCTTGGATACACCTTCTCAGATCAACGTATCCCTCGGGATGACTTAAACAATCAACACAGTCCTCATTACAGCCTGGGAATACACCTCCTCCTAGCAATTTGTCTTTCACAAACTTCAACGGAGTTTTCAATTCATTCACATCCATTATCAAGTCTAAATCTTCCTCCACCAGAATAGCACCAACCCTAGCCTGCCCATGGTTTGGCATAGGCTTTTGCACGACGTTAGGTGCATCATGAGAAAAACTTATTGCTTTACTGTCAATGAGATCTTGCAGCTTGTGTTTAAAAGCCTTGCAATCGTCAATAGAGTGACTAGGCGCCCCAGAGTGAAATTCGCAACGTGCATTTGCATCATAGCCGGGTGGGGGATCACCTGTCAAAGGAGCGAGAGTCCTTTTCTGAATTAATTGTAGCTTCAATAAAGTCTGAAGCACCTGAGAGTAGGGCATCAGTGGAGTGTCAAATACTCTATTCGGCCTGGCCCTATCAGGATACCTCCTATAACCTTGATGGTTTTGCTGTTGTGGTTGATATTGTCTTTGCTATTGTTGTTATTATGGTCGTTGTTGCTGTGGCACAGGAATAATGATACTGGCCACCTGCTGTTGGCGATATTGGTTCTGTGGTTGACCCCTTCCTCTTCCTCTAGAACTTGTCACTGAACTAACGTCACCTTCACGCTTCCTATTTCCAAATATCTTTTTTCCTCCTCCTCCAGCTGAGGGTACCTCTCCTACCTGAATCTTTCCAAGCTTGATGCCGTTCTCCACCCTTTCACCGGTGATTATCAAATCTGAGAAACTTCCGGACATACTGCTTATCAGTTTTTCATAGTACACCCCTGGTAGAGTAGCAACAAACATGTCCACAAGCTCCCTCTCTACCATTGGTGGCTGCACCCTAGCAGCAAGCTCTCGCCACCTCTGGGCATACTCTTTAAAGCATTCGTTAGTCTTTTGAGAAAGATTCTGCAACTGGACTCTATTCGGTGCGAGGTCACTATTGTATTGATAGTGCCTTACAAAAGCCTCGGTTAATTCTTTCCAGTTGCGGACGTTAGCGGGCTCCAACCCCATGTACCACTCCAAAGAGGGGCCAGACAGGCTATCCTGGAAAAAGTGCATCAAGAGTTTTTCATCGTCCGAGTACGCGGACATCTTTCTATAGTACGAGCGCAGGTGGACCCTCGGGCAAGTAGTGCCTTTGTACTTATCGAAGTCGGGCAATTTGAATTTGTGAGGCACTCTTAAGCCTGGGATCAGCCCCAGGTTGGACATATCTAGCCCCATGGAATTTTGGCACTCAAGAGATCGCATCTTTTCTTCAATCATTTGAATCCTTCTATCAGCCTCGGAAGGCCCTGCAACATTTACAAACCTTGGAGTGAATATGTCCTCCTGTTGATCCTCGTTCCATGTATGGTCCAAACTACCATGAAGGGCACCTGTAGTATCAAAACCACAGCCATGGCCATTCCCGTTACCATTACCGCCAGCATTAAAACCTGTCTCATTCCCAGCACCAGCTCCGTGACCACCCCCTCCAGCATTAGGGATGACTAAAGTTGGTATTGAATTGCCCGCCTGAGGGGTTTCAACCCGAGTATGGTTAGTAGCTATCCCATCGCGTAGTACCCCATCACCATCAACTCGTGTCAACAGGGGTTTCACCATAGTCTGAAGTTGAGCCTGACCAGTAGCGACTCCTTGCATCATATCCATCAGCTGCACAATACGATCCCTCATCTCTTGCATTTCTACTTGCATTTGATCCATCAACTTTCTCTGGTTACCTCTAGTACCGTAGCGGTGAGTTATCTGTTCTGCAATCCTGAAACACTAGTGGCACAAGAAACAAGATAAGGTTAACAGTTCCGATGCACCTGCAAATGTGAGAAACATGCTAAAATGCAGACATGTATTTATGCAAATAGGGACATTTCCCCCTCGATTCTAGTTTCGGGATAACAACCAAGACGATGGAGAGCCCTGTAGGCAAGCACAGAACATAAGTTCCTCATATATAAACATAAGCCCATAGGCAGAGTATAAACAGCAAATGAGTACAAACAGAAAGGGACCTCAACCAACAGGTCTGGTGATGGTCCATACAAAAATCTACGCTACAGAATACAAAGAAACAAATCAAATTGGGTGGCGAGACCGGAAATCCTTCAACAACGCCTGTGTATCCGGATGGTTTGGCCTAGTGAGCAAACCACGTATGAGCAAGTCCTGCTGATTGATAGTGGACTGAAGATCCTCGACCGAGTCCTCCTTCCCCACAACCTCCTCAAGTCTACGCCTTTTATCACTAGCTTCCTCTCTATGCTCCTCCAAGGTTGCAAGCGCTTCATATAGTTTGCAGTCACTATGTCTTTTGAGCGCGGCTTCCTTTGAGATCTCCTCATCTTTAGCTTGGAGCTGGGCCTTTTGTTTAATGATATGCGCCTTCAACTTGTCTTCACGCTGCTTGCTAGTAGACATGGCAGCGTTCCATTGAGCCTCAAACTTGGAAATCTGCAAATAGGCTTTACTTAACTCTTCCTTCTTCGTGGCCAAAATACGATAAGAAGCATTCAAATCTTGGCCTATGCACTCTCTATCTTTAGTCTCCTGAGTTAAGTCTGTTCCCAACTTATTCACCAATTCAGTTTGTTTTTTCAAAGAATACCTTGCTTCGTTCCTTTCACTTCTGAGCTAAGCCATCTCCCTCTCTAACTCTTCGTTTGTCTTCTGCAAATCTTCCTTCTTGCGACATACCTGATCATACCTTTGGATATCTATTGTGGTAGGCTCTGCAATCTCAGGAGGATGCACAGGCTGAATAGACGGATATGGCATCATCAACTCTTTGGCTCTACTTTGAATCCAAACCAAATATGGAGCGTATGCCTGACTATTTCTCTTTCCCAAGGAAACCTTTCCCCTCCTATGGACATTTCTCCATGCATGTTCAACCCTAGCCAAAGTATCTCCCTCCAACAAACTAGTGAGATACAGAGATTCCTGTATCTCTTCATCCTTCGGAGACCCTCTAAGTGCGTACCCAAACTGTCTGATAGTAATAGCCGGATTATAATTTATGCAACCTTTCCTTCCAACCAACGGGACGTTAGGAAAGCTTCCACAACTATAGATAATATCAATTCCCAATACATCCCTATCGAACCAAACAATGTCTTTGGCAAACAATCTCATCAAGCGCTCAGACCATTCCAAAGTGCCATCAGTAGCAGAGGACGGACCAGTCTTGGGAAGGTGGCTCCTGAACCAAGTATAGAACAAAGGTGCACAACAAGATATGCTTTTCCCTCTCCTGTTCTCGTTCTTGTAATGCACAAAATGATAAACATCGCCTAACAGAGTGGGTATAGGGTTCTTCGAAGCAAAGATACTGAATGCATCGGCATCTACAAAATCTGGGATGTTCGGGAATAACATAATGCCATAGATACACAAGGCCAAGATAGCATTGAATATCACCCAACAACCTTTCTTAACAAACTCTTGAGCCTTGTCCGCAAGAAAAGGTAATGGAAACCCAAACATTCTGTTCCTACTGGATAACTTCCCTTTCAACTCAGAGATATCCAAATGTAAAGCCTTAGCAAGTTCAGTCAAATCTAGCTCTCCCTCAACATGATAGAACGGTATTTGGTTCAGAATAGGTATTCCCAATATATCAGAAAACTCCTCCAATGTGGGTGCTAAAACAAAACTCTGAAAGGTGAAGCCTCGTAACTGAGGATCATAGAATTGTAACAATGTCTGAAGGCCATTCAATTCATCCAGAGAAGGTTTGAAAACAATATTCAAAAGCCTCCCATAAGATTCTCTGAAATCCTCCATAACCTTCTTGCCAGCTAGTGAAATCAGGCTTCACAGAATTCTAATGTCAGGCGTAGGAAACTTGTAGGCCAGGGTCCTCCTCAAGGGCTCCATGTCAACAAAGAGAGAACAGAATCACCAGAATCGAAGAGGGAATGTACACCTGCAACATAAACACACGTCAATGAAAATGCACATGCAAATGCAAACAGGGGATCAAGACTGATGTGCTATCGGCTGAGAAGAACCAGCGCTTCGCCTTAGTATCGACAAAATCATTGACATAAGAACCCCTTTGTACCATGAACACAGGTTTACACTGTCAAGAACTGGGTACTCTGGAAGTCAAGGTTTCCTGCATAACCCACCCACTCACAGGTATGGACCTATACACTAACAAGGTTCGGCATCCTATGCATTCATCAACGTCACAGACTTTCAAGAAATGATAATACATTCACCATTTCTGGTTTGGCATCATCATCCCTTAAAGAGGCCTCACTTAGCTGAATCCCAAATGATCGGTCCCCAGAGTCGACAACTCTCAAATTTGAAATTCTCTCAACGGCCCACTGGGCTGGAAAGAAAGACATCAAAGAGAATCTCGTCTGAGTGCAAATTTCGTGGGAACTGGTGCATGCCTAACATACAGGTTCACCACTACTTTTCGCTTCTAATACTAAGTTTGTACTCAAGCCCAGGTCCGGGTTATCACTCAATGGAACTTCCCTCCTCACAGCACAAGAGTAATGACATATGATGCGGAAATTAAAATGCGGAAGTAAATAAAGATAAAGCACATATATACACACACCCAAAAAGAAAACATACAAGCGTTGGGATTGACTCGCATAGGGGATATTCCTGTCCCCAGCAGAGTCGTCAGCTGTCGCTACTGCGAAAAAAAGGGCCGAGAATGACTAACAGATTCGCCACCTATCGTTATTTATCCCAAAGAAGGGAAAGGAAACGATCGGAAAAAACCTGACGAAGACGGGAAAAGACGAGGTCATCGCAACCAAGTCCTAGGTTCGAGAGTCGGTTACGCAAGGGGAAGGTATGAGCACCCCTTACGTCCGTCGTACTCGACGGGAACCACGCATGTGTTGTCTAGCTAAAAGGGTGTGTAAACTATCTACGCTGAAAGGCTTATGGGCAAAAGAAAAAGAAAACAGAAATGACTCGGCAGAGCATCGCCGCTCTGTGCCTACGTACTCTCTCGTGCAATGGGAAAGTCAGAGTCAACGTAGTTCGCATAACTACGGCTAAAGAAGGGGGGAAGGTTGCTCCCTAAGATATCGCGTCTTGTGCCTACGTACTTTCGTCTGGTACGAAAGATCAGAGCAAACGTAGTTCGGGCTTACGAGAACACGGGTTGTTCAAAAGTTTTACTCGAGTAGGGTTAACAGACAGTTCTAGCAATTGGTGTATGCAGCTCGACCATTGGAGACTTAGGCGTTACCGTTTGCGGTAGGACTGAAAGTTAACGACACTCTAGTTTATGAAAAAGGTTTGAAGTGTTTTTGTGTTTTTTAAGGAAGAAGTGTTTTGAACTTGGTTTGTGACTCATGTTGCACTAAAGACTATGATCTAGGACATACACTAACATTCTAGATAATTGAGAGGGAACCACCCAATCATCATTTCCCAAATGGCTTAAGGCTCGTAGCGTGCAACAATTGTCAAGCTTTATTAAGTGGATTGAAGTTGTTTGAAGATGAGAAGACAAAAAGACCAACTAAGGGGGACTAGACCAAACCCTAAAACTTGTCATGCAAGGTGCACCTAAAGTCGGGATTACAAAAGGGAAATCTCTACCTAATGTTATCATGCATGGTTAGAACCATAATGTCTATCACACTCCAACTTAAACAAGATGGAATGGAAATCCTAAGGGAAGAAACAGACAAAGGAAGAAGAAAGAAAACATGCACAAGAATGCAAACATGGAAGACAAGGATGCAATGCAAGTGAGGGAGGAAATATGTGTGGGACTGGAGCCTCCACAAGCTCATCTCAACCTCAATCCATAGTATGAATAAATGCAAGAGAAGAGGAGAAGAAGATGCATAAAAAACAAGTAACAAAAACAATGAGAAAAAGTCCTCATGGATTCATTACTTTAGGCAAGCTTCAGGTTCCTCCTCAGGAGGAACCAAGCAAACTTAAGTAGTATTCCAAAGTCATAGGACAGAATAGGGATGAGGAGAAGAGATCTCAAAAGCTAAAGCAAAGCATCACAAACGAATGCAAACAACAACATCAAAGGATGCAAGCAAACACCACATATGGAAACACAATGTGCAAACATGAAAGTATGAGATCAAATGAACAACTTATGCACAAGGTAAAGACCTATGAATTGGTACACAAGACCTATAACAAGCCCCTGACATAAAACAATCAAAATAAGGTTCAGCAACAATGCACAACCAAGCTTTTGGAAGCAAAACAAAACAAGTACACAAGTAGAGATGCATAAACATGAAGCAACTTGCAAAATAAATGAAAAATAATAAAATGCATCTTAAAATGCCAAATAAAATCTCAAGGGACCCCCAAGGTATTGGGAACCAGGGTTCAAAACGGGAGATTGAAAATCAAAAGGAAAGTGCCTCAACAGAGGGCAAACACCAAGAGTGTCCCAAACTAAGGCAAAGATGGAGAGGGAATAAAAGGCAATTCAAACTACATGGAAACAACACCTAAAAATCATGGAAAAAAAATCCAAAGATCAATCAACATGTTAATGCATTACTAAAAAAATTTCATGCAAAAATGAGAAGTTTACACCTAGAAATAAAATCAAGAAAGAACAAAGCTACAATTTAAATCAAATAAAACAGCCCCAATATTTAATTCATTTTTTAATTGAAAATAAAGTAAAAAAAAAATATCCAGAAAAGCTAGACATCTCAAAGTTCATAGAAAATATTTTTGGTGAATTTTTTACCTATTGGAACTATTTTATTTGAATTAAATTAGAAACAACACTAAACAGAAAAATAAAAGAAATTAACAATTAAATGAAAAAAAGAGTGGTGCAAACAGCAAACAGAACAAGTGGAAAACGTGAATGGGCCCTCCCTGGGGGGTGTGAAAATCAGCGTGCAATTAGGCCCAGTGAGAAAAGAAAATCAACAAAAATCTGAACACTCCCATAAGGTTGAGTTGATTATGGTACATGATAGGAAGCATTGTGAACCGCGTGATCAAATCCTAAGTATGCTCATCATGTGGCTTACAATAAGCCACCTCAATTAATGAATTTGAGTTATACTTGCATGCACACAAGCCAAAATAGAACATGGTGAGTCTTGATTTAAACCGCGTGATCAGAATAAGCACCATCGGACGAATAATCGCACGCCACGTCACCCTTCTTCCCCAAGGGAACTCGCCGACGCCGGAAAAAAATTTCGGTTGTCTTCTTCGTTACTCCAGCCACCGCGGGACACTCTCACCAACATAGCTTCATCGATTCTCAGCCGTTTTCAACAATCTTTAGATGAAAACTCATCTACTCGTCACGAGGATCATGAATCCAGCATTAGTTTCCACTAACTCTCCAAAATAAATCCAAAACTCAAACAACAAGCAAAACGCACCAAGATGAAAGTTCACCAAAACTCAAATAAATTGATCTAAACTTCATCTACATGTTGCAAGGAGCAAGAATCAACAAAAATTAACGCAAAACATCATAGAAATTCCTCAAAATCGAATCAACATAATTTTGAGCTCACAAAATCAAACACCACAAACACAAATGAAAATGATCCAGAAACGATCCATACAACTCAAGGATTCAAATGCAGCAAAAATGGAGAAAAACCATGGCATATTGAGAGTGTAAGGTTGAAAGTTAGTTTACCTAGTGGAGAGCCTCCACTGGGCCTTGAAGTTATAATGAAGCCTAACGAAAAATGCCCAAAATCATTTCATGAACTTCAATTGAGGTGTTTGAAAGCTTAATTTGGTCTGAAAATGATTGAATCTGAGAAATTGTTTTTGAGTTTTTCTCCACTTTTTCAAAACGTGCTCTGGCTGTTCATGCACGAAAATGACCTAGCTCTGCTCCAATTTTCATCTGGGATACTTATATGTTGGGTCTATGATCAAATGGGGCTTCAACTCAAGCTAAACAACCCATTTCAAAATTTCACTTTTCACACTTTTTCCAAGTTGCCATACACGTTTTTACCACTACACCAGCTTGGTTTTCAATCCAAATCCACTGCAAATCACTTGTGTTGATCAAAGGGATGAGATATGAGGCTTAATTTTTATCCTATGGTTGATTTCCATTTTGTTACTTCAAGAGGAAGAAACCATGAAAATGGCTTATTTTGAGACCCCAAATTTCCAATGTGAAGATGGCAATGTCTTTGAATTATTATTTGCAATCAGAAAATGCACAAACTTGCCTTGAAAAAGTTCAAAATCCATTAATTCTCAATTTCTCAATTTAAGCCTCCTTTATGAAAAATTCAAACCCCAAATTTTCAATCCAAGCCCCCACCATGACAAAAGATGATTTGGTAATGCAAATGGCCCCATTTGGAGAAAGTTTCATGTTAGAAAGATTTACATTTGAAGTGTGCAAGTGGGTGAAATGGACCTATAATTTTATGACCTATAATCTTATTTTCCCAAAATACCCCAGAATTGTAAATCTCATAACTTGAGTTCCACAAATAAGATGAAATACTTCTAGTACAATTTGGAAATCTAAGATCAAGACCTACAACGTTCATGTTGGCCAAAAGTTGAGGAGAAATATCCTTCTAGGTCAAAACTGGCTTGGAAGTTGGTTGACTTTTGTTGACCAAAATCACATACCTCTAATGACCTGTAACTTGTCTGGATCATAACTTGAGTTCTATAAATCCAATCAAGGACTTCTAGTACTCAAATTAAAGCTAAGAACATGCTCTACAAATTCCATGTTGGCCAAAAATTGAGATGAGACTTATATCTTGAGGTAGGTGGTCTTGAAGTCAGGCACTAAATAGGGGATTTTACCCAGAGAACCCTAATTTTAGTAACTTCTTACACACTTAACCCTTGATGAGTTGAACTTGAAATGATGTCTCATATGTCTTAACAAAACATCCCATGACCATAGAGACTTTGAATTGAGTTTCTATCTTCTTCAATTACACAGTTGACTAAGGATTTGCCAGATGAAAACCCTAACTGCAATACTTTCAACCGTGGCTTGTTCCACTTCACACAACAACTTGAATAAGCTCCACAATGACCCTCAAGGCCCTCAATGAGCTTTCTTTACATCTCATACCCATAATAATGCATTCACAATCTCCTGATGCTCTTCAGTTGGTCTCCAAGTTAGGAGCTGACCCACACACATCCATCTATCTTTTCACAAGACAATGACCACTTCAAGATGTCCCGATGACCTTTTAAGCTTGATTAGAACCCCTTTCTTAGGCTCAACCCTCTAAGTAGACTCCTCTTGAGGTGCCCAAACTCTTGATCCCCTGTAAAATGAAGTATGCTATGCGATGCAAATGCTAAAACAAAATGAAATGAAACATAAACCAAATTAAGAAGGTTGAGCAAATTTTGGGGTACAACAGGTAGAAGTTTGTGTAGGGAAAAACCCATAGATTTCTCATGATTTAGTGAATTTTCGAGTTTTATGAATGCCCTAATATGAGGGGATCGATTACTGTAGCAAAGAAGGGAATGGTTGGTCAAAATACAATTTTCTGCACAATTTTTCAAAAACGTACAGTGAGCAATCAATTGCACAAAGGCTCCAATCAATTGCACACTTAGCAAAGCTGCTGAAAAGTAAATTTTTAACTGAGCAACCGATTGCATTAAGATGTCAATCGATTGAACAACAAAACAGTAGCTAAAAATGTTGAAATTTTCAAAGGTACAATCGATTGCATTAAGATGTCAATCGATTGCACAACAAAACAGTAGCTAAAAATATGAGAAATTGAGTCATACAATCGATTGCACAATAACTCCAATCGATTGCATGCTGTACAAAAGTTGAAATTTGGAAAAGTCATGTACTGGAAATTTAATTACACAGAGTCATTGTTTAATTAAATCTTAACTAAAATATGGATTGATTGAGAGGATTATAGATTATTTACTTGAGTATTGATTGATTATCAATCTTGGTTGGTTATTGAGATATCAATTGTTGTTTAACAAGCTGATTGTGTATTGAATATTGAATTCAATTATTGGTGATGGATTGATTGTCCTATGTGTAATCATTGAATTGTGTTGTGAATTGTGATTGAATCTAATTGATTCTTGTGCATTACTTGATAAATGTAATGATGATGTTGAAAGTATGAATACTTTGGTTATTATGAAATGCATTGTGTGCGCAATCATGATATAATTCTTGTGTGATGAATTATTTGAGAATGCATGGGATTAAGATGCGAGAACGGTCTTAAGTGCATATGGTTGTTGATTGCATACGCATCATTTGTTGTCAAGAGGAAATGCTTGCTAGTTTCGTGGAGACTAGTGACTTGTCCCAAACCTAGAGTAGGGTTTGAAAGTGTAACGCCCCGATTCTGATTTCCCATTTTTGTTGAGTCTTTTATTTTATTTGGATGATTATTATTTTATTTATGGAATTGGTGTGTTAATATGTTATGTTTGCATATTGGACTATTTTATCGTTTTGAGAGTTTTCAGGGAAATTAGGTTGGAGGGTATTTTAGATATTTCTTAATTAAAGTTAAGTAGATATTTTGTGAGAAAATGAATTATTAGATGTTTTGAGAGAAAAGTAATAGAAAGAATGAGAATAGAAAGATATAAGAGAGAAAGAGGAGAGAAAAAAGAAAGAAAGAAGAGAAAGGGAGAGAAAGAAAAAGGAAGAAGAGAAAAGATAAGAAAAAGAGGAAAAGCTCGTAGATCTTCAAAACAACTTCTAAGAATCGATTTAATCGGGTAAGAGTGTGAAATATTATTATCTTATCAATGTATATCATTATGTATGTGTTTGTTGGATTGTTTTTGTTGTTTTTCCACATTTTCCATTTTAGGTCGAAATTGGTAAAATCGATAGAAACTAATGTTTTCACGGTTAGAATTCGAAATAGATTGCATAGTTTACTCGAGGAATGTTAGGCCGAGACTATTGGAACTTGTTTGAATAAAATCGAGTGATTTTGTGACTTTCTGACATTTTTGGATTATTGAGGGTTTGAGTAACGACACGTTCGCTAGGCGAATCACTAGCGAGGTGTTCGCTAGGCGAGCACGCAACGAGCTACCAGCAAACACTCCCAGACTTGGACAGAACCAAAAAGACCCAAATTCGCTGGAGCGAGTGGAGTAGCGAAGGGCTCGCCATTCTGCTTGCCTAGCGAGCATGACAGTACAACATTTTATTTTTCTTTTATCCAACGTCGATTCTTCGACTCAGATGTTGATTAACCTTATCCTGAACGTGTAGCTTGTGTGTTGTTATATGATATGTTGTGGGTAGCTGTATGGCATGAATCTTAGATTGTGGAATTTATTGTGAATTGTGGCCTTTTGGCAAATGATTGCATTGCTTAAATTAAATATAAATGCATGATAATTGTGATAGAGTTCGCTGCCGTTTGGCGTAATTGATGCGAATATACATGGATCGTATGTGATAGAATAAGATGAATGCATGAATATGTATTGTGAATATGTATGCATTTCAAGAGTGTCTTGAGTCATTTTGCATGTGAAGCATAATGATGTGCATTCTTGTGTTGTGTGATTCTAATGAGAATCCATTGTAACATCGTGTGCCTATGTGAGGTGTGAGAGATGATTACAAACGATTGTGTGCCTATGTGAGGTGTGAGCAATCCATAAACATTGTGTGCCTATGTGAGGTGTGAGCAATCCATAAACATTGTGTGCCTATGTGAGGTCTGAGCAATGGGTGAACATTGTGTGCCTATGTGAGGTGTGAGCGATGGTTCCAATAAGTTCCTGAGTGAACTTGAGATGATTGAGTCGGTACCGTATTGCATTTGCATAGAGTCGTGAGTCGGTCTCTATGATTTGCATTTATCATCTTTATAATTGTGTATCGGTGAATGAACATAAATGTCTATGTTTATGTGGAATGATGAGAATTGATAAAGTATGCATGATGAATATGTTTGGTTATATATATATATATATATATATATATATATATATATATATATATATATATATATATATATATATATATATATATATATATATATATATATATATATATATATATATATATATATATATATATATATATATATATATATATATATATATATATATTTATATGTATATATATTTATATATATATATATATATATATATATATATATATATATATATATATATATATATATATATATATATATATATATATATATATATATATTTATATATATATATATATATATATATATTTATATGTATATATATTTATATATATATATATATATATATATATATATATATATATATATATATATATATATATATATATATATATATATATATATATTTATATGTATATATATTTATATGTATATATATATTTATATGTATATATGTTTGATGTTATTCAATGTTTAGATTTTCCGCTTTTATTCTAAATATTGAGATGTGGGTGTAAGGACTAAGTTCCTCCGTTGCAAATTTACCCCACTGTTGCGTATCTTTTGTTGAGCAGGTGTTGAATGTTTTAATTTCATGCGTAATGTGACACGCCTCTTTTATACCATGTTTACAATTATACTCTGATGAAAATTTTAATATGTGAATAATTGATTATGTGATTATTTTTGGGGGCATAGAAAGGGGTGTTACATTAAGTGGTATCAGAGCCAGTGTTGAGTCAGTTGTGTCTGTCTTGTTGTGTTGGTTGAACGGTTGTTTAACCTTGTTGTTATTTTTGGGAATAATCAGAATATGGTTGGTAGAATTAAAGAAGCAATTGAATGACTTGTTGGACAATGGATTTGTAAGGCCAAGTGTTTCTCCTTGGGGAGCTCCGGTATTGTTGGTAAGGAAGAAGGATGGGAGTATGCGGTTATGCGTTGATTATCGATAATTAAACAAGGTGACAATTAAGAACAAGTATCCGCTTCCAAGGATCGATGATTTGATGGACCAATTGGTTGGTTCGCGTGTTCTTAGCAAGATTGATTTGAGATTGGGATATCACCAGATTCTTGTGAAAGGAGAGGATATTCAAAAGACAGCCTTTAGGACACGGTATGGCCATTACGAATATTTCGTGATGCCATTCGGGGTTTCTAATGCGCCGGGTGTGTTTATAGAATACATGAATTGTATTTTTCATGAACAGTTAGATCGTTTTGTGGTTGTGTTCATCGACGATATTTAGATTTACTCTAAGTCTCAAGAGGAGCATGAAGAGCATTTGAGGATTGTGTTACAAATTTTGAAAGAGAAGCAATTGTATGCTAAGTTGTCGAAATGTAAATTTTGGTTGTCGGAAGTACATTTTCTTGGACATGTTATTTCCGGTAGTGGTATTAGTGTTGATCCATCCAAGATTGATGCGGTGATGCAACGGGAAGCTCCTAGATCGCTTATGGAGGTTCGAATCTTTTTAGGCTTGGCGGGTTATTATCGGAGGTTTATTGAGGGATTTTTGAAGTTGGCACTTCCGTTAACGCAATTGACTTGTAAAGGAAAGGCTTTCATTTGGGATATCAATTGTGAAAAGAGTTTCATTGAGCTAAAAAGAAGGTTGACAACGACGCCGATCTTGATTTTTCTGAATCCGACAGAACCATTTGTGGTTTATTATGATGCTTCTTTGACAGGTTTAGGTGGTGTTTTGATGCAAGATGGAAAAGTTGTGGCTTATGCTTCAAGACAATTGAGAGTGCATGAAAAGAATTATCCTACACATGACTTAGAGTTAGCGGTCGTAGTGTTTGTTTTGAAAGTTTGGAGGCACTATCTTTATGGTGCAAGATTTGAAGTTTTTAGTGATCACAAGAGCTTGAAATATTTATTTGATAAAAAAGAATTGAACATGAGGCAAAGAAGGTGGTTAGAACTTTTGAAGGATTATGATTTTGGTTTGAATTACCTTCCGGGGTAAGGCAAACGTGGTGGCCGATGCTTTGAGTCGAAAGTTGTTACATATGTCCGCATTGACGATGAGAGAATGGGAACTTTTGGAGAATTTTAGAGACTTGAGTTTAGTTTGTGAAATGACGCCGAGAAGTGTGAGACTTGGTATGCTACATGTTACAAATGATTTTCTTGCAACCGTATGTGAAAAACAAAGTTGAATTTGAAGTTCGTTGATTTAATGATGAATGAGAATGAGGACTTCAAGGTTGATAATTTTGGAGTTTTGAGATTCCGTGGTCGTATTTGTATTCCCGATGATGCGGAGTTGAAAAAGATGATATTGGAAGAAGGACACCGAAGTAACTTAAATATTCATCCGAGAGCGAATAAAATGTATCAAGATTTGAAGAAAATCTTTTGGTGGTCCGGATTAAAGAAGGATGTAGCTCAATTTGTGTATTCATGCTTAACTTGTCAAAAGTCTAAGGTGGAACATCAAAAGCCTAGTGGATTGATGCAACCGTTGGACATTCCGGAGTGGAAATGGGATAGTATATCGATGGATTTTGTTACGGGATTGCCGAATACGCAAAGAGGTCATAATGCTATTTGGGTAATCGTGGATAGACTTACTAAATCTTCTCATTTCATTCTAATTGATATTGGTTATCCTTTGGAGAAGTTAGCCGAGATTTATGTTCTTGTGGTTGTGAAGTTACATGGAGTTCCTAAGAGTATTGTATCGGATAGAGATCCTAGATTTACATCGAGGTTTTGGGAGAGTTTGCAAAAGGCTTTGGGTTCTAAGCAAAGATTGAGTTCGGCTTATCATCCGCAAACGGATGGTCAAACCGAGAGGATAGTTTAATCATTGGAGGATTTATTGTGTGCTTGTGTACTCGAGCAAGGTGGTGCTTGGGATAGTTATTTAGCGTTAATTGAGTTCACCTATAATAACAGTTTTCATTCAAGTATAAGTATGGCACCATTTGAGGCTTTGTATGGTCGAAGATGTCGAACACCTTTGTGTTGGCATGAAATCGGTGAGAGGTCGATAGTTGGACCGAAGATGGTACAACAAACGACAGAGAAAGTGAAGTTTATTCGGGAAAAGATGAAAGCTTCTCAAAGTAGACAGAAAAGCTATCATGACAAGAGAGGGAAGGATCTTGAGTTTCAAGAACGTGACCATGTGTTTTTGAGAGTTACACTGGTTACGGGTGTGGATCGTGCTTTGAAGTCGAAGAAGTTGACTTCTCGTTTTATTGGTCCGTATCAGATTACTGCACGAGTTGGTTATGTGACTTACCGTGTGGCGTTGCCCCCGAATATTTCGAATTTGCATGATGTATTCCATATTTCGCAACTTCAGAAGTATGTTCCGGTTCCATCACATGTTATTCCTATGGACGAGGTTGAAGTGAGAGATAACCTTACGGTTGAAGCTTTACCGATTAGGATTTTGGACTGTGAAGTTAAGAAGCTAAGAGGCAAGGATATTGCGTTTGTGAAAGTAGCATGGGGAGGCGCTTCGGAAGGCAATATGACTTGGGAATTAGAGAGTGGGATGCGAGAGTCGTATCCGGAGTTGTTTGAATCAGGTAATATTTTCGAAGACGAAAATTTCTAAAGTGGGGGAGAGTTGTAACGCCCCGATTCTAATTTCCCATTTTAGTTGAGTCTTTTATTTTATTTGGATGATTATTAATTTATTTATGGAATTGGTGTGTTAATATGTTATGTTTGCATATTGGGCTATTTTATCGTTTTCAGAGTTTTCGGGAAAATTAGGTTGGAGGGTATTTTAGATATTTCTTAATTAATGTTAAGTAGATATTTTGTGAGAAAATAAATTATTAGATGTTTTGAGAGAAAATTAATAGAAAGAATGAGAATAGAAAGATATAAGAGAGAAAGAGGAGAGAAAAGAGAAAGAAAGAAGAAAAAGGGAGAGAAAGAAAGAGGAAGAAGAGAAAAGAGAAGAAAAAGAGGAAAAGCTTGTAGATCTTCAAAACAACTTCTAAGAATCGATTTAATCGGGTAAGGGTGTGAAATCTTATTATCTTATCAATGTATATCATTATGTATGTGTTTGTTGGATTGTTTTGGTTGTTTTTCCACATTTTCTATTTTAGGTCGAAATTGGTAAAATCGATAGAAACCAATGTTTTTACGGTTAGAATTCGAAATAGATTGTATAGTTTAGTCGAGAAATGTTAGTTCGAGACTATTGGAACTTGTTTGTATAAAATTGGGTGATTTTGTGACTTTCTGACATTTTTGGATTATTGAGGGTTTGAGTAACGACACGTTCGCTAGGCGAATCACTGGCGAGTGAGGTAGCGAGGTGTTCGCTAGGCGAGCATGCAGTGAGATACCAAAGAACATTCCCAGACTTGGACAGAACCAAAAAGACCCAAACTCGCTGGAGCGAGTGGAGTAGCGAAGGGCTCGCCATTCTGCTCGCCTAGCGAGCATGCTAGCGAGCATGACAGTACAACATTTTATTTTTCTTTTATCCAACATCGATTCTTTGACTCGGATGTTGAAGAACCTTATCCTGAACGTGTAGCTTGTGTGTTGTTATATGATATACTGTGGGTAGCCGTATGGCGTGAATCCTAGATTGTGGAATTTATTGTGAATTGTGGCCTTTTGGCAAATGATTGCATTGCTTAAATTAAATATAAATGCATGATAATTGTGATAGATTTATTGCCGTTTGGCGTAATTGATGCGAATGTATATGGATTGTATGTGATAGAATGAGATGAATGCTTGAATATATATTATGAATATGTATGCATTTCAAGAGTGTCTTGAGTCATTTTGCATGTGAAGCATAATGATGTGCATTCTTGTGTTGTGGGATTCTAATGAGAATCCGTTGTAACATCGTGTGCCTATGTGAGGTGTGAGCGATGATTACAAACGATTGTGTGCCTATGTGAGGTGTGAGCAATCCATAAACATTGTGTGCCTATGTGAGGTGTGAGAAATGGGTGAACATCGTGTGCCTATGTGAGGTGTGAGCGATGGTTTCAATAAGTTCCTGAGTGAACTTGAGATGATTGAGTCGGTACCGCATTGCATTTGCATAGAGTCGTGAGTCGGTCTCTATGATTTGCATTTATCATCTTTATAATTGTGTATTGGTGAATGAACATAAATGTGTATGTTTATGTGGAATGGTGAGAATTGTGAAAGTATGCATGATGAATATGCTTGGTGTTATATATATATATATATATATATATATATATATATATATATATATATATATATATATATATATATATATATATATATATATATATATATATATATATATATATATATATATATATATATATATATATATATATATATATATATATATATATATATATATATATATATATATATATATATATATATATATATATATATATATATATATATATATATATGCATTATTATTATGATAATATTTCTCACCCTTCTGCTGTTTTATGATGCTCTATGAGGCATTGCAGAGTAGGTTTACTGGAGGTCTTTTTTTGAAGCGTGTCTTTATTCGTTTGGTCGGTCGGCTATGATATGTAGCACCGGGTAGCTAGGATGTTCATGATTCTTTTGTGATACATTTGTATATGTATCTTGTTGGCGAATGTTTATGAAAACATGACTTATGTTGTTGAATAATTCTGGATGATATATATATATTTGATGTTATTCAATGTTTATATTTTCCACTTTTATTCTAAATATTGAGATGTGGGTGTAAGGACTAAGTTTCTCCGTTGCAAAGTTACCCCACGGTTGCATATCTTTTGTTAAGTAGGTGTTGAATGTTTTAATTTCATGCGTAATGTGACACACCTCTTTTATACCATGTTTATAATTATACTCTGATGAAATTTTTAATATGTGACTAATTGATTATGTGATCATTTTTGGTGGTATAGAAAGGGGGTGTTACAGAAAGCTTAGGGGACGGGCTTTTGTTTGTTATTGGTCTAGGGGACGGGCCCGATTTAAATGTAAAAACCAAAAAATAATAACAAGTGTTAGTACCACATGGCATGCGTTGCATTGAGTTTGCATCGAGTCTCATGGCATATATAATTGTTGTATGAAAGTATGCATATGTGTATGACTTGTTGGATTGAGGGTTGTGAATGTGTGGTTGTTGAATGATATTGGCTGAGAAAGATTGAAGTGTGAGAATATTGATGTTGTATTGACATGCTTTACATTTTTCATTATCTTATGATTTCAATATTGATTTGAATTCTCACCCTTCTGATGGAATGATGTCCTATATGACATCGCGCAGGTATCAAGGAGTAGAACTGCTCGTAGTTGCGAGGTCGTTGTTGGTGCAACTGTTTAGTATTTTAATTATGTTGGGTCGAGTCGTGCTCTGGTCATGTAACATTGGGATTGTTTGGTTTATGTCTTAGAGATACATTATGTACTCTACGCTTTGTTTGTATATTTATCGAAATATTATGATGATGGCCTTATTCCTAAGTAATGTTGATTTATGTGATGAACACAAATGTTTCCGTAAGAGAATTATGATATAAATTGAATCCGCTGCTACCTGCAAAGTGAAACCTTGAAAAACATGATTATTTATTAAAGTGTTAATGAGCATGACAGGTTTTTTGATGTTTTGGAAATTATGTGTGACACCCTTGTGTGAATGCATGGTGATTTACTCTGATTATTTATATATATTCCGCGGGGTTTAGAAGGGTGTTACATGGAACATTCTAGACATCTCTAGACAATTCAAGACCTTTCTAAACACTTCAAGGCATTTGCTCTAATACATCGGTTTGGATTAAAACCACCATGTTGCTTCATTCCCAAGCACGTGAGCCCTTAGATTCAAGTTTTCATTGGGATGGTTACCGAGTCAACTACCTAACTAACTGAGTTAGCCTCCAACTTATTGAGTTGAGGCTAACTAACTCCAAGGCTAGTTCTACGGCTGCATCCAAAGCTCACTCTGAACCTAGCAACTCCAAAGCAAAAGTCTATATAAGCAAATCACCACCATTTCACAAGGGGGTTCAATCATTTTCTCAATTTCTACATCCTTCACTGCTAATTCTCTCACATTCTCTCTGAATTTTCTACAACATATCCATCTTCATCCTCTCCCAAAAACCCTCATGAAAGCTCAATTTCCACCATTAGAGTGTAAACATCTTCACATCAAAATTGTTATTATCTTGAGCTAAACCTCATTCCACCATATTTCTATTGGATTTCTGGATTCATGGTAGTTCTTTTCCAATTCAAGTAATCATCTCAAGTTTCTTCGTTGCAAATCGGTATTTGGAGCATTTATCGCGTTTCATCGATTTCACTACGATTTGATCTCAAGCTTGGGATTCTCTAGATTTCCTTTGCTTATTTCTCATCACATATCAGTAGAAAAATTCACCAGGGCAATCCTCCGCCTTGTAGGTTGGTAATTCGCACTTGATTTACTATTTTGATCACTTTCGCGCGTTTAGGATGTAGTTTGATCATTTCTCAGTGTTGATTGATCATGTGGTTATTTGATATTTGATCTTCATGTTTAATGCTTTCACTTGATGTTTAATTGATGCTTAAGTGATTTTGAACTTCATTTTTCGTGCTCAAATGTTAATCATAGCATGTGGATGATTGGATAAGTCTTTTGGTTGCTGAAAGTGTGTTTTTCATAAGCTGTTTCTGCTACTGTCATAGTGGTAACCAGTTACCTATATGTGGTAATTGGTTACCCTGCACCATTTTCACATAATTTCACCATTTTTAAGCAGGTGACCGATTACCTGTATGTGGTAATCGGTTACCACAGTGACAGAATGCCATTTTTGCCTATTTTCAAGCTTCTTTGTTATTCTTTCCTCATATAACTTCCATGGCTTGATATGATTGATGTTTGTGGATATTTTTTGAGTTTTTTTAACTTTTTCTTAAGGCATACATGCAAAATTTCAATGTGTGTTTTCTCGGTTCTAGATTATTTGCATCTTTTGACATGGTATGATCATGATCATTTTTTGATCACATGCTATATGATTAGTGATGTATACTAATTGTATTTGGTACTGTTTTTCACTTCCATCCATGTTTGCATTAAGTTTGTTCCTCATTGGAATGAACTTAATCTTGTACAACTAATAATTCATCCTTTGCTTCAACGATTTTTCATTCTTTTTCCGACTAATCACCCGATCTTTGGTTGATCACGGTCCGCCCGTTAAAATCAGCTTTTCCTTGGGTTAATCGCCTTTTTTGGCTAATCACCCGATCTTTTGTTGATCATGATCCGCCCGTTAAAACTATCTTTTCCTTGAGTTAATCGCCTTTTTCCGGCTAATCACCCAATCTTTGGTTGATCACAGTCCGCCCGTTAAAACCAACTTTTTCTTTGGGTTAATCACCTTCTCTTGGTTAGTCACCCGCCTTTTGGTCAATCACAACCCGCCTATTTAAACCAATCATCCTTTTTCTCAATTAACCACAGTCTATCTATTAAAATATTGAGTTTCTTTTAGGTTAATCACTCATTCTTTTCGGTTAATCACATTCCGTCTATTAAGCACCTAACCTCCCACAGTTAGCAACCTTTCTTTGGTTCAAATACTGCCAGCTTTGGGTCACAACCTTCATTTGGTTCCACACTCGTTCTTTGGGTCACAATCTTCGCTTGGTTCCATTGGGTCACAACCTTCGCTTGGTTCCACACCCGTTCTTGGTTCCGCTCCCGTTCTTTGGGTCACAACCATCGCTTGGTTCCACACTCGTTCTTTGGGTCATAACCTTTGCTTGGTTCCACACCCGTCTTTGGTTGATCACCGTTTATCGGTCAAAACCAACTCTTTTCTCCTTCCGGTTAACCACTGTTTATCAGTTAATATACCAATTTCCCCTCAGAGTCAAACACCTCCCTTTGGTTCAGTACTCTCTTTCTCTTGGTTCGTCAAAGTTCGTCTGTTGACACCAACCTTTTTGCTCTCCCCATAATGTTTTACTCTTATCTTTCTTCGGTTCTCACCTTTACTTTAATTCTTGTCATTTACTCCTTTTTTTCCCGGCCACGTCGCCATTCTTTTGTTTTCTCCCCAGTGGAGTCATCTTTTTTCCTCTGCATTCCCTGACAGAGTTTTTACCTTGTTTCTCCTTTCCTCAGCAGAGTTTTCCTTTTCCTTTTCTTGGTTTTGATACCATTCATTTTGCATTCTCTAATTGGGTCTTGCTTTCTCTTTTGGCTCTTGGCTTTGATTTCGTCTCTTTCCCTTTTTCTTTTTCAGCGTTAGTTCCCCGACCTACGTGGGCTCTGATTTCCTCATTGCACTATGAGGGTACGTAGGCATAAGATTGTGAAATCTTGGCGAGCCACCTTCCTCCGTTTTCTTAGTGTGAGCATGCACATCTTTAAACAAAGAATGCTAATGAAATCCCAATTGGAGGACTTTTATTTCCGTTCTTGTATGTATTAAAATGACCTCCGTAAGGAGAGTTGTGACAATGCCAAAGTATGTCTTTGGCTTCCTCATGAGACACACATCTCCTCAGAATGTTGTCAACACCAAGCTTAAACAAATGAGGCTCATCCCACACAAAATACTTGGCATCAGACAATTTTTTTTCCTTCTAGTTACTAGTTAGACCTTCTGGCAATAATCCAGAGGCTTTATGGTTAGCCATGTCAGCAAACCAAGGTCTAACTTTCACCATGTACAACTTTTCATCAGGAAATTCTTCCTTCACCTCCTTTTAATGTTTCGTGACTTCAACATTCACAAGACGGGACAAGTGATCCGCCACCAAAATTCTCGGATCCCTTTTTATCACGAATTTCTAAATCAAATTCTTGTAACAAAAGGATCCAACGAATCAACCTTTGTTTTGAATCTGGCTTGGTGAGCAGATATTTGATCGTCACATGGTCATTGTAAACCACAACTTTAGACCCTATCAAATAAGTCCGAAATTTTTCCAATGCATACACTATTGCAAGCAACTCTTTCTCAGTTGTTTCATAGTTTATTTGAGCTTCATTGAGAACTTTGCTCGCATAGTGTATAGCATGAAAAAATTTTGTTTTTCTTTGACCCAACACTGCGCTAACTGCATAATCACTAGCATCACACATGAGTTCAAAATCAATTTTCCAATTGGGTGCTACAATTATGGGCGCGATGGTTAAACTTTGCTTTAAAGAATTAAAAGCTGTCATACAAGACTCGTCGAAAATAAAAGACTTATTTTTGTTGAGAAAGTTTCTCAATGGCTTCGCGATCTTTGCAAAGTCTGATGAATCTCCGATAGAATCCCACATGACCCAAAAAGCATCTGATTTCTTTCACGTTCAAACATGGTGGTCGCTTCTCAATGACTTCCACTTTGCCTCGATCAACTTGAAGCCCTTTCGAAGAAACTTTGTGTCCAAGCACAATTCCTTTCGTGACCATAAAATTGCATTTTTCCTAATTAAATACTAAGTTAGTCTCCACACACCTCTCCAGAACAACATCCAAATTTTTCAGAAAGGTCAAATGACGGACCGAAAACTGAGAAGTCATCCATAAACACCTCGATATTCTTTTTGATCAAGTCCAAGAATATAGCTTGCATACCTTTAAAAATTCGCCGGTGCATTACACAAACCAAACGACATCCTCCTATAAGCAAAGATTTCAAAAGGACATGTGAAAGCTGTTTTTTTCATGATCCTCCGGGTTGACAATGATTTGATTATACCCCGAGTATCCATAAAAAAAATACTTTTGACCAGAGAGCCTTTCGAACATTTGATCCATGAAAGGAAGAGGGAAATGATCTTTTCTTTTAGCTTGATTGAGCCTACGGTAGTCGATACACATCCTCCACCCCGTTATAGTTTTTGTTGCAATCAACTCATTCTTCTTATTACAGATAACCGTCATTCCTACCTTCTTCGGCACCACTTGTACCGGACTAACCCACGGGCTGTCAGAGATAGGATAAATTATTCAGGAGTCCAACATTTTTACAACTTCTTTCCTCACCACTTCTTTCATGGTAGGATTCAATCTTCTTTGTGGTTGAGCTACCGGTTTGAAATCTTCCTCCCTGAATATTCGGTACATACAATAGGATGGACTTATACCTTTCAAGTCGAAAAGAGTCTAACTCGTTGCCTCTTGATTTTTCTTCAAAACACCAATTAATTTCATCTCTTCTTTCTTTGTTAGCTCCGAACTAATGATCACCGGCTTTTTTCCTTCCTCGTTAAGAAAGACATACTTGAGATGAGAGGTAACACTTTCAACTCAAGTTTAATTTCCTCATTGTTTTCCTTTTTCAAAATTTCCACCCTTTCATTCAAAGGGGGAATTTCTTCTAACTCTTCAAGTTCCCACAAGCATTTCTTAATCTCTTTTTCTTCCCTCTCATTGACAATTGAAAGAGAATTGGTGAGAACTTGTTGTAATGGTGTAGGAACTTGCAACAACTCTTTAACTTCTTCGATCACCTCTTCCGTTGCATTGATTCTAAAACAATCGGTCTTGTCCTTCGAATGCTTCATGGCTTCAAAAAGATTGAAACATATCTCCTCATCTTGAACTCTAACATTTATTAGACCATCATCCATATCAATTTCCATGCGCACGATCTTCATAAAAGGTCACCCAAGAATCAAGGGAAAGTCATCATCTTCCTCCATATCAATCTATCACACCCTCATTTTTGACCTTAAGATCCCACCTCCTTGTGTTTTTGCATGTTTTCTTTTGCTTTTATGTGTGTGTTTACTATGGCTAACCAGCTCGTGCAGGTGCATTAAAGTGGAGATGACACTTACAATCCATGCCTTCCTGTCATGGTCGTTTGATTTGTTTTCAGGATATGCCTATGGTGATTTCATCGTTTAAGTAGCCGGCGACAGGTTCAGATAGATCCTCGTATGGTTTATCAAATATTAAGCCATGTTTTTATCAAGGTTCACAACAAGCTCATAATCTGATTTGAATTCCAATTGTTTTATTTGGCTCCGAAGATCAAGAGGAAGTCTAGATTGATGTATGAAGAGTTGGGTCTTATTTTACCATGGGGAGTTCATCATGTTCAAGCTCATGATTAAATTCATATTACTAAGTTGTTGCATATTTTGCAAGTAAAGACGCAGGCTACGCAAAATGGAATCTCACAAGAACCAATTCATGGTGAACTCTTGTTCGATTGGTGCATTGACACACTTTATGGATAACCATTTGATTTCATTGTGATAAGCTTTCTTTGGCGTTCAAAGGGATATTCAAGATTCAAGATTTTCAAGACCCATCCTTATTTTCATCAAGAGTTTAAAGTGGAGTTTATGCTTTAAGGTTCCAATTCAAACTCTTTCATAAACGAGATGTTCGTTATTGCAAACTTATTAGAAGAATTCCATGTCGATTAACAATTCTATACAAGGTCACCTTACGAGGACCAAGGAGTTTTTCGTTTTTCACAAAGGTGTGTGTGCTGGAGTCAATATTTTAAAAGCAATTCGAGCAAGTTTTTATAAGCTGTTTACAGGATATAAGATTTCGTAATCATTCCATGAATCCCAAAATCTCAACAATCTCAACACAATTGCGAAGGCAATACCGTTATGATTACAATGAGGGAATTACATTATACTTCTACAAAAAAAACAGTCGGCGTAATTACATTTAAGTTGTCTCCAATTAAAGAAATGGGCACATTGATAGAATCCCAAAGTTTTACAAGATAAGCTCAACACAATTCAAAACTTGCAAAAAAAATTCCAAAGGACAAGTTAAACCAAGTACATATTACAGCGGAATACAAAATTACAACTTCTAAGAAATCCTCCTGCTTTGCATTCTACAAGGATCCAATTTGCGACGCCATCGACATGATAACGAACTTGATGTATCACGAGTAGGAACCATGGATGCAGCTGGCCGATACAAGGTGTTGACCATTGATAATAGAAGGTGTTACTGCTTGAATAAGAACACTTGACGGTCGAATGAATGTTATTACTTGTCATAACATCACAAATACAATAGAAAGAGGCAGAAACTCGGAGCCTGTTCTTGGAAGAAGACTAGCCAACGCTGATATCCCTGTAAAATTCCATTAACAGAAATAAATTAAAGATTAGAATTAAGAAAAAGATGAATTAGGTTCAGCCCTCAGGTTTCAACTCATCATCAGACGAACTCGAGCAGCTAAAAGGGCAACAACCGAAGTTGCTGCCAGCTTCCAACCAAGCATCGAAAACAATTTTGGACAAAGCAACTTTCGGACAGCCGTCAACATATGTGTCATAAGCAACCAAACAATATCAAAGGCAACAACAATGATTTCGAGCTCTCTTGGTTCAGACTATCACGTCGTCATCACCGAGCATCGAACCCTTTCTTGATCACGCAAGATTGGCATTATCTGAACTAAAGCGTTTTCCTGAAAGAAGAAGAAGAAATGTTAATACGATTCAAGAACAAAACAAAAATTTTGTTCCAAACCTTTCTTCAAATAGCAAGCCGACACAATTACGACAGGATTAAGTCCCCAAATATTATCTACCATTTTGAGTTGAATCAAAAAGAAAAGAAGATTAAAAATGGTGACGAAAGACCGTAGCAACCAGGTCATTGGAAATTTCATGAAATAAACATCAAGCGCGGTTAGAACACGTTGAAAGAAAGGAAAGTAATTCAAATTATTCAGACATAATCAGAGGGGAATCAAAACTTATCATTAATTTCAGATTTAAACTTTCCAAAGCAACCACCAACGTGTATTAGACATGATTAAACAAGAAATGATTTTCTTTCCAAAAATAAACAAACATGTCGCAACCGATTTGGAAAAGAATTCAATACATACCGTCTATAAGAAGCCTCGCGTTCAACAACATATGAGAATACGCAGAAATCTACAACAATCCGCAAAAAAATCCCAAATCATCAAAAACCCTAGAATTTGTAAAAAAGAAAAGTGGGAGAAACTCATCTTTTTCAAAACTCTGTCGCGCGACGCCATTGTCGCCGCAACCTCGACCTCCATCCTTCGCGAGCTCACCGCCATTAACACCATCACCATGGAACCACCCTCAAACCCTCGCCATTTCTTCTAACCATCGTGAATCCCTTCAACCCATATCCGCGAAACCGCCATCAACCACCTTTGAAATCAGTGAAGAAACCCATTAAACCGTGAGAATTTTTTTCTAACACTTTAATATTTGTTTATGTTTAATTTATGTAGGAAGAAGAACATGCAAGAAGAATCGCAGGGAGTTAACAACGAGAAGAAGAGAGAGTGAGAGGGAAGGAGCCATCGGCGGCCGCAGAAGAGAAAGGGGGGGGGGGATTAGTTCATTTAGGTTTTTGTGTTGTTTATTTTTACTATATGTTTGTAATGCTAATCACATGCACACACCCCACCGTAACTTCCACGCACCCCAAAGATCTGCATCAAATCCAATCCTGCGATCCACAATGCGTAACCCCACCGTAACCCACTTCCTTGCGTCACACTAGATAATCCGCCCATTAACCTTAATTAACCACCAATTAAGGCATTAATCTGCATCATTAACCTTTTTTATTTAATCAACTAATAATTAATCATGACTTAATCACCCCCTTTTAATTAAACAAACTAATAACTTATTTAAATTAATTACCCCTTTTTTAATCAACTATTTATTTAATTAATGTCCTTACTAGTAAACTTTTATTTAAATCACCTTTTTTTAAACTAACTAGCTTATTTATTTAATTTACTCAACCTTTTTTTAATCAATTAACTTATTAATTATTAAAATCAACTTATTTCTATTCACTTTATTTATTTCATCTTTTTTTAAAATTAGACCTCTTTTTTAATTGTCCAATAAAAATCTACTTCTTTTAATTTATATTTTGTACTTATTTATTGATAATAACAACAACCCTTTTTTAATATTAAAAACCCATTTCATAATAATCCAATTATTTTGGTAACCACGTTTCTATTTATTAATAGGATTTATTTAATGTATAACCTAAAAAAAACCTTTTACTAAAAACTAATTCATCCTTAAAGATAATTTCTCTTAAAATCAATTTCACATTAAAACTTAATCAACCTGCGCTCCGGACACCTTTGCGTTATAGCACTGATTTATTCAGATATTCACGTCTTGTGCTTGGCTTACCTTTTAGCACTTTCTATCTGTTTGTATGGATTTAATTATCTGTCGCTTTTTGTATTTACCGTTATTTATTTTATTGCATCATGTCCAAAGGAAGAATTTGCGCATGACTTAATACTTGTGCGTATGCATCTCATCTTGCATCATTTTCCCCACTCGATCCTTGATTCTTTTCAAGTTGTTCGCTTAAGTTTAGATCATACCCCATAAGGAGGACCCTTTTCTTTTACAACATAGATAAAACCATATTTCAACTCAATCAAACTATTCTCCCATTAGAAAATAAGACGTTAGTCATCTTGACAGTCGAGAAATAAATCTCCTGCCCCATAACAATACAATCGAGATATAAGATATTTTCCGCTTGAGAATGATAGTGGCATACTCGTTGATCACAATCCGAGTTTCTGAACCCTTCTCTCAAGACGATGCAAACACCATCTCCTACAAGTTGTGGTGGTTAAGTTGAGTATTCTCCCTTAAGATGACGGCTCGTCTTTTCTCCTAGAATCAATCAATCAACAAACCTTATCCCTTTGGAACTTTGTCCAACAGTCAATGATTCCTCAAACCCTTTTAGGGGAACTACAAATACTTTGATTCCATTCCCGTCAAGATATGTAGGCACAAGATGCGACGTCTTGGCGAGTATAATTAGAAATGAACCACTAGGTTTTTCATCCTTAAGCAGATAACCCTTAGCAATAAACAGCATAACACAAGAGGTTCTTGTAGAGTACTACAGAAACTTAGGATGCTAGAACCTTCCCTAAGTTTAACCAACCCCGAACCTAAACTCTCTAGCTTTTGCATTTGCATTGCATTATGGGTAATTCAATCTTTTTCCCTTCCTTTGGACAAATAAAAGACCGATGGTGAACCAATGAATTAAGATTCAAATTAATTAATAATTTGACATCTAATTCTCACCGTGACACAATCACCACAAAGTGAATTAGAAACAAAAATTTGTCAACCTTTACCAACACGTCTTCTGCAACACCATGAGGGCGAGTGGTATATTTTTCGGCAAGTTGCAATGTATCCCAAAATCGATCAAACCATTGCCAACATAAGTGTTTCCAATTGTAACAGGCAAAGTGACTCGTCCTGGATCACTTTCTTTCCTCGGGAGAGTACGTTGAATAATTGCAATACAATTAGCATCCACCATGATAATTTCTTGATTTGTATACCTCTTCTTCTTTGTAAGGATGTTCTTCATGAATTTCGCATACTTAGGCATTTGTTCAAATGCTTCAGAAAATTGAATATTGATTTGCAATTTCTTGAATATGTCCATGAACACAGCACAATTCCTCGCACTATCTTTTCTTGATGGAGCATGTGGATATAGAAAATTTTGAATCAGAATAGTGCTCACTTGGTCTTTTCCTTTCCTAGACTTTTTCACTTTTTCTTCTCTCTTATTTTTCTCTTCTTCCTCACTCTTCCTTTTTTAACTAATCCTCTCTCAACATTTTCTACTTTCTCAACATTTTCATTTTCTTTTTCAACTATAACCTCTTCCTCTACTACCTCCTCACCTACACCCATGTCAATCTCTCTACCATTTCTTGTGAGAATCGCCTTGCAATGCTCCTTAGGATTTGGGAGAGCGGTAGCTGTAAATGGCCCTTTTGATTGATTGGCCAATTGTTTCGATGATTGATCCACTTGTGTCTCCAAATTCTTATAGCCGCATCGGTGTTCTTTTGATTTGACATTGACATTTGCATAAATTGAGTAAGAGTTTCTTCCATCTTTGAAGGTGCACTTTGAGTTTGTGGAGGTTAAGTGTAATTTTGGTATTGTTAACGATTTGAAGTTCCGGCTTCTTACGGCCTCCAAGGTTGTTGATACCCATGATTTAGTCTTTGATACCCTTGATTTTCTTGTTGGTAAGGTGGCCCAGGTTGGTATCCCTGATTTTGATTTCTGACATAGTTAACTTCTTCCACTACCGGAGGACAATACCCGGTAGGATGGTCGCCCTTACAAAATTCGCAACTTGTCACTTGAGCTTTGGTAGGAACTTGCTTCTATTTGATTTGTCGTGGAAGATTCGACATTGAGTTAAAAGCTCCACTTATTGTGATAGAAGTTTGTTCTGAGCAAGAATAGCATCATTAGTACCTAACTCTAGCACTCTTGGTTTTCGTTGAGTTACTCCACGGTTATGATTTCCTTGGTCATCGTTCAGCGCCATCTTGTCTATGATTACAATTGCTTCTTCGGCATTTTTAGACATCAAAGAACCCCCCACCGTAGCATCCAACAAGGTCTTGTGAGCCGAGATGAAACCATTGTGGAAAATGTGAACTTCCGTAAGCTCATCAAAACCGTGTCCTTTACATTTTCTCAACATTGACTTGAATCTCTCCCAAGCTTCATTGAGGGATTCATTTCCTCCTTGTGAAAATACAACGATAGCAGTCTTTGCTTCCATGAACCGGTTGTGTGAAAAGAACCGTTTAAGAAAAGTTTCTTCCAATAAATTCTAATCCGTCATTACCGTTGTAGACTGATCAAGATACCATTGCTTCACTTTCCCGATCAAAGAATGAGGAAATAGCCTCATAAACAGTGATTCTTCATCAGCTTTTGGTGCTTCAGTTGCACCCGTAATCTCATAGAATTTGGTAAGATGTGTAAACGGATCCTCATGATCTAACCCCGTGAAAGGATTTTAATAAATGAGTGCAAGGATTCCTGTTTTCATCTCAGATTGCCTTCCATTTTGGAGATTGTGCGCAAACTGAGCGGTGTGTCTTGGACTATTTTTACATGGAACTGAAGTTGGAGGTGATGGTGGTGGAGCTTCCATGATTGGTGAATCAGGTCGAGTGGATGAAGAAGATTCCCTGTGCTATTGTCTTTCCCAAGCTTGTTTTCTTCTCCGCCTTGTTCGACTGTTGAGTCGGCGAGCAGTTCTTTCAATCTCAGGATCAAAAAGAAGCTCTTCAGGCCGGGCTTGTCCTCTCATAAATGAATTTTGCGCACAAGCTAAACAAATCAAAAAGCACAAAGAATTACAGAGATAAGAGATTCACAATACACAAATCTTAAAGTCACTAAACTATTGCAATGCTTGCAATATTCTACTAACAATCCCCGACAACGGCGCCAATTTGTTAAAAATATATGTTGGGAATGTTTTATCGTATCTACAAGGATTGATGAGAATATTTGATTTTTACCATTTAATGGTTTAGCGATTTAAGAAAGGGGATTTTTAAATTGGTTTCTCTTTTGTAACATGAGTTTGTAAGAAATAAAGTAAGGTAATATTTGGTTTTAGTTTGATAAAAAAGCATGCCAAGATTAGGGTTTACTAATCCGTCTTAAACGTATCCAATCAATCGAATATGTGAACTTAGTTTTAACCAATATAATCATGTATCCTCGCAAAAATGTTCATCTCTAAAGCGATTTCGTGAATGTTATTGTTTCGACCGTTAAATGATCTCTCTAAATAGTACTCGAAACAATAATCTTTAAGATCAATACAATGTGAATATCAACTTCCAAATCCATATCTAGAGTTTGTATAGTTGATAGATGAAGAAATTAGGTCAAGACTTGAAAAGTTCATGTCTAAAGCAATCCAAACAAAAGATAGCAAATAACTTAATCTATATTGATCAAAGCCTTGTTCACATACAAAAGGTTAAGAAGAATGCATAAAATCAGAACTAGCTACCACTAACCTTGACACAAGAGGGGCTTTAGCCATCCATTTCCATGATAGCCTGAGCAACAAGTTTCGGAAGAAGGTTGATCAACATTCGAGTCGAATAATCGAGATTGGATGAGAATCCACCTTCTTTTTGTGAAAGATGGCTAAGAGATTATGAAAAATGGAGAACTTTGGTTTTTTGTGCTAAAAAATACAAAAGTATGAAAAGTACAAAAGAAAAGATATTTTGGCAAAAAGTGGCACAAACTACTTATAGACATGTTGTTGAGCTGTCAAATTTGCAGTGCAAAGATCTTGTTCGCCTAGCGAACAACCAAAAGTGGCACTTGAAGTGCCAGTGTACAGTTAAACTACCCCTGACATATTTCTAAATATTCGTTGTGCGAGCAATCCTTCACACTGCGAAGGCTTCACTACAAACATCGCACAACGAACTCTTGTCAAAATACTTACGACCTCAGGTCTGAGGGTGTTCTCTAGGTATTCGCTTCTACTTCTCTCCAGCGAACCCTTTGCTACTTCCTTCGCACAATGAATTTAGATGCCTTTTCTCTCTGTATGAATAGTGCCAGGTTCTCAATGGCCTTCGCTAGCAAGTTTGGTGTACGAACTTGATGATGTTTTTTTCTAGGCAACTTCGCTGTGCAAACTTCTTGATGTTTTGCTGCTGACTTGATTTCCTTGTCACATGTCTTGTGTCTTACTATTCTTATTTTGTGCCTAATTCCTGCACAATAGCACACACATCAAAGCAACCAAGACATTTTCACACAATGAAACATATCATAAAAAACAAGAGTGATTCACTTCAATTCATCTACAAAAAGAATGAAAGATACCAACATTTGATAGATCAAATAAGCAAAGTTTAGCATCTAACATATCCCCAGGACATTCATCCAGCGTTAGCATACGTCCCCGGGACATTCGTCCAGCGCTAACATACGTCCCCGTGACATTCATCTGTATCTAGCGTACGTCCCCGGGACATTCATCTATACCTATCATATGTCCCCGGGGTGTTCATCCAAACCCTATCATTTGTCCCTAGGGTACTCATCCAGCACCATCATATGTCCCCGGGATACTCATCCAAAATCTATCAATTGACCCCGGGGACTTCCTCGTAGGTCAAGGAAATCCCTCCGTAATCGCTGGAAAACCTACATCCTCCTTGGGACACTCGTCGTGTCCGCTGCAGGAGCTGCCGGAAATAAAAGAAACTGAAGATAAGGAAGAAGGGACTTACTTGATACAATAAAATGAGGGTCAGGTATTCTATTCTACACATCTACTTCTCTATATTTGCTCTCCCACTCTGATCCTTTACTCACTTAAGCATCAGAGTTCCTTGTAGGTACACCCCCTCTTTCTCCCTACCTCCGGTGAAAGCTACAATTTAACGATGCGTGGCAGGCCAGTGATCCTTCCTGATCAGGTGAGATCAAAACTTATAATCTCAAAATTAAGTTGTATATGAAAATCAACTTATATCAATCAATGTTTTGTGAATTCCATTTGTCTCATCATTCATCTCCCGCTCTTTAACATATAGGATGTGGTTCAACGACCTGATTGTTTCATCACAATCATATCTTCTCTTATAGTTTAATTTGAATAACAACAATTTATTGATATTATTCAAATTAAACTAGAATATAAGGAATTGATGTCATGAATGACTTAGACCATTGAACCATATTGTATATGTTAAAGAGTGGAAAATGAATGATGAGACGCATTCAATTTGGAAAATAGTGGTTTGTGTAGGTTGGTTTTCAAGAATAGTTTAATTTTTAGATTATTTACTTCTCCATCAATTTGAATGGCTGTATGTTGCTGTGAGGTTTATAGAAAAACAAGCAATCTACATAGTTTACAATAAACCTGGGTACTTTCAACAACGAATATTTATTTTATCCGTGATTAAATCTTATTTTCATAAATATATATACCACAACGGTTGATACTAGTAACCGTTGTGGTAGGTAGCGCGCCTCCTGCCTTACTATCACGCCTCGCTGCCGTGGTGGAAAGTACCAGACATACAATCACCTGTTATCTCACAACAAATGATCAAGCATTGTGATATCCTTTTTTCAACTGTTGTTGTATGACTTTTCCATAATAGTGATGATTAATGGCAACAATGAAGGAGGTTATTCGGTAATAAAATCGATTTTAACTATTTAGTAAAACATATGTGATTTAAGAGAGAACATTACAAGTTAATGGAATACACCACATGAAAGACAAAAAGAATTCAAAGTAGATATTTAAATGTTTCCCTCGTATATATTTAAATGGTTTGCTTAGTTTAATTATTCTAGTACTTATAGCACAACAAAATCAATTTTGCTATGAGAACTCCATGTTATTATATTCTCTTGATTCCTATAGACAAACACTCTCACTTTATCTTTATAAGTTAATGCAATCTTGTGAATACCAGGAAAATTTTTAATTCATGGTGTGAGGTAAATATATCCCAATTTTCGCTATAAGATTAGTTTTCAGGGTGAGGTTAACAAAGTGAAAATTGTATTTTTTTTATTAAATAAATTTTAAATTTATTTTCAAACTCATTCATTTCTTTTTATAGAGGTTATTTTTACTGGATTTTGTATAGAATACTTCTTTTCTCTTCTATTATTAGAGTTAAACGGTGTCAAATATCACACAGATAAGATATATTTTTTATATGAATATATTTAATTGTGTAATGAAAAGTTAACATTCTTTGTTATTAAATTAGATAAGAAGCTCTACGTTTATATGTTAATCCCGAAGAAAGAAAAGAAAGAAAATACTTTTTAGTCTGTAATATATTTTATATTTCAATTAAATCGAAATATTGTTAAAATTTGATATTACGTTATGAATTTTTAAATGATTAACATAGTTTAGTTATTATCATAATTATAAAAATATTTTTTATGGATTTTGCATAAAATAATACTTATCTTTATTCTTAAAGTTAAATAGTGTCAAATATCATTCAAATAAAATATATTTTTTTGTACGAATATATTTAATTGTGTAATAAAAAATTAAACTTCTTTGTTATTAGATCATGTCAAAAGCTTTACATTTGCATGATAACATCGTTGAAAGAAGATGCTTTTTAAGTTTGACATATATATATATATATATATATATATATATATATATATATATATATATATATATATATATATATATATATATATATATATATATATATATATATATATATATATATATATATTATATTATATTTCAATTAAATACGAATATTGTTAAAATTTAATATAGCTTTATCGATAAAAATAAATAAATTTTATGGTAATTAATTAACTCGTATCCCACACCATTTTTAAGTAAGTATATATTAAAAAAATAATTTTAACTATTTAAAAAAATATTACCGCTCTTGCATAATATAAAAGAGAAATGATAGAAGTATCACTATTTATTTTTCAAATGAGTTTACATTATGAATAACATAACTTTTATATACATTCACAAATGTGATCTATGCACTTTCCGACTTTAAAACCACAAACACTAGGAGGACAATCTTTATCAGTACTGCATAAATCCAATCCTAAGATATCAAATAAGAAAAAAATGAATATTAATAATAAAGAATAAATTATTGTCTATACAATAAAGAAGAAAATTTGATGTATAAAAATAAACAAAGTGGACTTACCAATGTAACAAGAACTTTTGATGATTAAGAAAAGAAAAATAATCATAACATAAACAATCTTAAGAACATTAGACATATTTTTTCTCGTGGTAAGAAAAACTACTAAATTATTTGATAACTTTATAATGTGGAAACTCTCACTCTTCAAATTTAAAGTATGTTGAAATACCTCTTAGATGATTCAATGAGTTTCTTATATTCAATAAAACAGTGTTTAGAAATTACGAGATTACAAGAAACAATTACAAAAATATAAATGAAAATTAAATGGTTTTAAGTTGTATTCATGTGTTAAATTTGCCTTTTAAACTCACTTTATAGATCACTTAACGATATAAGACTTAAAAATATTAATGGCCATTAGGGTTTTTATTTCTACATCATTTTTTTTTTATTATTTTTAATCTCTTTTACCCTTGCATGATAAATATAGGAGAATTTCGAAAATGAAATAATAGTTAAGAATACATGATAACTCATTGTAATAAAATTTATATATTCCGTTGAACTTGTTTTGTTATCTACTTTTATGGTGGGTTGTGTTGTAATAATGACCATTATTAGTCTATGTGTTGGATTTAGGGTAATTATGGTACTTACGCTCGTTGAATAGAAATAGGAGAAGCCGAGTAGTGGCATAAGGAATTAACGTTTTGTGCATCGCCTAATATTGTTTACGTTGGTGGACTAGAGATATGAAATTTCGAGTAGTGATTAGTGATCTATTTCGCAAGGGATTGATTATAGTAGCTTTGTTTATTCACTGTGAAATTATAGTGATAAGATCATTCGAATAAGGCATCAAACCTCAATAATAGAGAAAAAGGAGATTCAATACACAACCTTACCACTTTCGTAATTCTGTTAAACACTTTCTTTTATTTTCGCATTGCAAAACTGAAACCCCCTCCCAATTTACTATTTTTATATACATTGCCCAAATTTGTCTTGTTCAAACACAGTTCCAATAGATTCAATCTTAATTATTATTTTAATACGATCGGTATACTTCCCGAGAAGCCATCATGCTCCACCAAATAATATGGACCATGTATTCTTCTTTCATTTTTAATAAATAAATATTCTCTTATAACTATTCATTTTTGGTTGCATTTAATGTTTTTTTCTTACGTTTACAGAACGTGGTATAATCGACATAGGTAGCAAAGGGAACTAAATATATATTTCCATACCAAAATCAAATATGATTATGTAGTTTCTCCTTAACAGAATTCCTTCCAAAATTTAGGTTTTTATTTTAAGGATTTTCAGAGATCGTATCACTACGATGAATTTGCTTGCGAGGAGGAGTATCTTTGTTAGGGGGAGGGACCTGAGCTGTCCAGTTTGTATGTGTTGCGATGAGAGTATTAAGCATGTGTTTTTGCAATGATAATTATGCAGGTAAAGTTTGGTCAGCGATTGAGAAATGGTGTGACTTTCAAGTGTTCAAAGGAGGCTCTTGTGCCGATTCATTTGCTGATTTCGGAAGTTTCTCAAAAGTTGCAGCAATTCGATTGAAGGGTAGCACCATTTGGGCAATGATGGTTTGATATCTCTGGATAAACAGAAAATTTGTTTTTTTTCCTGCAAATGTTTTGTCGGTTGACGATATTGTTAACTCTATCAAGTTTTTTTCTTGAAAATGATTTTCTGTTGGCTGTAATAAAAATCTCAGTTATTTTTACGACTGATTCACTACTCCTAATGTGTGTTTCATGAGAATATAGTTTGTTTGTGTTGTATTGGGTTATGCACCCCTTATGCAGTCTTTAAAAAATCATTGCTTACTGGAAAAAAAATGTAGTTCCTCCTTCTTACGATTTTGTCAGGGTCAATGGTTAATGGCAATAATGAAGGAGGTTACTCGTTAATAAAATTATTTTTAATGGTTTAATAAAACATATTTGATTTAAGAGGGAATATTACAAGTTCAATAGGATACACCACAAGAAGAAAATAATTCAAAGTGGAATTTAAACATTTCTCTCATAGATATTTAAATTATTGACTTAGTTTAGTTGTTCTAGTACTTATAGCACAACAAAATCAATTTTGCTACGAGGAGTCCATGTTATTATATTCTCTTGATTCTTATGGAGAAACACTCTCACTTCATTTTTATAAGAAGTTAATGCAATCTTGTGAATACTAGAAAAAGTTTAAATTCACAGTGCAAGGGAAATATCACATAATTTTCATTAAAAGGTTAGTTTGCAGGGTGATGTTCAAAGTGGAAATTGTATTATATCTATTAAATAAATTTTAAATCTATTTTCAAAAACAACATATTTTAATTGTCATTATTAAATGAACTCCTTGATTTATTTTCATAGGATTTTGTATAGAATACTATTTTTCTCTTTTATTATTAGAGTTAAACAGTGTCAAATATCTCACAAATAAGATATATTTTTTGTATGAATATATCTATTTGTGTAATCAAAAGTTAACATTCTTTTAATATATCAGCTAAAAAACTATATGTTTATATGTTAATGCCGAAGAAAGAAAATATTTTCACAATAGTGTGAATCATGGGATCGGCTTCATTTTGTTCTTTATAAATGAATCTTCTCATATAATAATTCAATTTTTCTTAGATTTAGTGTTTTTTTATTCGCACTCTAGTTCCTAGGAGAAAATGATCTTAATAATTCAGAGCTCGTACTGAGAGACACTGATACTGGTTAAGTATTGTTCCCACAAAATATTGAACTCGGTATTTTTAAAAACTCCATCCCTTAATAATAGCTCGTTTACCACTCGAATCTAAATACTTGATTTAGATTTAGTGATTTTTTAGTCTATGAAATATGTAGAATCACTTTAAGTAGCAATGACAACTAACAAAAATAAAAATCAAACGAATTTGAATGGGGTTTAAACGTTTCCCTCAAAGATATTTAAATGGTTAGCAATGTTTAGTTATTATCATATATGTTGTAAATTGGATACCTTAAACAAAGTATAAACGGTTTCTTAATGATCAAGAAACACACAATGGTTAAAGTTAACAAAGAAGACAAGGTAAAACAACAAGGAACAAGTAGGATTAGTGTTGCACCCCAAAATTTGCCTAACCTTTTCTTACTTGGTTTATGTTCATTGCATTGACATATCATTGATCTAACATGTGCATAGCATATCATTGTTCATTTGTACAGGGGATCAAGTGTGGTTTATATCAAGAGGAGCCTATCTAGAGGTCTTATTCAAGCTTGAGAAGTCACCAAGGTCATCAGGAAAAAGGTTGGGTTCTTGAGGAGTTCAGTTGTTTGTATTTGGTTAATCTCTTAATTTGAGGACCAATTGAAGATCATTAGTGGGTTGTGAAGCCTTGATCATGGATATAGTGTGGATAGATCTCATAGAGTTCCTTGAGGGTCATGGTGGAGCTCAATCATGTCATTATGCCAAGTGTGAAGAGCCACAATTGAGGGTGTTGCAATTAGGGTTTTCATCTGAGTAACCCTAAGTCAACTGTGCAATTGAAGAGGATCAAAGCTCAATTCTAAGTCTTTGTAATCATGGAGAGTTGTGTTGAGGTGTATGAAATGATATTCCAAGATCAATCCAAGAAAAGTTCACAGTGTGAGGAGTTGCTAAATTAGGGTTCTTAGGGTAAAATCCCTTATTTAGTGCCTAACTTCAAGACCACGTATCTCAAGATGAAAGTTTCATATCCACTTTTGGTAAACATGAAACTTGTAGAGCATGCTCTTAGCTTTAATTTGAGTACTATAAGTCCTCCATTGGATTTATAGAACTCAAGTTATGGTCCAGACAAGTTATAGGTCATCTGAGGAATGTGAATTTGTCTGTGAAAGTTCACCAACTTCCATGGAACTTGTGACCTAGAAGGGTGTTTCTCCTAAACTTTTGGCCAACATGAAAGTTGTAGGTCTTGATCTTAGCTTTCCAAATTGTATTATAAGTCTTCCATCTGATTTGTAGAACTCAAGTTATGAGGTTTACAAGTTAGGGGTATTTTGGGAAAGTGAGATTATAGGTCATTTGGCATTATAGGTCATTTTCACAATCTTGCAAGCTTCAAATGAAGTTTTGTTCAACACAAAACTTGCTCAAAATGATGTTTTTAGGTCAACCATGTCCTCATGATGAATTGATTTGGCCTAGAGTGAGATTTGGTTTGAGAAATTTGGCAAAAAGGAGAATTTAAAGGCATTTAATGGAAAACTTCATGATTAATTCATTTGTGTTCAAAATAGGCCAAGTGAGTACTCATTGTAATCAGAAAAATCATTCTAAACACTTTGGCATTATTGGATTTTTCATTTGAGGTCTTTTTCATGGTGTTTTGACTTGTAACTTCATGAATAAGCAACACATCACAACTTGTTCATATGATAAGTTCAAGCTCTCTAATCACTCTATACACTCTCACCAGGCCACAAAGGATTGAATTGAAGCTTCCAAGGGAAGTTTTGAGGGAAAACTCGTGCATACCATTGTTGGATTTTTGGAGAAAATTGAAATGTGGATTTCTGAATTTGGGCCTACATTGGATCAAAAAAGCCCACAAATCATTTCTATTTAAGTTCTATGACTGATTCATAACAATTTTGGAGATCATTTCGTGCCAGAACCAGAGTTTGAAGTTGGAGTTTCAAGAGGAGAAGTGAAAATCGTGATTTCAATTTCAGACCAATTCAAGGCAATTCAAAGTTACAAACACCTTCAGCATCAAGCATTGAGTAGATCTGCATAATTTGAAGCTGAGAATCGTGTTCTAGATACCTCAATTTCAAGCTCTAACACAGGTATGTAGTTTTCAAAATTGCTGAAGATTCATCATGATTTAGCATATGTTAGCATGCGGTTAGTGTAACACCCCATTTAAATTATTCAGTCGCTTTGGTATTTTATGTGAGGTGTAGTTGTGTGGTGTCCTTAATTAAGGGTATGAGGTTAGGAGTAAGGGAGAGAGGTGACCTTAGTTGGGGTACTGTGGACCTAGATAAAGGAGTAAGTTAATTATGATATCGAGAGCATTATAGTGATTAATATTATTCCAACTATTATTAATAATAATGTTAATGAGATTATTATTATTATTATTATTATTATTATTATTATTATTATTATTATTATTATTATTATTATTATTATTCGTATTAATAATATTATTTGGTGGAATATTATTATTATTCATATTATTACTATTAGTATGAATATTATTAGTGGGAGAATATTATTATTATTATTATTATTATTATTATTATTATTATTATTATTATAGGATTTAAATAATAAAATAAGAAATAAGGGATTAAAGGAAATAGAGAAGTTTTTTTGGGGAAAGAGAATTAGAACACGATAAACTGTCAGAGAAAGGTTTTGGGAGAAAAAGTGAGAAGAAGAACAAAGAGGAAGAGAAGGAGGTTAGGGCTGTCAATCCTTCAAGATTCTTCAACGATTGAGCAATTAATCGAGGTAAGGGGGAGAATGGATTTCAATATGGGTGAATTAACATGAGAGGGTAGTGAGAGGTCCTTTCTCTCATAGGAATTATGTGTTCTTGAGAATTTTTGATCTAATTTTCGTAGCATGATAAATTCCATAAAAATGTTGCTGTTCTTGAATGATTATTGTATGGGGAGTATTGCTTTTCATAGTTTTCTATGTATACCTTTCGGTATGTTGTGGTGATGTAAGGTTTAGGGATTTGGGTAAATATGTAGAAATGAATGTGTTATATCATTATTAGTACGATGCTCTAAGGTTTCTCTAAGGTTTAGAGATTTGGGTTAATTGTGGGAAATAGGGAGGTAACCGTAAGAATCTGAGGTTATGACCAAATGACCAAATGATATGTATCGTTGAATATTAATATAGGAAAAACTTATGGGAAATTGGACTTTCGTGGCCAGAACCTTGACATTGTTATATGTCTGACCCTGAAGGGGTTAAATATTAGATAGTGAGTAATTTTAATGTCGTAGGGTGTAATTGAAGGAAAAATTGTAATATGTTGTCCCTATAGGAACAGGAATATTCAAATGTGAGTAACTCTGAAGTACTCAGAGCAATTGCAGGAAATAGTGTTTTATGTGTTGCAAATGTTGCCAGATGAGCCTAATAAACTATAGAAGTTGTGCAATTATTGCCGTATAACTTTAGGAATGTTTTAATGATGTTTTGGGTGCTTTGAGTAAGTGATTCGCAAGAATAGTTGAGTGAAAACCAGTTCCGGAGCGTAACAGCGTCTTTCTGTCCGTCACGACTGTTCATGTTTTCGGTCGAAATTGTTTTAGACGTAACTTTGGATCCGTAAGTCCGTTTTGACCCCCGTTCGAAGCGTTGGAAAGCTAATAAACAGAGCTATAACATATGATAGATAATGGAATTGTTTTCCCAATATTTTTATATCTAATTATGTTTGAGAAGTCAATTGTGTATATGTTTTAGTAACGAATCATGTCCTGGTTCAATGATGTCTTGGTGTTTTGATAGATGTGGGCCAAGATGGTCGAATATGGACAATCTTGTGCGATTGTGGTAATTCCTGAGAGGATTACGGTGAGCGGATGGCTCGTGTGGATCAAGATTGATTGTGAATTATGCATGATGTATTACATTGCATAATTGTGTTGACATGCATTTCATATCATGTGTCTTGTGGAGATGGCTAGGTGGGAATCCATTATGGGTGCCTAGTTTCATCCGGACTTCATTGTGAAAGTTGTTGTGGAGATAAGTTGTAGTTCAGAGGAACGTATATACGACTTATCCGGATTCCGACGGGAATCGGGTTCTAGTGTGAACCGTATGAGATTGTGTTGGTACCACATGCATTGTGTCGAGTCAGTGAGTCACATTGCATTATTGTAATTGAGTGTGGGCAATGAATGTCAAGTGATTGAGGTGACACGTGTATGTGCGTTATTTGTGCTTATTTTATGTGTGGTGTGTAACTACTCCTTAGCATGTGTATTTCACCGTTTAATTTATTGAATGTAGTTCTCACCCTTTTTGTTGTTGTGTCTGTGCTCTATTGGGAGTACAGGTGACCAGGTACCTGAGTAGTGCTTGGAGTGTATTTCTATTTGATCGAGTCTTAGGAGTCGCTCTGATACGTGACATGAGATGACGGGATTACTTTGTTATTTGACTACCTTATTTGTTTATTGTTACGTATCTTCATTTATTGGACTTATGTTGTATGACCTCATGTTGAGGACAATTATATTGGAGAATTGATTTGTATTCCGCTGCTTAATCGAAAACTAAATAATATTGATTATCTTAATGAAATGAAGTGACTTAGTGTGATATCCCACTGTGTTGGAGAACTCTGATGAATTTCATGAATTATTTCTGTATATTTATTATATTCCGCGTACGGGGTAAAGTGGGGTGTTACAGTTAGGCTTTAGGAAGTTGCTTAGATGGATTTTGGATCATGAATTGGAAGTTTAGAGACAAATTAGGTTGATGTATGATTTCTATTTGGAGTTGGTTTGACCTGATTATGAGGATTCCACATGCTCTAGATGGTTTAGGATGATCAGTGAAGTGTGAGGAACAAATCTATGGTTTTAGTTTGAGGATTGGTGAGATTTCAGAATGAGTTAAATTTTAAGATCTTCATCGTATTTTAAAATCTATGAGGAATCAGGAAAAATGAACATGATATTTGAGTTCTACACGAAATTTGGAGTGAGACTGGGTAAAATTGGTTAAGATTCCATGACCTGCAAGTGTTTGCTCGCCGGAGAAGATGACCGGAAGTCATCTCCGGCCACCTCTGCAAATTTTCCCTCCAACTGACTTTCAAACGAGGAAGACGAAGTTTCCACCCTTGGATGAAGCCTGAAGTTGGACTTTGTAATCAGATCGTATGGCCATGACTTGTTCTGAGAATTTGAGTTTTGGTATTGAAACACAGTCGTTTCATTAATGAGGTGGCGCCACAGGAGCCTTCAGATGCTTTCACTAGTCTCTTCATCCAACGCGCATCATTTAATCTTGCATTTTATTTTGTTTAATTCATTTCTTTTTTATTTTAATTCCATTAATGTTCTAAAATTTATTTTAATTTCAATATTCATCAGAAAAATAAAAGAAAAATATGTCCATGCTCCTCATTTTGTGTGTGATTTTTCTGTGCTTTTACATTTCATTTTTGCTTAGTTTTCAATTTATTTGATTTTCTCCATTTTATTAATTTCTTTAATTTGGTTCATTTGATACATGTTTTTGCTGATTTTTGTTCTTGCAATTGGTATTGAGTTTGGGGTTGTTTTTTTGCTAGCAGGTAGATTAGAGATGCATGATCCCCTATGATTTAATCTAGATTTTTTAGACAACATTAAGTTCTGTTTTGGTTTAGGATCTTTAGACTTTCCTTTTTAGGGTTCTTATGTGGTACCTTGTGATCTAGGATTTCTTTAGGTGACTTCCCTTTAGATTAAGGTTTTGATCCTTTGCCCATAGGTCCTTAGCATGTTTTGGTTCCCTTATAAAATTTCCTAGAATTTTAGAAGGTGATTTAGTATTTTAAGTTGATTTAACACTTAGGCTAGTTTTAAGTTGTTTTCAACATAGCACTTGCTTTAGAATGACTTCAATGGTTTCCTTTAGTTCATAATAGGTTTGCTAATCTTCTTTGATGGTGTTTTAGACATGTGTAATCTTCTGTTTGCTTGGTGGTGATGTTTGATTTGGTGTTTAGACCTCCCTTTAGAAGCTTTCTTTAAGCTTGTTCAATTAGGGTTTAGGAAGAGCTTAGTTGCTTTCTCTTTCTTCATATAAACATGGATTTCTTTGATTTCTTTCCATTCTCATCCTATGATTCAAGGTCCCTATGTGAAAGCCTCATCTTTCCTTTGGAAGGATGTGTGACATTTCACAAGAGGTAGAACCTTTGAGGATGCCTTTCTCAGATGACTGGTTGAGTGTCAGGAGGGATTCCTTTGGTTTCCTTCATGCTTCCCATCATCAATCCAATATTCTTGATGTTGATTCTCTTCCCTTGTGTTGGAGCTTGTTGAAGCATGAAGATGAAGACTTCTCTTGAGGATGGCTTGAGGATGTTTGTTTGTAGACTGTTGTTTGTTTGTTGTTTATCTGCTTTGCTGTTGAGCTGTTTGTCTGCTATTTTTGCCTGTTGTTTTTCTGGCTGCTCTGCTTTGCTTGTGTGACTGATTGACTGTGTGTTGCATTAGACTAGGTTTCTCATATAGTGATCTAGGCTTAAAAGCATCCTAAAGGTTGAGAATATCTCCCTTTGCTTGTCTGCATCTAGAGGTTGAGTCTGTCTCCCTCTGCTTGACTGTTATTATCTGGCTTTGTTTGCTGGCTTAAGGTTGAGTTTGTCTCCCTTGCCTGTGCTTTGTGTGTTGCCTCTGGGCTTGCTTGCTCTAGAAGTTGAGCTTGGCTCCTTCTGCTTGTTTGTTGCATTGCATGCATTTTATTTACAGTTTGTTTCTGTACAGTTATTTTCTTTTGCCGTTGTTTTCCTTTGCCATGTTCCCCTAGGAACTCTGACTTCTCTTGTTCAAGAGAAGTTATGACAGACATTAGGGTTCTAACCATGCATGATAACATTAGGTAGTTCCCCCTAACCTCAACCATAGATTCATTTTTGCATGACAACTTTAGGATTGGATCAGTTCCCCTTTAGTGCGTCTTTTCTCTTCTCATCTTCAAACCAAATCAAAATACAGTAATAAAGGTTAATTGACGTTGTACGCTACGAGCCTTAAGCTACTTGAGAAAGGATTGTTGGAGAGTTTCTTTTCAACAATCTGGATGTTTAGTATGGCACCCTTTGGGTGACATGCGACACATTCACTCTCAGGTCATAGTCTCTAGTGCGATATCAGTTGCAAACATCCATAAAAGATACTTCTCTAAAAAATAGAAAACAAAGATCAAACTATTTTTGTCCTCTTGGACCTTTAATCCCTTGTAAACCCTTTTGAGAAGGAGAGTTCTGTTAACTCTCGGTTCTACCGCAAACGATAAATGCCTAAGTCTCCGTCGAGTGAGCTGCATACACCAAACCGCTGGAACTGTCTGTTAACCCTACTCGGATAAAGACAAACCTATGTCTCTCGTGTCCCGAACTACGTTTGCTCTGATCTTTCGCGCTGTGTGAAAGTACGTAGGCACAAGATGCGATATCTTGGCAAGCAACCTTCCCCCGTAGTTAGGCGAACTACATTGACTCTGATTTCTCGTTCCAGACGGGAATACGTAGGCATAGAGCGCGACGCTTTGCCGAGTCATTTTCTTTTCTTTTCAGACCAGACCTTTAGCGTAGATAGATTTAACAAACCCGTCAGATAAACACAACAAGCATGGATCCCATCGAGTACGATGGACGTGAGGGGTGCTAATACCTTCCTCTTGCGTAACCGACTCCCGAATCCAGACATGGTTGCGATGACCTTGTCTTATACCTTTGCGTCAAGTTTTTCCGATCGTTTCCTTTCCCGTTCTGTGGGATAAATAACGAAAGGTGGCGACTCTTCTGTTCTGCCGACCTCGTTTTTCGTAGTAGCGACAATTAGTTACTAAACTGTTATTCTTTCCTTTAGCTTAGAACAAGATTACAAGTATAAAAGAATAACAAAATAACCTATCTCTCTTGAAATTAGGATTTTATCTTCCTATTTTTCCTTATGCTAAGATTGAGAAACTAGCTTCCTATTTATAAGAAAAATAGCACACTAACCTAATGGGTATTTTAACAATTATCCATTACAAGCTGACTTAGGGTACATGCTAACTTAAACAATTGGGATTACAAGTAATGCCCAATTCAACATGCTAACAACCCTAACAATATTGACTAATACATGTTAGAACAAACTTTGACTATAACACGCATTACTCCGACAGCAGCATGCGGATAGACTTCGACCTCATGCTTATATATATATATATATATATATATATATATATATATATATATATATATATATATATATATATATATATATATATATATATATATATATATATATATATATATATATATATATATATATATATATATATATATATATATATATATATATATATATATAAAATAAATTTCACGTAGAGTTTTCTCTTTGAAAATCCAACATTAATAACAAACACTATAGTTTTAACTTTATAAGAAGTTAATGTACTCCTCGTACCACATTGAGGTTTTGTTGGCACAACTTTATATTACATCTAAAAATATCCCAAACAACTATTAAGGGAAATAATTTCTTAGATTAGATAGTGATGTTGAACCTATACTTGGTAACTTTAAATAGAGTTACTATGTTTTTGGTGATACTCTTAAAATACCGTTTGATTGTTCTACTTCTGGGAGATTTGATTCATAGGGTAGGGGAAATTTCGTTAACTCTTTTTAGAAGATTAGTTTTTAAATGACGTTGAACAATCAGAAATTGTAGAGTTATATGTTATTTATAAAACGTATACTTTATTTAATCAATTAAATAAATTTTAAATCTAATTTTCAGAAACAACCTATATTTATAGACAATGTTAAATAAAACTCATTGAAGATAAACGATATTTTAATGTGCATAGGCACTCGCGTGTCTGTCTGTCCGTTTTTTTAATACGCATAAAAATATAAACGATATTTTTTGTTAAAATAATTTTTTTTTAAATACAGTATGTTGAAGTTAATAATAAAAAGTTTTGTGGAAGTTAAAAATAATAATTTATGTGGAAGTTAAAAATAATAACTTATGTGGAAGTTAATGATAGGAAGTTATTATGTAAACTAGCGTTCAGACGGGCACTCTCGTGCCCGTCTGTCCGCTTTTTTTAATGCGCATAGCATAGGAAAATAAACGTGTATATATTTTGTATGATGTATTTATCATATTTACGATTAATTAAAAATAATATTTTTAAATACCCTCAAGCAGTCTTAAAATCGGGATGATAAATATATATACTAAAAACACTTTAGTGAATTAACTATATATTAATGCTACTATTATTTTAAACATACCGAATTAAATAAAATTTAGATAAAAAAATATGTAGTCTAAACATGCTAATAATATTATTACATTTTGAAAATGATAAACAAATTTATTCTAAATATATTAAATAACCGAATAATACAAAGTACTATTTATATTGTATAATCAATAACGTTCTTTAATAGGAAGGCCGAACATTAAATCTTTATTCTAAGAAGTTTCTTTTTTCTGCCATTGTTTTGCGTATTAAATAAAAAATGTAAGAGTCTCATGTTAGAATTTTTTTAGAGAAAAAAATAGTGAAATTAATAGTAATTAGTGTAATATAGTATTTTTTTTATCTGTTAAAGATTTGAATTAATTATTCATACATCCTTTTATCAATGTGCTATTAATTAAGCTTTAAAAACCTACAAATACATCCTGAAATATCTCTCTATAAAATACTTTTTTTCTATTTTAAATGAAATATTTAATATCTTTTTAATCATACATTTGATTTCAAAATTTATTTTGGTTCATTAGCTTTAAAAAAAATCCTTATTGCTCTATTAGTTCTTCAAAAAGTATATTAGACGAAAATGATATATCATTTTAGCTAAAGAGAGAGTATTTATAATTTGGTCATGGCATAAAACATAAATGTTAATATATATTTTTAGAGTTTAAAAATAGTACACTGTCAGTACATTTTCTTTTTTCTCATATTTTAATCATAGAGACCAAACATTGATATAAATTGAATTGGAAATCTATAAAACCTTAATACTTTAAAATGTTCCTCAATCATATAAATATTTCGTAAACAAAAAATATAAATATATGTTACATTTTTTATCATATAAATAATTAATATTAAAATTAAAATTAAACAAAATATATTGTTTATAATTAAAAAAAAGTGGTAAAGTGCTGGTGGCACTATAAAAACTCTCTCATTTGAGAGGGTCAGGTATTCAATATTCATCCTAATACACACATACTCTGTACTTGCACTTTTTTTTCTCAATTCTTACTTTAGCATTATATTGCGTTGTAGGTACACCCTCTTCATCATCTCTCGCACTCAGTATTACAGACGTTGTCTCTAACCCACTTCAGGTTCTGATCAGCCGTCAAAATCAAAAATTATTTTATATCTTTTTGTATCTAGGAGGATATAGTATATGATGAACTTTGTAAATGGGTTAGGATATCCCTAATACCTTTATGGATATTATTACTTTATTTATTAAAAAAACATATATTTTCTAAAGATACTGATATTATTTAGACTCTATCTCTATCTCTCTCGCATATAAATATTCATATATGTCTCTAAAATAAATATTCATGTATATGTACTTGTAAAAGGAAATATTTCTAAAAAGTTTGTTTTAGACATGAAAATATTAGATTAACATTGACTCTATACATTAAATATACAAAACCTTTAGTGAAGGATGATTTGGTTAAAAAATCCTAGTCTTTATCTTTATACTATTTCAATCTTGTCAATTAAAACTTTAATATAATTGTTAAAGAAAAAAAAAAGGATTGTTATAAAAAAAACTATTACTATAATGAATCATTGTCATTATTGTTTAGTTATGATTAGCACATAAATAACTTATTTTTTTAATCTTTATTATATGGTGATGGTTATTATTTTGTACTAATGATCACCTCACATTTTAAACTTCTTTTTCTATTCTAACATAATTAAACTAATTTTAATCTCATAAATGAAAGGAAATCTCAAATTTAAAATTCAACTTCATGAAAATTGCATCACAATTCTTAAATTCCTAAAGAATCTGGAAATTTCCCTCTGTTCCTCATTATTGTATAAACTATAAAAATATATACTTAAAAAAAAAGACAAAACAAAAGAATTGAAATACACAATAGTAAATTTTTTTTTAACAAATATAATAGATAGAGGGTAAAAAAAATGTATTGAAAAATACCTCAACAATATGAACAACACCTTCACAACATATAAAGAAAAAAAACAGGATTAAACTATATTAAAAATTCAGAAAAAAAAGAAAATAAGAAGGGAATAGAAAAGAATTAAAAAAAACCAAAATAATAATAATTAATAAAATAAAAAGTACAGTAAAAATAATAGAAGTTTTAAAAACTAATAACAATATACCATAAAGACAACGGATGATAATTAAACTACGGAAATATTATTGTCTACTGAGCAAGAATAAGAAAGTTTCTATTATTTTCTAAGTTTCTAATATCTTCTTAAATGATTAATAGATATAAAAGGATACAATGAACCATTTTACCTTTGTCTTTTTGATATAATACAAAACATACTTGCAACTACTACTTGTACTTGTAGGAAAAAATAGTGAGGGTCTTATGTAATAACTACTATTGTTAAGGGTAGCAAGCAAAAGCTTACCTTTTTTCTTAATAAATACCATTAAGGATAACAAAAGCATACTTTCTTTTTTCCTCGTAACCTTCGATATTGGTAAATTGTAGGTCTTATTTTAATAAATAGTTGTAGCAATCCCTATAATTAAAAGGAGAACTGTATGAGAAGACATAATACAACTCCTTTCATTTTGTGTATATTGTAGACACATAATTTAATGTAACAAATATAATCAATTATCTCTATATTATATTATTTTTACATTTTCCCAGTGGTATTGTGGTTAAATTGGGTATCCATGAACTCTCATTACAAAAATAATTCATCGAAAACCGATATATCATCAGAAGATGATTTCTCATAAATTTTCTTCTTCAATCACTTCCTGTAATATCAAATCAAAACTATTTTCTGCAACGCAATTCAATTAAATTTAATTCACCTCATAGACATCAATGTAAATGGTTAGTTCTCATATCATACTTTGGTGAATATAGCATCCAAATTGACACAGACCACACCTAATCTATAGATAAGCAAACATGACTTACATGTGTGAAGAAGGAAAGCACAAATAATTTGAACAATGCAGAATATATAATTTATGCCTTCAGTTGATGTGAAATTGAAAAAATATATATAGCATCCAAACATCCAAAAATGATTTACAGTGGCATTAAGTTACTATTATCATGGGTTTAGAAATGCAGTTTAAGTTTCAACAGTTAACAATGTTAGAAGCAGTTACAATTTGTAAGGGAAATTTTAAAAAAAAAATTAGAAAAATGCATTCAATTTCATAAAAAGATTTTAATGGTCAATTCTAATACTATTTAATGCATGCTAACATATCAAAATATATTACCATGTTCACCAAAACAAATATTAACTTCACTCATGTCCACAAATTAATCATCAACCTTTTTTATCTTTGTCATGGTTTTATTGTGACATTATCCGCTTATCCTACAAAATGAAAATGCATAAAACTAACCATAACAGAGATTGACACTGAGTAATTGTGACACTGAGTAATATATGTATGATTATTAAATTAACACTAAAATGGTGAGAATATATATAATTTCCTAAATTAACACTAAAATTGTGAAAATATATATGATTCCTAAATTAACACTAAAATGATGAAAATATATATGATTCTTAAATTATTAGTCACAGAAAAATGACAATCTCATCAAAATCTGTAAAATTAGAGCAATGTATTTTCACCTAAAATCAAAAGCTACACATTAGAACAAAACAAAATTAAACTAAATTGAATAAAACAATAAAACATACATGAACATATACAAAAGTGATAATATTAAATGATTTATATATTTTGACATTATCATGTTTAAGAACATATCTAAAAGAAAATTAAAAAGTGAAAACATGAAAAAATAGATTAGAGGGATGGAGAAAGGAAAGGATAATATGTTGATAAGAAAAAAAGAAAAAAAAACGATAAGAGTCTACTCCATTGTTATTCAGGATTCTCTACCAAGTTTTGTAATTACTTTTGTTTTGCTATTGAAATGAAGAGCAGTTGTTTCACACTTAAATGTCTGTGTACGACGGTTTTCGTTTTGGTTGAGCGGTTGAGATTCTTGCTCACACATGGTTGTAATTAAAACAAACTGCATAGATAATTATGGAAATATTACAATTAAATAAGGGTAATTTTGGAACAAAAAAATGTCACACCAAAAACTTGTATCCCCTTTATTTATAGTTATAGATTACACAATAAAATAAGAATAAAAATGGTAGAAAAATAAGCTACACCAAAACAAAATATTGTCTTTATATATTGTATAGATAACAATATATAAAGGCAATAAACATTTTTGGTGTAGCTTTTTTATTTCCAATTTTGTCCATAATAAATTGATTTTATTACATTCTTTTATTAGTTACTTATTATTCTTCATCTTTCATAACTTCTATGCGGTTTCTAAACCAATCCATTTTCTCTCTCCATTTTATATTCTTCCCAATATATTGAGAGAGAGAGAAAAAATGTTGGTGAAGCAAATTAAAGATATGGAAGAAAGAAAACAAAGATGAAAATGAAAGAGAAAGATAGTAATGGTAACTGCTATCTTTTCTGTAGTATTTCTGTAAATTAACTTTAATTTTTCTGTTTTGTTATTTTGGCAACTCTTATTAAGTTTTTGTTTTTAATTAGTTTGAAGACAGTGAAGTAGGAAAAAGTTGTTGTTAACAAAAACATAGAGATTTTTTTTATGGAGAAGAGGTTATTTTTCCAATTTTCATACTATCTTTTTTTAATTTTAATATTCTCACTAACTTTTAAAGTTTAACTATTTTGATCGATTCCTTTACCTATTTTTAATTTTATTCATTTCATTCTATTGTTTGATTAATAGATGAATATTATTGAAAATTATTCAGTATCATCGGTAATGCATAAGAAAGAAAGAAGTCAAATTTCTTTGTGTTCTTATTATTTTTAATGTGTAATTAAGTCTTAATGATAAATTCATATTTTTGGTGTAGTTTCTTTGAGTATCAACAACATAATGTCAGTTTTTTTATTCATGTATCATTCCTTTTGTTTTAAGTATTCTACCATTTCCTTTCTTTATCACATACTACCTGCAATCTTCAATATTTTCAATTTTTCAATTTTTCTTCTTCAAAATTTAAAGATTCTTAAATATTTGAGAATACCTAATAACTTTAATTTTCTTACACATACTTTCTACATCACTATTTTTATATATTTAATAATGATTCTTAAATTTCTTTTTAGTTTTTAATGGATAAATCAAGCAAGATAGAAGAATGTGCAAGACAATGGGAAGAACGCAGAGGCATAATCTTTCAAAATGTAACAGATATAAATTATTCATTTATAATTATTTTTATAGGTTTAATTAGTTATTAAAAGTTATTCATTTTAATTATATTACTTTGTATTTTTTGTATTTTTGAACCAACTCTATGTAAAATTATTATTAAAGTTGTTAATTATTATATAAATTCTATTTATTATATCACAATTCTAATAAATTTATTAATATATGCGAACACTCCACCGAAGTAGATACGTAATACTGAAAAATGTCTTATTTGGTTTTGCAATGTTGATTGATTATCTCTCTTCTTTTCTCTCTTAAATTCTTCATTTTTATTTTTATTTTTTTTAATATTTATGTTATGTTTTTAAAGAAAATTAAAGAAACTATTAATTTTAAAAGAGGCTGAATGCTACATATATGTGGCAAAATTTGAAGGGATTTCAAATGATCTTTTTTACACAAATATATATTTTCCATGCAACTATTGAAATGAGTGTACAGAAGATACTTCTATGGAATTGTACATTTATTCTAATTTATTCACATTTCTTAAATTTTGTTTATTATATATTTTTCTCTTTATACGTTGTCTATTTTACTTAGTTTTTGAAGAATAATTTATATGTTTTTTTTGTCTAACAAGAACATGAAACTTTTAATCTCTCAAAATTTTGTTTATTTCACTTTATGTGAGATTAATTTATTTGTGGGTTTTATTTGTATTTATCTCCCTAACTTTTATTTATGATTTCTTTTTATTCTCATTAAAAAAATTTCTTTTTATAATATTTATTATGGTTTCTCTAAACTCTAATTAATATATTCTATAACTATTATTTATTCTATAACTATTATCTATTCTATAACTATAGATAAAGATAAAGAAGATAGATGATTTTGGACAGACCTATTTCATTCCCATTTTATCCTTTATGTTGTATGCAATTTATTTAATTTTTAAAAATAAAGTGCTAACAAAATGATACGGTTTTTTTATAAGATGAGCATAACTATCAAAGTTGGTTTTTTTAATGGAAAAAAAACCAATTTTGATAGTTATGCATCTCTTAAAAAAATGATGGAAGTGAAAAACACACTTATAAATGAATAGAAAATGAAAATTCATTCATTCAGTGGCAACATAAAAAACAATACAACATCATACTCCACTATTTATGGTTTGTGAAATATAAATAGAGAAAAAAAATTCTTCATCTTCATCTCTTATTTGATCACCAGTCTCTAATTCTTTATCATACTTCATTGTTAATTGATATGAAGTTTCTTTTCCTTTACAATGTTATGATTATTTCTTTAAGAGATAATTTGCCTTTATTTTAGAATCTATTTTGTTGATTATGCATTTGGTTGTTGCAACTAAATATCAAATTATATTGATTTGGTTAGAGAATATTATTAAAAACAATGAAACATTATTTTTAAGTGTCTTCCTTTTTAAACCCATTGGTCTTAAAGATAAGAAATATATGAATTGTTTCATCTATATTTAATACAATACTAATAATATAATAGAAAACGAACAATAAATATTAAAGATTACACACACCTCCAAGATAATGCAGGGAAATGAGAATCAAATGTTAAAACATTTCTTAAAGTATTGCTTCAATAAATGAAATAGTTTTGTTGCAACAATCTTTGGAAGCATTTCATTGACCATATACTTAATAAAAAATTAAATTAATATATATATATATATATATATATATATATATATATATATATATATATATATATATATATATATATATATATATATATATATATATATATATATATATATATATATATATATATATATATATATATATATATATATATATATATATATATATATATATATATATATATATATATATATATATATATATATATATGCTAAACAATTTAAATTAAAACCAAAATCAAATAAAAAATATATTAATGAATTACTTCATTTGTTTTGCACTGAAATGAGAGATATTTTTGATTTTGATTACATGGTTGACCTTCCTATTAAGCAATAATGTAACTTAATATCCGTATTAATGTTTATGTTAAGTTGCTTAATAAATTGTGAGAAATATTTTTGTTCTTCTTCTATCTAAATCTTCTTATGGTTTTGACTAATCTATAGCAATATATAAATATAAAACTTAATGTTTCATCATATAAATAGTTTATATTAAAATCAATATAAATAGTTTATAGTAAAATTAAATTTATAAAAAAATACACTGTTAATATTTTTGCGCGTTAGCGCAATAAAAAAAGCGGACAAACGGGTAGGGGCGTGCCCGTTTGGACGCTAGTATTGTATAGATGTAAGAAGCTTTACATTTGTATGTTAACATCGTTGAAAGAAGATGCTTTTTAAGTTTGACACACACACACACATATATATATATATATATATATATATATATATATATATATATATATATATATATATATATATATATATATATATATATATATATATATATATATATATATATATATATATATATATATATATATATATATATATATATATATATATATATATATATATATATATATATATATATATATATATAATATTTCAATCAAATACGAATATTGTTAAAATTTAATATAGCTTTATCAATAAAAATAAATAAATTTTATGGTAATTAATTAACTCGTATCCCACACCATTTTTAAGTAAGTATATATTAAAAAAATAATTTCAGCTATTTAGAAAAATATTACCGCTCTTGCATAATATAAAAATATTCTTGTAGCTTGTTCAATTAAATTCAACGGAACAACAAACAACCATTAAAGTGGGAGAGAAACGATAGAAGTATCACTATTTATTTTTGAAATGAGTTTACATTATGAATAACATAACTTTTATATACATTCACAAATGTGATCTATGCACTTTCCGACTTTAAAACCACAAACACTAGGAGGACAATCTTTATCAGTACTGCATAAATCCAATCCTAAGATATCAAATAAGAAAAAAATGAATATTAATAATAAAGAATAAATCATTGTCTATACAATAAAGAAGAAAATTTGATGGATAAAAATAAACAAAGTGGACTTACCAATGTAACAAGAACTTTTGATGATTAAGAAAAGAAAAATAATCATAACATAAACAATCTTAAGAACATTAGACATATTTTTTCTCGTGGTAAGAAAAACTACCAAATTATTTGATAACTTTATAATGTGGAAACTCTCATTTTTCAAATTTAAAGTATGTTGAAATACCTCTTAGATGATTCAATGAGTTTCTTATATTCAATAAAACAGTGTTTAGAAATTACGAGATTACAAGAAACAATTACAAAAATATAAATGAAAATTAAATGGTTTTAAGTTGTATTCATGTGTTAATTTTGTCTTTTCAACTCACTTTATAGATCACTTAACGATATAAGACTTAAAAATATTAATGGCCATTAGGGTTTTTATTTCTACATCATTTTTTTTAATTATTTTTAATCTCTTTTACCCTTTCATGATAAATATAGGAGAATTTCGAAAATGAAATAATAGTTAAGAATACATGATAACTCAGTGTAATAAAATTTATATATTCTGTTGAACTTATTTTGTTATCTACTTTTATGGTGGGTTGTGTTGTAATAATGACCATTATTAGTCTATGTGTTGGATTTAGGGTAATTATGGTACTTACGCTTGTTGAATAGAAATAGGAGAAACCGAGTAGTGGCATAAGGAATTAACGTTTTGTGCATCGCCTAATCTTGTTTACGTTGGTGGACTAGAGATATGAAATTTCGAGTAGTGATTAGTGATCTATTTCGCAAGGGATTGATTATAGTAGCTTTGTTTATTCACCGTGAAATTATAGTGATAAGATCATTTGAATAAGGCATCAAACATCAATAATAGAGAAAAAGGAGATTCAATACACAACCTTACCGCTTTCGTAATTATGTTAAACACTTTCTTTTATTTTCGCATTGCAAAACTGAAACCCCCTCCCAATTTACTATTTTTATATACATTGCCCAAATTTGTCTTGTTCAAACACATTTCCAATAGATTCTATCAAGTTTTTTTCTTGAAAATGATTTTCTGTTGGCTGTAATAAAAATTTCAGTTATTTTTACGACTGATTCACTACTCCTAATGTGTGTTTTATAAGAATATAGTTTGTTTGTGTTGTATTGGGTTATGCACCCCTTATGCAGTCTTTAATAAATCATTGCTTATTGGAAAAACATGTAGTTCCTCCTTCTTACGATTTTGTCAGGGTCAATGGTTAATGGCAATAATGAAGGAGGTTACTCGTTACTAAAATTACTTTTAATGGTTTAATAAAACATATTTGATTTAAGAGGGATTATTACAAGTTCAATAGGATACACTGTAACACCCCAATCTAACCCGGCGGATAATTAAGGAAAACAAAATCAGAGTGCAACAAATTTTATAAACATGACGGTCGTAAGGGGCTGTCACGACCGTGACGGTCATGACGATCGTAATGAAGGTGTGACGACCGTCACATCAGCAAATTCAGGGTGTTACAATTTCAACTCACAGAAACATACATTTCACAATTCCATTAGACATCATGCATTTAGTAATGATACATAGCACAGAAGCTTGGATGAACATACAACAATAACTTGATTAACATTTTGATTACAAGGCATCTTATTAATTTGCAGCAGAATATAAAACATTTCCAACATTTAGCATGATTAAAGCAAGACCATGAAACTTGCAACAAAACTCCATTAAAATTCAGCAAGTAATTATCTCGCATCAATTCAACATAAACAACGAGTTTCAACCATAAAAATCAGCACTACTAATTGATCGGCATAGTGCATCCAACCAGCATTTGGCACTTAACAGCAGCCACCAACTTAATGAAAAGTACTTGATAAAATTCAGCAACAAGGAAATTAAATAAAAGCAATAACATCAATCGTTCATCCCCCCAAGAGTGCTACGTATCAGAGCGACCAACAACTTTAAACGGAAAGCTACACTTATTCCGGATTACCTGCAAATTACCACCAACGGAGGTAACATACAACGTAAAGGGTGAGATATCAAATTATCAACAATATAACATAAGGCATGATAAAAGTCATGTCAGAATATTATCACAGCATTATAATTCGAGCAGTTCGCATAAATATTAGTAATAATTAAACTACAACCACCCTTTATTCATAACCACAACAATTACCATCATATCTCAGCAACTCATCAAAACAACTCAACAACGCAACTCAACAATGCGACTCAACAATGCAACTCAATTGTGCATATGCATGTGGTACCATTTTGGGAGACAACTCCCCATAATAATTCGGGAGACAACTCTCCATAATAATTCGGGAGACAACTCTCCACAATAATTCGGGAGACAATACTCCACAATAATTCGGGAGACAACTCTCCACAATCATTTTATTTTGTCATTAAAGACACAACCGTCGCCAATCCAGGCCAAATGATATGCTATGAGATGCAACTATTATGGACCATAACACAACAACAACAACTATGCAACAACCGTGCAACAAGGCATCACGCCTACAACCAATTATCCATAACAGAAACATCACATTTCGCATACAACATGTACTCACCACTTCAATCTGTTCATATCAGAGAACTACCAACATTATTGTTCCTACGAATAAGACTCTAACACATTTTCGCAGAGAACAATTAAAAACAACCTCGTCTCTACAATTGAGAACTCAACAGCATTTTCATGTCAGAGAACAACTGACAACATCATTACTACAAATAAGAACTCAACACATTTTCATATACTTTCATACGGGTAATATAACTACAACTTCTAATTTAATTAAATAGGGACATAATAACAACACCTTCTTAATAAATGGGAAAATAGCGCATGTCGGCACACTTTCCCAATTTCCCCCAAAACTAATGGCATAACACACTCATTCCTACACAGACAGTCATTAACCCTTAGAAATGCACAGGTAAACATTAACCCTTAATATTTTCTTCAACTTACGGGAACATTACTACGGGAACGTTACTACGGGAACATTAACCCCATGATTCCATACCCTTCATGAAATCCATCATACCCACAGTTATAGAATGGAACCCCACCCTTACCTTTGGATTGAGGACAACTCTAAACTTCCGGTTCTAGTTTGCTCTCCCGGTGACTCTTCTGCAACTACCTTCAATTCTTTCTGGCGGATAATTCTTATGTTCTTACTTTCTCCACAGTCACGTTCCTTTTTCCTTCTCTTCTCATCCTTTTTCCTCCAATTTGGATTTCTGAGCAGTTTATCGTTCTTTTGCTCTTTCTCCCACAACTTCTCTAATAACTCCCTAATTCCCTTTATTCCATCTACTTCTACTACTACTACTACTACTACTACTACTACTACTACTACTACTACTACTACTACTACTACTACTATTACTACTACTACTACTACTACTACTACTACTACTAATAATAATAATAATAATAATAATAATAATAATAATAATAATAATAATAATATTACTACTAGTTATTAAATTATCACCATTATTAATTATATTATATTATTATCAAACTCAATAATTTATTAAATGGTTTGCTATACTTTAAGGACACACACCAACACTCTCAGAGACACTCCCACATAAAGGCACACCAACAATTCATAAATAATTTAATTAAAATGAACGGGCGTTAGAACTCTCCCCTACTTAAAAGAATTTCGCCCTCGAAATTACCTCAATCAAACAGCTCCCTACCAGACCACTTTCACCAAAGCAATCTCTTCACCTCGAAGCTGCTTCTCGTTCATCCACCTGAACTAGCAACGCCTCAACAGTCAAATTACCTTTCACTTTTACACCATCCATCCAAATCAATGTACTTCTTCAACTTAGGCACATGCCACATCATGTAAATTCCCACGAGTGACAGCGGTAAAACAGTCTAACCTGCTATTTTTCCCACGCTTCCGCTGCGCCACTCTGGTACAGATCACAAAACACAGTGTGCTTCTGAGACCTCAAGCTTGACCAACACCAGTTACTATCGTAACTTTCAAAACACGTCTTTCTTGGATCCTTTGGATTTTTTTTCCAGTCGGCTCTTGCACAATCTCAGCTAGGTTCAACATAGAATGATTAATCTCACTTGTTAGGAAAAATGCCAATTAGTCATTCTATCCGAAATCACCCAAGTAAAATCATATCCCTCAAATTCTCCAGAAAACCCAACACAAAATCCATGGGAATACTATTTGATCTCCACTCTGGAATATTCAGCGGTTGCATCGGACTCAACGGTCTCTGACGTTTATTCTTCGACTTCTAACAAGTCTAATCAACACGTACAAACTCAACCACTTATCTCTTCAACTATGACCCTCAAAATAATTTCCTCAAATCGGTTACATCCTCATAGCACGGGGGTGGATACTCCATCTACCTCAATACTCTTATTCCACTTAATAATATCTAGAACGCAAACTCTATCACGACATCTCATGATACTATTTCCATTAATCTAAAAATCATCCCTTCGACTTTAGTTCCTTAGATTCAACCAATCTACCAACTCAAACCAGAGTTCTGACCTTATCGAATTTCGTCAAGAATACTCTTAGTAAGGTCAAACATACTAAGCTAAACTCCATAAGAAGTCTCTTCACAAACCAAACTCATATCACAAAATTGCTCAATCAGTCCTAACTCTTTTCACCATCATCATCGGTATATGCAAATATTTCCAAATCAATGCATAAGCTACCACGTTTTGATTTCCCTGAATAGTAATTCAATCCGAAACCATAATCCATTCCGGAGTCCCAATTATTTTCTCTGCCTCATATTCAACTCTTCCAAGTCAAATCAATGCCTTAAGCTCTTGAGGTCACCAAACATTCCAAGTCTCACATTAACTAATTGAAGCTTCCAACTCCGGTACAACTACAACAGCAACCAACTCTAAATCACTTATCAGATGATTCCTCTTATGTACTTCAAGTTTCCTTAAAGCATAACCCAAAGCTCGCTGACGTTTCACTTATCATATCAACAAGGCATCATAAACACAACAAATGGTCCTGTCGGGTTTGGCAAAAATCAACACACGATACATTTCCAATTTTCTGCTATAATTGAACTAGTTACAGGCCTCAAAACAATTTTTCCTAGAAAGAGCATCTTGTTAGCTTTCCAACGCTTCGAACGGGGGTCAAAACTGACATACGGTTCAGGAGTTATGAATTTTCGAAGTTTTTCCAAATCAGAGTTTTTTCTACATAAAGACTGCTACGGGTTTGAGCATTTTCGCCCGAAAATCTGACCGATTCAATTTTTTCTTCGAAACAACCACATACTCATTCGCACCAAACATATATTACTGATTTAGAACCATCAAACGTGAATTCTACGACTTTCAATTTCAATCCGAATCTTAAACCCTCAAATCTCCAAAAATGCAAAAACTTACAAAAATCAATCAAATTCGATGAAACACGCATACTCGATCACGGCCTAACATTAACCGACACAACAGCGTAATCTATTCCAACTTTCGTCCGTAAAAACATTGATTCCGTAAAAAGATGCGATCTCGGAATTCGACGTACGACAACAATTTCACACTCAGAAGGTCATTCAACACATTGATAACGCGAAATCGTATATATATATATATATATATATATATATATATATATATATATATATATATATATATATATATATATATATATATATATATATATATATATATATATATATATTGACGCATAATTCAACTAATGTTTGACTGGTTTCAATCCGATTTCGGGTTTTTTCCATGTTATTTGTCTGATATTTTGCAGGTATTTGAAGATCATGTCTAAACGAAGCAATATGAAGAAAAGAAGCAATTACAGATGAAATATGGACGAAAACCAGATGAAAACAACATGAAAAACACAGAATGCGAATTTTGTTGTTGTGACGACCGTCACACTTGCATGACGACCGTCACACGGGTGACGACCGTCACACACCATGACGACCGTCATGCAGGCAAAAACGCATAGCTTCAATTGAACGTGCAAATACCAGTTCCAAGTCCCAAATAATGGACCACTACTCCCTAATTTTTCTGCCTCCAAGTCCACCTTCATCAAACTACAACCGTTAGAATTTTACCTCTATAAAAGGGGAAGGAGGGGAGCTGAGAAAGGGAGCCGCATTCAGATAACGAAGTGCTGCCCAAATTTATTTCCAGAGCAAAAATTTAGTTTCATTCTTTCTGTTTTTGTTTCCTTTCCTTATTCCTGTATTCCATTTCTACAATATTCGTTTGTGCGCTCTATTGGTTTGAAGACATAATCCTGCCGACATCGTTGGGATTTGGCCAAAAGCCAATTGGATACGTTACAGGTTTTTTCATTATTTCGTTAATTGTAACTTTAATTCTCAGAAATATGAATGTTCTAAGTTTCTGTTTTTATTTATGTTTTACCTTTCCCAAATCCATGTCTAGATAAACCAGAGTAATCGATATGTAATAATAATTCAGACGAGATTTGATCATAACCGGTAAAGAACTTTCCTTTTCAAAAGTTGTTTATGGCCTGAGTGTTTAAACTTATTTACTGAATAAACTTTCGTCGCGAAAGCGAGAACTTATTTAAAAGTAGTTTTGCCACGACAGTGGGAAATTAATTAAGGTACGAACCAACAAGCGACAGCTGCGGCTAAGACCAGATAGTAAACACTAGGCATTTGTTTTAATAACAGCAAAAGCACTTTAAAATAGATTAGAACTTAGAGATTTCCAAAAAGTAGTTTTAACCCCGAATGGGACAGAGAAAGCGTATATTCGGCCCTTAGAATTATGACTAGCGTCAACAACCATCGTGAGACGAAAGTCTTCAGATCACTATTTTCTGCTTAAATAAATTCTGAAAAATATTTTATATACCGGTAACTTGTCAAATCCCCGAAGAAAATAATTATTGCATGTCGATTCGCGTAATTATAATTCAAGTAACGTTTTTAGTTCCCTTTAGTGATAGAAATTATTCCCTTAAACATTATCTACCTAGCTAAACATAGTAACTCCCGAGAACACTAGTTTGATTACGAGTCCTTGTGGGATCGATATCTTTTATTACTACGCGATAGACTGTGCACTTGCAGTTAAGTTGTATTAGACATAGAAAGTCGCGATCAAGTTTTTGGCGCCGTTGTCAGGGACCCGTTTAGTCAATAGTGTAACCTTCTGTTATGCCGTATAGACTAGTTTAACAATTTTATTTTCCCTTTACTGGTTCTGTCGATTGTATGCCAAGTAATCGCCCACAAGGCGATATCTTAAAACCTTCAGTCGCAGAACTAGAGCGCTTCTTACATTTAAGAAGCCGCATCATTGAATACCAACTAAAACATAACATTCCTGATCCTCTCACTCACATTCCCAAATCCGAAGAAGAATCAAAGATGGCTGAAGGAACTCAAAACAAACCGCTGAAGGCATACGATACACCCTCTCAGATGGAGCCTAGAAGTAGCATTGCTGCCCCAGCTATTACTCGAAACGATTTTGAACTGAAACCGTCACTGCTGTCAGTTGTACAACAAAATCAATTCTCAGGAAATGCAACTGAGGATCCGAACGAACATTTAACGAAGTTTGTACAATACGCAGACACAGTGAAAGCAAATGGAGTAACTCCAGACGCAATAAGACTTTGTCTCTTCCCTTTCTCTCTTAGAGACAGAGCGTGGACATGGTTACAATCCTTACCATCCAACTCCGTTACGACGTGGGAACAGTTGAAGAACGTCTTCTTAGCGATATATTTTCCGCCAAGCAAAACTGCTATGCTTAGAGCTCAAATCAACGGATTTCGACAAAAAGATACTGAGTCTCTTTACGAAGCATGGGAACGATTCAAAGATATGATGAGAACATGTCCTCACCACGGTCTAGAAGACTGGGTGATAATTCATACTTTCTATAATGGGCTTTTATACAACACCAGATTAACGGTAGACGCCGCCGCGGACGGTGCACTTATGGATAAGCCATACGACGAAGCCTATCAACTAATCGAAAACATGTCTCAGAACCACTGCCAATGGGGAGGTGAACGCATTCCAATAGAGAAACCCGCAGCGAAAGGTGGGATGTACGAGATCATCAGCCTTGAAAAGTTCAACGCTAAAGTAGATGCTCTAGCACAGAAAATTGACAGTCTGACCGTTAACCCCACTGCAATCATCGTTGCCGTAACTCCAAACTGCGAGTTATGCGAAATCACCACTCATAATGCGCCCGAATGCCCATTGCTGGCCGGAATCCCACCAGACCAAGTAAATTATGCTCAAGGAAATCCTTACGCAAATACCTACAACCCAGGTTGGCGAAATCATCCAAAATTTTCTTACAAAAGCGATAATGTATTGCAGATGCCTGCTGCTCCGCCAGGATATCAGAAACCAGCTGCTGCTCAGACTGCACCTAGGAAATCAAACCTCGAGTTGATGATGGAAAAATTCATAGCTACTCAAGCTCAAACAAACAAAGAATTCCTAAATCAAAACATACACACTAGCGAGCAAATTAAACAGCTTACCGGAAAAGTAGACGCTTTAGCCACCCACAACAAAATGTTAGAAACACAGATATCACAAGTGGCTCAACAACAAGCCTCTGCTGCCGCACCCGCTGGCACATTTCCTGGACAACCCGAACGAAATCCAAAAGGTCAAGCAAATGTTGTCATATTAAGAAGCGGAAAAGAATTGGACGAACCAATCGATCCGAGAACCGAAAACTCAGCCATGCAACAAAAACCAACTGAACAAGCAGAAAAGGAATCCGAGTTAGAGAAGAAGGAAGACAACGAGAAGGAGGATACCGCAAATGAAAAAACGCAAGCACCTCCAGCGCCATATAAACCACCTATCCCTTATCCTCAAAGATTAATAAACTCCAAAACTTCAAGACAATTTAAGAAATTTGTAGAGCTCCTTAAACAGTTGAATATCACTATTCCTTTTACAGAAGCGATAACTCAAATGCCGTCATAATCATGGACATCAAAGAGGACTCTGTTACCCCAATTCTACATCTCAACCGACGTCATAATCATGGACATCAAAGAGGACTCTGTTACCCCAATTATCCTAGGAAGACCGTTCCTAGCTACAGCCGAAGCTATTATAGACGTGAAGAAAGGAAGGCTAACATTCGAAGTAGGAGAAGAAAAGATAGAGTTCATTCTCACCAAGTTCTTACAAGCACCAGCCATAGACGATACCTGCTATTTAGTAGATGTAATTGACGAATGCATAAGAGAACTTGAAAATGAAGAGACCACGTATTCAGAAATAATAAAGATTCAAATACCCGATATTTCTGAAGACGATGATTGGCGTAAACCGTATAAAGACGACAGCCTAAGCGAAAGCTTAGCACTGACCCCAAACCATATGCCAGGTCCGAAGAACCCATCTTTAGAACTTAAAACACTACCCAAAAACCTTAGATATGAATTCCTAGACGATGAACTAAAAAGACCAGTGATAGTCAACGCCGACTTAGGACAACTAGAAACCGTAAAGCTATTAAAAGTCCTAAAGAAGTACCCCACCGCGTTAGGATATAACATAAGCGATCTAAAAGGTATAAGCCCTTCGATCTGTATGCATCGAATTACAATAGAGGAAGACTGTAAAACCTCTAGAGAGCATCAGAGGAGACTGAACCCCATCCTAAGCAATGTAGTCAGAGACGAAGTAAAGAAATTGCTAGATGCAGGAATCATCTATCCAATCTCCGATAGTGAATGGGTTAGCCCAGTTCATGTCGTACCTAAGAAAGGAGGAGTCACAGTAGTTAAGAACGATAAAGGCGAATCAATAACAAAACGAGTCGTGACTGGAAGCAGAATGTGCATTGATTATAGAAAGCTTAACAAAGCCACACGAAAAGATCACTTCCCTTTGCCCTTCATAGACCAAATGTTAGAAAGATTAGCCAAACATTCATATTTCTGCTATCTAGATGGCTATTCAGGATTTTTCCAAATTCCCATTCATCCTGATGACCAAGAAAAGACTACATTCACATGTCCTTATGGTACTTTTGCTTACCGCCGAATGCCGTTCGGACTTTGTAATGCTCCAGCAACCTTCCAAAGATGCATGATGGCAATCTTCGCAGATTTCATAGACGACATCATGGAAGTATTTATGGACGATTTCTCAGTATGTGGACAAAGTTTCGAAGGATGCCTACAAAACTTAGAAATGGTATTAGAACATTGTGTAAAAGTGAACCTCATCCTAAATTGGGAAAAATGCCATTTTATGGTCCGACAAGGAATAGTTCTAGGACATGTCATATCAAATAAAGGAATTGAGGTCGAAAAAGATAAAATAGAGATTATAAAAGATCTCCAAACTCCAAAATCCGTACGAGAAATACGGAGTTTTCTAGGACATGCCGGTTTCTACCGAAGATTTATAAAAGATTTTTCAAAAATCACAAAACCTTTGACCGGCCTGTTGATGAAAGATGCTGAGTTCGTCTTTGACGACGACTGCCTAAAAGCATTCGAAACATTAAAATCAGCCCTTATCACCGCACCGATTATGCAACCACCCGATTGGCGACTGCCGTTCGAAATCATGTGCGATGTGAGTGATTATGCTGTAGGCGCAGTTCTAGGACAAAGGAAGGACAAGAAACTCCATGCCATTTACTATGCCAGTAGAACCTTAGATCCTGCCCAAATGAACTACGCTACAACAGAAAAGGAACTTCTAGCAGTTATATTTGCGCTTGACAAATTCCGTTCTTACTTAGTAGGAGCAAAAATTATCATATACACAGACCACGCTGCTATTAGGTACCTAATAAGCAAAAAGGATGTCAAACCAAGATTATTGAGATGGATCCTGTTATTACAAGAGTTTGACTTAGAAATCAAAGATAAGAAAGGAACCGAGAACGTTGTTGCAGATCACTTATCCCGAATAGAAGGCATCAAACATGAACCAGTACCGATAAATGACGATTTTCCGTACGAACATCTGATAGCCAAATTAGAAAGTGACATGCCTAACTTAATCTCGGAAGATCCAGAACTCGAAAAATCCGTAGAAGCCGTCTATGCCCAAGTCACATTATCTTGGTATGCTGACATCGTTAATTACCTAGCTGCAGGCGTGCTTCCACCGGATCTCACTTATCAGCAAAAGAAGAAATTCTTCCACGATCTGAAACACTATTATTGGGACGAACCTCTACTCTTCAAGAGAGGGGCCAACAACATATACCGTCGTTGTGTCCCAGAGGAAGAAACAGAAAATGTCATTTCCCAATGCCATTCAGCACCATATGGTGGTCATGCCAGTACATCCAAGACGTGCGCTAAGATTCTCCAAGCCGGCCTATTCTGGCCTAACCTCTGGAAAGACGTTCACACCACTGTGCTAAAATGTGATCAATGCCAACGAACTGGCAACATCTCACGACGCGATGAAATGCCTTAGAAAGGAATCTTAGAGGTAGAAATCTTTGACGTATGGGGAATAGATTTCATGGGACCCTTCCCGTCTTCTTTTGGTAATAACTATATACTCGTCGCTGTAGACTATGTGTCTAAATGGATAGAAGCCATTGCTGCTCAAACAAATGACGCACGAGTAGTAATCAAACTCTTCAAAAACACAATCTTTCCTAGATTCGGTGTACCCAGACTCGTCATTAGTGACGGCGGATCACACTTCATATCGCGAATCTTTGACAAACTTCTTTCTAAATATGGAGTCCGACACCGAGTAGCTACACCTTATCATCCGCAAACTAGCGGACAAGTAGAGGTCTCGAACAGAGAAATAAAACAAATATTGGAAAAGACTGTCGCTACCTCGAGGAAAGATTGGTCATCAAAGCTAAATGAAGCTTTATGGGCTTATAGGACCGCTTTTAAGACACCAATAGGTACTACACCCTACAAATTAGTTTACGGTAAATCCTGTCATCTCCCTGTAGAATTAGAGCATAAGGCCTTCTGGGCCATTAAGACACTTAATTTCAACTACACCGAGGCAGGAGAAAAACGAATCTTGAACTTACACGAATTAGAAGAACTTCGACTGGACGCTTACGAAAATGCCCGTATCTATAAAGAGCGAACTAAAAGATGGCATGATAAACGTTCGGTCAAGAAACAATTCAGTGTGGGAGACATCGTACTTCTATTTAATTCAAGATTAAAACTCTTCCCAGGTAAACTAAAATCTAGGTGGTCTGGACCTTTTGAAGTGACTAAAGTGCTTCAAAGTGGAGCTGTTGAAATTACCGATAAGACGAATGCACCGTTTATCGTAAACGGGCAACGTCTAAAACATTATAATAAGAACAAAAACAACCCTCAAGTCAGCAGTATAACATTGCTTGAGCTTCCTGTTCAAACACCCGAATAGCTTGTCACCAAGCTATCGTCAGGCTTTAGACGTTAAAAACAGCGCTTACTGGGAGGCAACCCAATTTTCCCGTATTTCCCTCTTTACTGTATTTCATTCTCAATTTTATTTAAAACCTTACTTTGAAATTTTAACAAAAATTCTAAACTTAAAATTGCTACTATTTTTACTTTATTTTATTTTATTTTATTTTATTTTTCTCTTTTATTTAAACTTTGTTTTTACCACCTTTTGTTTCTAAAAATCCTGACTTCAAATTTCTGTTTTAAACTTTTCAGGATTTTAAAAGCCTTAAAACCTGCATCCTGTTTTTCTCCGACTAACTTGCGAGTATGGCCGCGTACGACTTCACAAAGGTTCATTTTCGAGGATTAACTCAAAAGGCAAGATTTGAAGCTTTAACTGAGAGGAACATAGACTTAACACTGTATTATGATAAGTCTACCATGGAGAAACTAGGAATTACTGATAGCATCCAATACCTGTTTAATCAATTAGGCTGGGAGAACACCTCCTTGAAAACCCGTTTTGCTACCTATAAGGACCTCACCTACGAATTCCTTAGTTCCTTCAGGTACTTACCCAACTATGGTTTTGGATCCAACACATAGCTGATCACCTTTAGGATGTTTGGAATGGACCAAACCCATAGCCGGATGTCATTAGCTAACCTCCTAGGATTTTCTAGCGGACCACATGTGTTCATCAGTGCCGAAGATGATGATCTTGATTTTGAACTCAACCAGTTCTGGGGAAGAATCACAAGCGACTATTACCCTGACCCAAATAGCATGTATAATGATGAGATTCATAACCCAGCTTTCAGATACTTTCATAAGATCCTAGCTCACACCCTTTTCGGAAAAGAAGAAAATATTACTACAGTATCTAAAGAAGAGTTATTTATCATGTTCTGTGCTTCTCAGGGCCGTACAATGAATGTCGTACCTTTTATGATGAGATCCTTCCTACGCCTCACTCAGAACCCACAATCACCTATTCTAATAGGAGGCCTTGTGACAATGATTGCCCACGAGCTTGGCCTTAGATTCCACCTAAATGCAAGCACTAGTTTTGGCACCATCCGACCCATGAATATCCAGTTTTGCTTTAACAGGCGCATTTTAAGAACCATGTGACCTGGACCTTACGAGTATCTCATCAATGAAAAACTTGTCCAACTATTCACATTGCCAAATCATCAGATGACAAGTATCCATAACAAGGACAACTGGGTTTATGAATTGGATGAGCCTATGGGACCTCCTTCACCTCAATCAACACCACAAAATTACATGTACGACAATGATCACATCTCTGAAGCACATGATTACATGTACTATGAGGATGCTATATCAGAAGCTGAGGTAGACCCTGAGACCCCTCCGCATTACAACACCTATCCGGAGCTCATTCCTGAGGAAACCACAGACAAAATGGATATTGTTCTGCACCGATTAGACAACGTTGACGCAGCTCTGACCACCATAAAAGAAGAAATCACAAGCATACACAGCGAACTCGCAGTTTTCATGGACTTAGTTTGTGACCAGCTCGATTACTACGCCAGGAAGTTTGACGAATTGAAGGCACAAAAAGACTAAGATATTAGCTTTAGTTTAGTTTAATTTCTTTTGTTTTACGTCTGTTTTCAATTATTTTGATTTTTGCATTGTTTAATTTCCCGTATGTATTACATTACAAACAATCATTTTAATTACATGTTATTTCAATTTTATTCTTTATCCCTTGATTCTATTTTTATGTTATCATATGTCTCTTGGAGGATATAATACATTGCCATATCAATCCTAGGCCTTAAAACCATGACAAAAGCACCCCTATAGCAAAATTCTGCGTTCTGCAGATTTTGCTGGTGTGACGACCGTCACAGAAGCCTGACGCCCGTCACACGGGTGACGACCGTCACGAGTCCAAAACTGTTATCTGCTATAACAGAGGTTGCGTTTTCTCTCCCACTCCTATCTATTCAACTTCCAATCATCACAAACTCAAACCCCACTCCCAACTTTTGTTTTCCCTCCTTGCTCCATATATTCCAACTCCCATTTCAACTTCCTAATCCACTTCTGTGACATTTTTCATTCCACAGAACCAACTCAATCCACATTTCCTTAGCATCCTCCAGCCATGGCGAGAAACAACGAAACTCCATACCTCAGCAACATCATGTTCAGCGACGGCGAATCCGGTGAGAAACAGAGAGCCAACTATATCGCCTTCCATCAACAGTCGCTACAGCCGACCCACTATCCGCATATCCCATCCCTCACGGAGCTCGGCCTCCTTGACGGCGTCACTTGGATGCTCCAAAGAGCCGACATTTGGCACCTCTGCACAAATCCGCAGCCGACGTACGAACAACTCACCCTCGAGTTCCTCAGTTCGTTCAGTTACTTCACTTCCAGCGGCGACCTCAGCCAACATTCCGGCGCCGCCTGCTTCCGTATGTTCGGCACGAACTACCAACTCAACCAAAATCAGATTGCCGACATCCTAAATTTCCCTCGCGGCGACGATGCTCACCGCCGCATTTCCGAACAGTTTCAGCATGAAGCCTTTGCGCTCTGGTACCAATTGACCGGAATCAATGTCGACGGCTGGGATTCTCTGCATGCAACGCACATCCACAACCCGACCATCCGGTATTTCCACCGAGCACTGAGCAATACCATCTTCGCAAGGGATAGCAACCATAAGGTGAACTCCAAAGAACTGTTCTTTCTCCGCTGTGTGTTCAACTCCGAGCCCATCAACGCCGCTCCGTTCCTCCTGGCCCACATTCAGGCAAACTGCAACCGTGGCTCTAAGCCATTTTACTTTGGCGGGATTGTTACCTCCATTGCACTCGGGCTGAACCTCGGTGACCGACTCCAGCATCTCCATTCAGTTCCTTCGGTATTTCTCGACACCGACCATTGCCGAGCTTCTCACCTCATCCGTTCCAGGGCCGATGGCATTCACCACCCGGTTGTACGTGGAAAAACCGTTAGAAGTATCATCATGCCGTCACGTACCAGGATGCACCCACAGGATCGTGCCAACTGGCTTTTTGACCTTAATGCCCCTGCTGCTACCGCTGCTCCAACTCAGACCCACACCCAAGGTTCTGGTGACGAAATTCAAGATGAGTTGGACAGAACTGAGCAACCGGAGGCATCACAATCACTTCCTTCTGAAGGCACATCCTACCGTCGTCGCCGCCACCGTCCAGAGCCCGACTACCCTGAAGAAGACCTCCGCCGATCCCTCGACCAGCAATCACAGATACTCGCTATGATGCAGCAACAGAATCAGCGAGCTGAGCAGTTCGAAGCTTGGCATCGGACCCAAATGCAACAACTCCAAACTGGCCAGGAAACCATCACTGAGAACTTGGCGAATCTTACCTTGCAGTTCGAAGGACTCCGAGATTATGTCTATCATACCGGAGCACTGAACTTTGAGGCCTGAGTCGACCAAGCCAGAGGCAGAGGACGAGACAGAGGACGTGACCGAGGCAGAGGCCGTGATTAGTTATTTCTTTCCTTATTTGTTTACTATATTTTCAGTTTCTTGTATTTTCACTTCCCTTGTATTTCCCTCTCGCATTCTTTCAAATCAGTGGGGACACTGATTGAGATAGTGTGGGAGCGGAGCGTTTATTTCCCATTCCCTTGTACTTTTTTAATTCAGTAATTTCAATTTGAACATTTTCCCGTTTTAGCAAATAAAAGCTCTTTTATATATCTTCTTCCGTTACGCAAACATCCCCACTTTGTTCGACATAAACAAAAATTTTTTGTTCGTTCCTCAAAAGCAAAAGCATCACGAGAATGCGCCAAAGTTCAAACCAAGTTTTGAAACTCCGAGACGAAAATTCTAACAAAACCAGTACCGTCCTGACACCTTAGACCTCCGGTTTCTACGCAAACTCAGCCCCAAGTAAAGCAGTCAGCACCATCCTAAACACTTCTAAGCGAGCGACCAATGCAAATAGGTGTATGATCTCCAAAAAGATGAAAAATCATGAAAAGAAAGCCATATAGCCCAAGTATAGAGACATGTTCCCTCTAAGTTAGGTGCTCCTCACCCGAGCATTTAGCCCAACGGTACAAAAACTCATTGAAAAATCAACGGTATAAGCTTATAAGCAATGAAAAAGATCAAAACAGAAATGAGATCATATTCACTAACAGGTTGACTTGCCATGAAAGTGTATGGACAACGGGCTTAATGTGATTGCGCTAGAACAAACAGGGTGAACTTGACGCGAGAACCTTGATACCAAGCTACAGTAGCATGACTGGGACCGATTTGCATAAAAAGGAGACCTCCGAAGACTTGTAGTCCAGTGTCGTCACCATACTCGTTTTGTTCCTACTAAGAATCCCGGTTTTTCCCAACTTTCTGAATGAGGAAGCTGCCTCGTGCTTGCCGACTTTTTCCTGTTTTACTTGAGGACAAGCAAAGATTCAAGCTTAGGGGAGTTTGATAACGTGAAATCGTATATATATATTAACGCATAATTCAACTAATGTTTGACTAGTTTCAATCCGATTTCGGGTTTTTTCCATGTTATTTGTCTGATATTTTGCAGGTATTTGAAGATCATGTCTAAACGAAGCAATATGAAGAAAATAAGCAATTACAGATGAAATATGGACGAAAACCAGATGAAAACAACAAGAAAAATACAGAATGCGCATTTTGCTGCTGTGACGACCGTCACACCTGCATGACGACCGTCACACGGGTGACGACCGTCACACACCATGACGACCGTCATGCAGGCAAAAACGCATAGCTTCAATTGAACATGCAAATACCAGTTCCAAGTCCCAAATAATGGACCACTACTCCCTAATTTTTCTGCCTCCAAGTCCACCTTCTTCAAATTACAACCGTTAGAATTTTACCTCTATAAAAGGGGAAGGAGGGGAGCTGAGAAAGGGATCCGCATTCAGATAACGAAGTGCTGCCCAAATTTATTTCCAGAGCAAAAATTTAGTTTCATTCTTTCTGTTTTTGTTTCCTTTCCTTATTCCTGTATTCCATTTCTACAATATTCGTTTGTGCGTTCTATTGGTTTGAAGACATAATCCTGCCGACATCGTTGGGATTTGGCCAAAAGCCAATTGGATACGTTACAGGTTTTTTCATTATTTCGTTAATTGTAACTTTAATTCTCAGAAATATGAATGTTCTAAGTTTCTGTTTTTATTTATGTTTTACCTTTCCCAAATCCATGTCTAGCTAAACCAGAGTAATCGATATGTAATAATAATTCAGAAGGGATTTGATAATAACCGGTAAAGAACTTTCCTTTTCAAAAGTTGTTTATGGCCTGAGTGTTTAAACTTATTTACTGAATAAACTTTCGTCGCGAAAGCGAGAACTTATTTAAAAGTAGTTTTGCCACGACAGTGGGAAATTAATTAAGGTACGAACCAACAAGCGACAGCTGCGGCTAAGACCAGATAGTAAACACTAGGCATTTGTTTTAATAACAGCGAAAGCACTTTAAAATAGATTAGAACTTAGAGATTTCCAAAAAGTAGTTTTAACCCCGAATGGGACAGCGAAAGCGTATATTCGGCCCTTAGAATCATGACTAGCGTCAACAACCATCGTGAGACGAAAGTCTTCAGATCACTATTTTCTGCTTAAATAAATTCTGAAAAATATTTTATATACCGGTAACTTGTCAAATCCCCGAAGAATATAATTATTGCATATCGATTCGCGTAATTATAATTCAAGTAACATTTTTAGTTCCCTTTAGTGATAGAAATTATTCCCTTAAACATTATCTACCTAGCTAAACATAGTAACTCCCGAGAACACTAGTTTGATTACGAGTCCTTGTGGGATCGATATCTTTTATGACTACGCGATAGACTGTGCACTTGCAGTTAAGTTGTATTAGACATAGAAAGTCGTGATCACACATCTTCAACTCTTGGAATATCTAGTGGTTTAATTATACTAATATTGCATTCCATATCTTACTTTCTTTACTAATCATCCGGAGTCACTGCCCATCTTTTATATACTTAACCTCAAACTTTGTTGCCTTAGCACACACGCCAGACCCAAGCCTCAAAGCTACTCAATCAATTTAGTTCTTTGACCATCCAAACAGACATATAATATGGAGCTCTCAATATCGAATTAGTTTCCGTAACCAAGTCGATCACAACTCCACTTCACTTCTTGGCTGTATATCACTATCTCGCCAGGAAAGTTTCCAGGAAATCACAATTAACTGGTAAACCACCAACTTCTCCACTTTCATCAACACTCACAGTTTCCATCAAAATTAAACATCTCGGCATCATCCTACACCGACTCATCAAAACAATTCTTAAGCACTTAGCTTAACTCAAGACAATTCACTGCTCACGCCATCCAAGCTTGCAAGACATGCATATCCCGTCTAACATGACTCCGTCCATATATCAACAAGTGATTAAGGGTGATCAGTTCCTCAATTTGTCAATAGACAGCCAAAAATCATGTAGGGTACAAAACATCTTTACCAAACTATAAGAGCGTTCAACCACACACCGAGCTACAACTCCACACTTGCAGCATCCTGGAGAAGCACAAGCTTTTCCCCCACTTGAATCATTCCCACTTCTGCAGACGAAGGTAGGCAACAAACACATATCGATAGTGTTTTCACACACATGTCGCATACAAGGGAACAAACAACATTAGACAACTTGGCCGGACGGACCGACCTGCTCTGATACCACTATTGTAACACCCCAATCTAACCCGACAGATAATTAAGAAAAACAGAATTAGAGTGCAACAAATTTTGTAAACATGACGGTCGTAAGGGGCTGTCACGACCGTGACGATCATGACGTTCGTAATGAAGGTGTGACGATCGTCACATCAGCAAATTCTAGGCGTTACAATTTCAACTCACAGAAACATACATAAAACTCCATTAAAATTCAGCAAGTAATTATCTCGCATCAATTCAACATAAACAACGAGTTTCAACCATAAAAATCAGCACTACTAATTGATCGGCATAGTGCATCCAACCAGCATTTGGCACTTAACAGCAGCCACCAACTTAATGAAAAGTACTTGATAAAATTCAGCAACAAGGAAATTAAATAAAATCAATAACATCAATCGTTCATCCCCCCAAGAGTGCTACGTATCAGAGAGACCAACAACTTTAAACGGAAAGCTACACTTATTCCGGATTACCTGCAAATTACCACCAACGGAGGTAACATACAACGTAAAGGGTGAGATATCAACAATATAACATAAGGCATGATAAAAGTCATGTCAGAATATTATCACATCATTATAATTCCAGCAGTTCACATAAATATTAGTAATAATTAAACTACAACCACCCTTTATTCATAACCACAAAAATTACCATCATATCTCAGCAACTCATCAAAACAACTTAACAACGCAACTCAACAATGCGACTCAACAATGCAACTCAACTGTGCATATGCATGTGGTACCATTTCGGGAGACAACTCCCCACAATAATTCGGGAGACAACTCTCCATAATAATTCGGGAGACAACTCTCCACAATAATTCGGGAGACAACACTCCACAATAATTCAGAAGACAACTGTCCACAATCATTTTATTTTGTCATTAAAGACACAACCGTCGCCAATCCAGGCCAAATGATATGCTATGAGATGCAACTATTATGGACCATAACACAACAACAACAACTATGCAACAACCGTGCAACAAGGCATCACGCCTACAACCAATTATCCATAACAGAAACATCACATTTCGCATATAACATGTACTCACCACTTCAATCTGTTCATATCAGAGAACTACCAACATTATCGTTCCTACGAATAAGACTCTAACACATTTTCGCAGAGAACAATTAAAAACAACCTCGTCTCTACAATTGAGAACTCAACAGCATTTTCATGTCAGAGAACAACTGACAACATCATTACTACAAATAAGAACTCAACACATTTTCATATACTTTCATACGGGTAATATAACTACAACTTCTAATTTAATTAAATAGGGACATAATAACAACACCTTCTTAATAAATGGGAAAATAGCGCGTGTTGGCACCGTTTCCCAATTTCCCCCAAAACTAATGGCATAACACACCCATTCCTACACAGACAGGCATTAACCCGTAGAAATGCATAGGTAAACATTAACCCTTAATATTTTCTTCAACTTACAGGAACGTTACGGGAACGTTACTACGGAAACGTTACTACGGGAACATCACTACGGGAACGTTAATTCTTAATATCTATCGATCTACAGGAACATAAATCCTTAATATTTATCGACCTACAGGAACATTAATCCTTAATATTTATCGATCTACAGGAACATTTACTACGGTAACATCACTACGGTAACGTCACTACGGGAACATTACTACGGGAACGTTACTACGGGAACATTAACCCCATGATTCCATACCCTTCATGAAATCCATCATACCCACAGTTATAGAATTGAACCCCACCCTTACCTTTGGATTGAGGACAACTCTAAACTTCCGGTTCCGGTTTGCTCTCCCGGTGACTCTTCTGCAACTACCTTCAATTCTTTCCGGCGGATAATTCTTATGTTCTTACTTTCTCCACAGTCACGTTTCTTTTTCCTTCTCTTCTCAGCCTTTTTCCTCCAATTTGAGTTTCTGAGCAGTTTATCGTTCTTTTGCTCTTTCTCCCACAACTTCTCTAATAACTCCCTAATTCCCTTTATTCCATCTACTACTACTACTACTACTACTACTACTACTACTACTACTACTACTACTACTACTACTACTACTACTAATAATAATAATAATAATAATAATAATAATAATAATAATAAAAACAATAATAATAATAATAATAATAATAATAATAATAATAATAATAATAATAATAATAATAATAGTTATTAAATTCTCACCATTATTAATTATATTATATTATTATCAAACTCAATAATTTATTAAATGGTTTCCTATACTTTAAGGGCACCCACCAACGCTCTCAGACACACTTCCACATAAAGGCACACCAACAATTCATAAATAATTTAATTAAAATGAACGGGCGTTACATACACCACAAGAAGAAAATAATTCAAAGTGGAATTTAAACATTTCATTCATAGATATTTAAATTATTGACTTAGTTTAGTTGTTCTTGTACTTATAGCACAACAAAATCAATTTTGCTACGAGGACTCCATGTTATTATATTCTCTTGATTCTTATGGAGAAACACTCTCACTTCATTTTTATAAGAAGTTAATGCAATCTTGTGAATACTAGAAAAAGTTTTAATTCATAGTGCAAGGGAAATATCACATAATTTTCATTAAAAGGTTAGTTTGCAGGGTGATGTTCAAAGTGGAAATTATATTATATCTATTAAATAAATTTTAAATCTATTTTCAAAAACAACATATTTTAATTGTTATTGTTAAATGAACACCTTGATTTCTTTTTATAGGATTTTGTATAGAATACTATTTTTCTCTTCTATTATTAGAGTTAAACAATGTCAAATATCTCACAAATAAGATATATTTTTTGTATGAATATATCTATTTGTGTAATGAAAAGTTAACATTCTCTGTTTAATATATCAGCTAAAAAACTATATGTTTATATGTTAATGCCGAAGAAAGAAAATATTTTCACAATAGTGTGAATCATGGGATCAGCTTCATTTTGTTCTTTGTAAATGAATCTTCTCATATAATAATTCAATTTTTCTTAGATTTAGTGTTTTTTTTATTCGCACTCTAGTTCCTAGGAGAAAATAATCCTAATAATTCAGAGCTCGTACGGAGAGATACTGATACTGATTAAGTATTGTTCCCACAAAATATTGAACTCGGTATTTTTAAAACTCCATCCCTTAATAGGAGCTCGCTTACCACTCGAATATAAATACTTGATTTAAATTTAGTGTTTTTTTAGTCTATGAAATATGTAGAATCACTTTAAGTAGCAATGACAACTAACAAAAATAAAAATCAAACGAATTTGAATGGGGTTTAAACGTTTCCCTCAAAGATATTTAAATGGTTAGCAATGTTTTGTTATTATCATATATGTTGTAAATTGGAACCTTAAACAAAGTATAAACAGTTTCTTAATAATCAAGAAACACACAAGGGTTAAAGTTAACAAAGAAGACAAGGTAAAACAACAAGGAACAAGTAGGATTAGTTATTAAACTGCTATTCTTTCCTTTCTCTTAGAACAAGATTACAAGTATACAAGAATAACAAAATAACCTCTCTCTCTTGAAATTAGGATTTTATCTTCCTATTTTTCCTTATACTAAGATTGAGAAACTAGCATCCTATTTATAAGAAAAATAGCACACTAACCTAATGGGTATTTTAACAATTATCCATTACAAGCTAACTTAGGATACACACTAACTTAAACAATTGGGCATACAAGTAAGACCCAATTCAACATGCTAACAAATCTAACAATATTGACTAATACATGTTAGAACAAACTTCGACTATAACACGCATTACTCCGACAACAGCATGCAGACAGACTTCGACCTCATGCTTAATTCCTGTCGAATCAGAAACTACCCTTCGACCAAATTAGAGTTCAATCCAACATCTCACAATATATATAGATATATATGTATGTATGTATAAAATAAATTTCACGTAGAGGTTTCTCTTTGAAAATCCAACATTAATAACAAACACTATGGTTTTATCTTTATAAGAAGTTAATATAGTCCTCGTACCACATTGAGGTTTTGTTGGCACAAAACAACTATTAAGGGAAATAAATCCTTAGATTAGATAGTGATGTTGAACCTATACTTGGTAACTTTAAATAGAGTTACTATGTTTTTGGTGATACTCTAAAAATACCGTTTGATTGTTCTACTTCTGGGAGATTTGATTCATAGTGTAGGGGAAATGTCGTTAACTCTTTTTAGAAGATTAGTTTTTAAATGACGTTGAACAACCGAAAATTGTAGAGTTATATGTTATTTATAAATCGTATACTTTATTTAATCAATTAAATAAATTTTAAATTTAATTTTCAGAAACAACCTATATTTATAGACAATGTTAAATAAAACTCAGTGAATATAAACGATATTTTAATGCGCATAGACATTCGCGTGTCTGTCTGTCCGTTTTTTTAATGCGCATAAAAATATAAAAGATATTTTTTGTTAAAATAATTTTTTTTTAAATACAATATGTGAAAGTTAAAAATAATAATTTATGTGGAAGTTAAAAATAATAACTTATGTGGAAGTTAATAATAGAAAGTTATTATGTAAATTACACAATAAAATAAGAATAAAAATGGTAGAAAAATAGGGTACACCAAAACAAAGTATTGTCTTTATATATTGTATAGATTTAAGAAGCTGATGCTTTTTAAGTTTGATATATATATATATATATATATATATATATATATATATATATATATATATATATATATATATATATATATATATATATATATATATATATATATATATATGTGTATATATATATATATATATATATATATATATATATACACATATATATATATATATATATATATATACATATATATACATATATATATATATATATATATATATATATATATATATACATATATATATATATATATATATATATAGATATATATATATATACATATACATATATATATATATATACATACATATATATATATATATATATATATATATATATATATATATATATATATATATATATATATATATATATATATATTATATTTCAATCAAATACGAATATTGTTAAAATTTAATATAGCTTTATCAATAAAAATATATAAATTTTATGGTAATTAATTAAGTCGTATCCCACACCATTTTTAAGTAAGTATATATTAAAAAAAATAATTTTAACTATTTAGAAAAATATTACCGCTGTTGCATAATATCAAAATATTCTTGTAGCTTGTTCAATTAAATTTAACGGAAGAACAAACAACCATTAAAGTGGGAGAGAAACGATAGAAGTATCACTATTTATTTTTGAAATGAGTTTACATTATGAATAACATAACTTTTATATACATTCACAAATGTGATCTATGCACTTTCCTACTTTAAAACCACAAACACTATGAGGACAATCTTTATCAGTACTGCACAAATCCAATCCTAAGATATCAAATAAGAAAAAAATGAATATTAATAATAAAGAATAAATCATTGTCTATACAATAAAGAAGAAAGTTTGATGTATAAAAATAAACAAAGTGGACTTACCAATGTAACAAGAACTTTCGATGATTAAGAAAAGAAAAATAATCATAACATAAACAATCTTAAGAACATTAGACATATTTTTTCTCGTGGTAAGAAAAACTACCAAATTATTTGATAACTTTATAATGTGGAGACTCTCATTCTTCAAATTTAAAGTATGTTGAAATACCTCTTAGATGATTCAATGAGTTTCTTATATTCAATAAAACAGTGTTTAGAAATTACGAGATTACAAGAAACAATTACAAAGATATAAATGAAAATTAAATGATTTTAAGTTGTATTCATGTGTTAAATTTGTCTTTTAAACTCACTTTATAGATCACTTAACGACATAAGACTTAAAAATATTAATGGCCATTAGGGTTTTTATTTCTACATCATTTTTTTAAAATTATTTTTAATCTCTTTTACCCTTGCATGATAAATATAGGAGAATTTCGAAAATGAAATAATAGTTAAGAGTATATGATAACTCACTGTAATAAAAGTTATATATTCTATTGAACTTGTTTTATTATCTTTTTTTATGGTGGTTATTGTTGTAAGAATGACCATTAGTCTATGTGTTGGATTTAAGGTAGTTATGGTACCTACGCTCGTTGAATAGGAATAGAAGAACCCGAGTAGTGGCATAAGGAATTAACATTTTGTGCGCCTAATCTTGTTTATGTTGGTGGACTAGAGATATGAAATTTCGAGTAGTGATCTATTTCGCAAGGGATTGATTATAGTAGCTTTGTTTTTGTTTTTTTTTGATAAATAGATATTATAAAAAGAGATTAAGGAAATCTCAAACCAACAAGAGTACAATCACGACCAAAGTCAAGACTATTACAAAGAGTCGAAAGGGAATTTAAACCATTCATACAATCTACAGTGATTACTCTCCTCTCTTCCTAAAATCAACCAATTCCTCGAGAAAAATTTAATTTCGAAAACAATGTCATATACTGATCGCAACTTTCCGAGTCTAATCGAATTAACTGCAAGTGTACAGTCTATCGCGTAATAATAAAGATATCGAACCCACAAGGACTCGTAGTCAATCTAGTATGTTCGGACGTTACTATGTTTAGCTAGGTTGATAATGGTTTAAGGGGAAATATGCAATAGTAAAGGCTAAACTAAAGAAAAGCTAAAGGTTTCTTAGAATAATAATGCAAGTGATCGGTATGCAATGACACAGTGCTCCGAGAATTCGACAAGTTACCAGCGCAGTTTAATAATTTTCAAAGATGGTTTTCAGAAGAAAATAACAGTTTAAAGACTTTTGTCTCACGATGGTTGTTGACGCTAGTCGCAACTCTAAGGCGGAACGTATGCTTTCGCTATCCCGTTCGACGTTAAAATTGATTTTTGAAAACCATTGAGTTATTATCTCTTTTAAAATGCTTTCGCTATGTTTAAAATAGATGCTCAGTTTTTACTATCTGATCCTAGCCTCAGCTTTCGCATGTCGGTTCATACCTTAGTAAATCCCCCACTGTCGTGGCGAGATTGCTTTAAATAAATTCTCGCTGTCGCGACGAAGTTTAGTTTAATAATTTTGGTTTAAAAACTAGAGCCAGAAACAAGTTTGAAAAAGAAAGATTACGCCGATTATTATCGAACCTCGTTCTACTGGTTCATTACATACCGATCGATGCGGTTTTAGCTAGACATAAAGCTTAAAGCATGCATAATTGAATTAAAAAGGCAGAACATGTAAACATACATATTAAAGCAAATATAATAAATTAATACTGATAACGGAACCTGTAAATAATTCTGGTTCGGAACTTGGATAATCCTCCACAATGTCGGTAGGATTACTCTTGTGACGATTAATTGTACGAAAAAGTAAGAACAGAAATTACAATGAAATTCTGGAAAGGAAACCAAAGGAAGGAAAGCAAAACAGAAAAGAAACAAGCAGGAAAATATCTCTAGTATTAAATCCGGCAGCACTTCGTGGTCTTCAATGTGGCTCCCCGGTTTCAGTCCCAAGACCCTCTATTTATAGTGTATGAATGCTACGTGAACTGCTGTTGGAAGTGCCTTCGAGGGTCAGACAATCCAGGGAGTCGTGCACTTAATTTGGGCTTCTTTTTGCACGTCTGTGAAAGTGGACAATATGCAGAAAATGTGCCTGTGACGGTCGTCAGGGAGTTATGACGGTTGTCACGCTTGTGACAGTCGTGGGGGATCCATGACGGTCGTCACGCTTGTGACGGTCGTGGGGAGCCATGACGGTCGTCATGTCAGCAGAATTGGAATCTGCTGCTTTTCTCGTTCTTTTTCTTCTGTTATAAGTCCTTTTGAGCTTGTTTTGCTTATCTTGCCTCATTTGAACCTTGACTTCATAAACCTGCAAAACATTAAACAATAATGCGAATATGGTACGAAATCGGGGTGAAATCGACCGTTAATAACATGAAATTATGGCTTTTTAAAATATATGTTTTCGCGTTATCATCTACTTCAATGGTTTCATTATTGAATATTATGTTATTTCTAGCCCTCCATATAATCCAACAAGAAATAAACCATATAGAATTGATCTTGTTCGCTTGAGACCGGCCCGTAAGTCTCGAGTTCCAATCCTTCGCATGAAGATTACAACCAGCCTACGAGATGTTCTCTATATCCACCCAGTCGTAAATCCTTTTCCAAACCAACGAGGATTTGGTGCACGTGAAGAAAAGGTGGGAGATGTCCTCGTAACTCCTCGTATAGAACGCACAATCCAAATGTTAGGAATTATCAATCACCCTTCTTTTCATCAAATTAGATCTAGTAGGCAGCCTATCAAGCGCCATCATCTAACTAAAAGTTTGAACTTTTCTGATAACATCGTTTTCCAAAGGATCTCCAGAAGGGTTGCACTATGATTTCCAATATCATGAACATAGGAAGAAGAGGTTAAATCATAATAAAAAGAGCTAACCTTATACGATAATGAGTCGTGAAGTAACCACTTCCAGTTATCGACGTCATTGTTGTTAACTGAAACCTGTTCCAACAAATTACGACAATCAGTCCATTATGGTTCTATAGGGGATCCTGCATCAATCAACGTTTCTCTAATTTTCTAAACCCAATGTCCGTCCTCCCAAGCTCCCATCTCTCTGACGGTTGATGCCTTCTTGGAACAACTCTGAAACAGCCGCTGGAATCTACTTTTAAACGGCTAATCTCCAATCCAATTTGACTGCCAGAACGCCGCACCATGACCTTCTCCAACAGAGCAAGCCGTGAACTTGCAGAAGTCCACATGGAGGTCGTAGATAGAGCTTGACAGAATATCCTTCATCCAAAGAGAATCGAATTTCAAACTACCAACATCGATAAAATTTGCACCTTAATACTCAAATTACTGTATCTGAGAGTGAGGGTCTTCCTCCAAATTTCATTTCCACCGCTTTGAAATCTCCACAACCATTTTGCTATAAGAGCACAATTAAAGCGACCTACATGTTTAATTCCAAGACCTCCGTGATCCTTCAGTTTGCAGATTGAGTTCCAAGATATCCAAGAGATGATTTTTTTTATTGGAATTCTCAGCCCATAAAAACCGCCGTTGGATTACGATAATTTCGTTCATAACTTTCTTGGGAGCCTTGAAGAAAGCCAAGTGATAAATAGGCATGTTATCTATAACCGAATTAATTAGGGATACTCTACCTCCCATTGACAAATTTCTCCCAGCCCGATTTGATAGCTTACTCCTCAGGCGAGACTGTACCGGGTTCCGAAAGGAGTGACAGTGATGATTTCCTCCAACCGTAAGACCAAGGAAAATGAACGGAAGCCGGCCAGATTTACAGTGCAGAAACTCTTCAGCAGCTTCAAGATAAGCAGGATCTACTTGTATCCCATATATACAGCTTTTTGAGAAATTAACTTTTAGACCAGAAATTAATTCAAACGCACGCAGAACAACCTTGAATGCCCAAATATTTATAACCAAACCATCTCCTATAAGCAGAGTTTCGTCGGCAAACTGAAGCATGCTCACTGTTATAAAGTATTTTGTGGTAGTGTTTTATCGTCTCCACAGGGATTGAAGAGAATATAGATGCTTGCCGTTCAACGGTTTAATGACTTAAGAAATGGAGGTTTTTAAAATGGTTTCAATTGTTGTCACAAAAGTTTGCAAGAATTAAAACGGAATAAAAATCGGTCTAAGTTTGATAAAAAGCATGTCAAGATTAGGGTTTCCTAGTCCGTCCTAAACGTATCCAACCAATCAAATATGTGAACAAAGTTCTAACCAACATAACCGCGTATCCTCGCAAAAGCGTTCATCTCTAAAGCGATTTCGTGAATGTTATTGTTTCAACCGTTAAATAATATCTCTAAATTGAAAATTATGGCCAGCCCATGATGGATGTTCTAACAGAAGTTAAAACATCCACTGTGACAATCACTACAAATATACAATTATGCAGTAGTTATAAAGCAGTAAATAACACAATTGGTTATTGACCCAGTTCAGTGCAACACACTTACATCTGAGGGCTACCAAGCCAGGGAGAAATTTCACTATCAGTAGAATTAATTCAGAGTCAAACCTCCAGTTTGCACTCCTCACTTAAGACCTACCCAATGACAATTTAACCTTGAGACACTCTAGACCTGAGTATACCCACTCACTCCCTACAATCACCTCAGTGATATTCAAAAACACTTACAGATTAAAAAGTAGTAAGAAGAAACACTTCAACTACACACACCTTGATCTTGCTTCAAAGCTTTGATCAAGTGACACACACTCTTGCTTAACAGCTTCGAGTGATACACAGTCTAGAAACTACCTAACCAATGCAATCAACAGTTGCTTGGATTACAAGTGTTCCTAAGACACAATCGTGAAGAACAACCTCTTCACTTCTAAACCACTATGGTGATTTCTCTGTTTCTCTATCTTCAATTGCTGCCTTCTAGGATTGCTTCTCCTGTTATTTATAGCAGCAGATCAGCCCTTGGGCCTGGGCGCATAAATTAGGTTTTATCCATAATAAAACCTCTCTTCAGTATTCTGCATGCTTGCCACTTTAATCAGGTACATATTAGTTCCCCTAGGGCTTCTAAAATGTCTCCTGCATTCCAGCTTGAGCTTCTGATTTGTTTCCTGAGTTCTAGCTACCAGAATACCAAACCTGCGCTTGATGTCATACGACCTATGTCATAACATTGAGTATGACATCCAGCTTAACTTATAGTTAGCTTAGTTAACTTACCCTGCACAGTCTATATTATGAATGTATCAACATCAAACATGACATTCATACATACACTAATATTTTGCCACAAAATGCAGCCAATCAAGAGCACTTACAAACTTCCCTTTTGGCAAATTTTTGGCTAAAACACTCTATACTTACACCAGAGATTTACACACAGCAGAAGACTTAACCTATGACCTGTCTTGCAGGTAAGTCACATGCTGCTCAAGCTCTCAGACTCCTCACAGTTGGCTTTCAGCCCTGTTAACACTCACTTTGTTAACTCTCTGTAGACTACTACTACATATATCACCCTTTGCTAGTTGAGTAACAGAGTTACTCCCCCTCAACTGATGCACTTTATCAGTTGGACACTTCACCTACAAACAGCCTGCAGTCACACATATCCATCCAGCCTGCTCTGGATGTTATGACATTCAGGATAACATCCTGTCACACAGTTGTGCTACTCCCCCTGAAGGGATGCACTATGCCTTTATTCTGCTCCTAAAGTTGGCACTTGGTCACTAGCACATAGTTCCTAGTCCTAGCATACATGGCATATATATCACATCATTAATAGCCCAAATAGCTGTTATCACACACACACACATCTCATTAGCAGCACCTGTAGTCACCACTGTAAATATACCATGGTGCATATGCTTCAAACACAGCTCATGTCTGTCTTGTTCTTCCACTTGCTGTTACTACCACTACCACATAACCTGTGGTGCACATTGGTTATCTGCCAATTCTTCTATCTGCTGTACCTATTCATGCTTTTATCTAACACTCTCTCCCGTTTTTTAGCCACAAATTAAGATGCAACTAGCACATAGCATAAACCATAAATTGTACCAATACATATGTATGGGGTTACATTACAAAACTGCTCATAGAGAGCCCTACACAACCAGTGCAATTCTTGCTGAAAAAAATCTGCCCAACATAACTCAAAGCACACATCAATACAATAGTTTACAAAACCAGCTCAATCAGCACGAGCTTCACAGCATTTTATCAGTACATGTCATCCTTCTTCTTCAGATGCAGAACTGGACCTACCTTTGTCAGATTCTCCATCACTAGTCTCCTCAGCCTCAGGGGATTCATCTTCATCACTGTTCTCTCTTTCTTTCTCTGAATCAGCTTCCTGATGATCACTCTCTTCTGCACCATCGTTTTGCCTGTCCTCCTCAGTGAACTCAGCCTTGTCATTTTGCTCAAGGATCCTGATTAGTGCTTCAAGAGTTCTTTTCCTTGCATCCATCTCTTGACATGTTTCTTTTAGCTTGACAATCACTTCTGCTTTTGTTGATGTGGACTGTGATGTCTCAATTGATGTTGCAACAAGGTTAGGAACACGATTTCCAAGAAACAGCTTGGGATGAAATGATAAGGGGCTTTCTCTTTTGCACGCAACATCAGTCTTTTTGAGACTGTTGGGAAACTGTTTCAAGATGATGCCACATATGAGGGAATGGAATGCAATGGGACCCTTGATGCTATAGCTGCCCGCATGCTTCATAGTTTGATCAATCACATATGTTCCAAAATTAAATTTGGCCTTGGTCCCAATAACATAGATGATTTTACCAAGACCAGTTGTCACAGTAGATTTATGGTTTGTGGGCACCCAATTCGTTGCTCCAATCTTATGCAACATAGCATATTTGATACTCAATTTGCTGGCAACTAGCTTTCTTTTGGATGACCATCTTTGTACCTGGTTTCCTGTTATCACTTGGCATATTGTGTTTTCTGAACCATTTACATCAGGACGAGCTCTATCTGATCTTCCCAGATATTTATTGATTGTTGATGGAGTGAAACTAACACACTCCCCTCTTACATGCACCTTGCCAAACTCTTTAGATTTCCTGTCAGCACATTCCTCTGAGAGATTAACTATGAATTCCTTAACAAGTAGCTCATAGCATGAAGAGAAGTCACTAACTGTTTTCATTAGTCCTACATCATTAATGAGTCTCATGATTTCTTTACTTTCAAGCACATTTTGTCCCAGCTCCCTTTCCACTGCCAGCCTTTTCTGAACAACATACTTCCACCTATTGACACACGGGGGGTAATGAAATGAAATATTGTCAATTGGGACTTCAGGGACCTGTTCAGCCAGATTGCTCTTGGAGGGTTTCTTCTTGTTTTGAATGTCAGTGACATCTTCAGCAACATCAGACTCAGTCTTTGATTCAGTACCAGAGTCAGCCTTTTGTTTCTTGGTGACCACTTTGCTCCATGCATTAGGAGGTCCAAATGGTCTTCTTTTCGTCCTAGCCTTCCGTGAGAGAGTGTCATGTTCAGCTGTCTTCTTCTCTGTGAGGATGTCTTGCTCAACTGCCTTTTTCTTGGGGAGAACTTGTGCAGCCACCTTCTTATCTTTCCTTGTCATAAGCCTTTTAGCTATGCCCGGGTTGATGTTTGCAATTAACTCGTTATTAGAGTATACACAAATCTTAAAGTCACTAAACTATTGCAATGCTTGCAGTATTCTACTAACAATCCCCGACAACGGCGCCAATTTGTTAAAAATATATGTTGGGAGTGTTTTATCGTATCCACAAGGATTGATGAGAATATTTGATGTTTACTGTTTAATGGTTTAGCGATTTAAGAAAGGGGGTTTTTAAATTGGTTTCTATTTTGTAACATGAGCTTGTAAGAAATAAAGTAAGGCAAAATTTGGTTCTAGTTTGATAAAAAGCATGCCAAGATTAGGGTTTACTAATCCGTCTTTAACGTATCCAATCAATCGAATATGTGAACTTAGTTTTAACCAATATAATCTTGTATCCTTGCAAAAACGTTCATCTTTAAAGCGATTTCGTGAATGATCTCTCTAAGATCAATACAATAATCTCTCTAAATAGTACTCGAAATAATAATCTTTAAGATCAATAAAATGCGAATATCAACTTCCAAATCCATGTCTAGAGTTTGTATAGTTGATAGATGAAGAAATCAGGTCAACACTTGAAAAGTTCATGTCTAAAGCAATCCAAACAAAAGATAGCAAATAACTTCATTTATATTGATCAAAGCCTTGTTCACATACAAAAGGTTAAGAAGAATGCATAAAATCAGAACTAGCTACCACTAACCTTGACACAAGAGGGGCTTTAGCCACCCATTTCCATGATAGATTGAGCAACAAGTTTCGGAAGAAGGTTGATCAACATCCGAGTCGAATAATCGAGATTGGATGAGAATCCACCTTCTTTTTGTGAAAGATGGCTAAGAGATGATGAAAAATGGAGAACTTAGGTTTTTTGTGCTAAAAAATACAAAAGTATGAAAAGTACAAAAGAACAGATATTTTGGCAAAAAGTGGCACAAACTACTTATAGACATGTTGTTGAGCTATCAAATTCGCAGTGCGAAGATCTTGTTCGCATAGCGAACAACCAAAAGTGGCACTTGAAGTGCCAGTGTACAGTTAAATTTCCCCTGACATATTTCCAAATATTCGTTGTGCGAGCAATCCTTTGCACTGCGAATGCTTCACTACAAACTTCGCATAACGAACTCTTGTCTAAATACTTATGACCTCAGGTCTGAGGGTGTTCTCTAGGTATTCGCTTCTACTTTGCTCCAGCGAACCCTTCTCTACTTCCTTCGCACAACGAATTAAGATGCATTTTCTCTCTGTATAAACAGTGTCAGGTTCCCAATGGCCTTCGCTAGCAAGTTCGGTGTACGAACTTGATGATGTTTTTTTCTGGGCAACTTCGCTGTGCAAACTTCTTGATGTTTTGCTGCTGACTTGGTTTCCTTGTCACATGTCTTATGTCTTACTCTTCTTATTTTGTGCCTAATTCCTACACAATAGCACACACATCAAAGCAACCAAGACATTTTCACACAATGAAGCATATCATAAAAAACAAGAGTGATTCACTTCAATTCATCTACAAAAAGAATGAAAGATGACAACATTTGATAGATCAAATAAGCAAAGTTTAACATCTAACATATCCCCGGGACATTCATCCAGCGTTAGCATATGTCCCCGAGACATTCATCCAGCGCTAACATACGTCCCCGCGACATTCATCTATATCTAGCGTACATCCCTGGGACATTCATCTATACCTATCATATATCCCCGGGGTGCTCATCCAAACCCTATCATTTGTCCCTAGGGTACTCATTCAGCACCATCATATGTCCCCAGGACACTCATCCAAAATCTATCAATTGACCCCGGGGACTTCCTCCTAGGTCAAGGAAATCCCTCTGTAATCGCCGGAAAACCTACATCCTCCTCGGGACACTCGTCGTATCCGCCGCAAGAGCTGCCGAAAATAAAAGAAACAGAAGAAAAGGAAGAAGGGACTTACTTGATACAATAACATGAGGGTCAGGTATTCTATTCTACACATCTACTTCTCTATATTTGCTCTCCCACTCTTATCCTTTACTCACTTAAGCATCGGAGTGCCTTGCAGGTACACCCTCTCTTTCTCCCTACCTCCGGTGAAAGCTACAATTTAACGACGTGTGGCAGGCCATTGATCCTTCCTGATCAGGTGAGATCAAAACTTATAATCTCAAAATTAAGTTGTATATGAAAATCAACTTATATCAATCAATGTTTTGTGAATTCCATTTGTCTCATCATTCATCTCCCGCTCTTTAACATATAGGATGTGGTTCAACAACCTGATTGTTTCATCACAACCATATCTTCTCTTATAGTTTAATTTGAATAACAATAATTTATTGATATTATTCAAATTAAACTAGAATATAAGGAATTGATGTCATGAATGACTTAGACCATTGAACCATATTCTATATGTTAAAGAGTGGAAAATGAATGATGAGACACATTCAATTTGGAAAATAGTGGTTTGTGTAAGTTGGTTTTCAAGAATAGTTTAATTTTTAGATTATTTACTTCTCCATCAGTTTGAATGGTTGTATGTTGTTGTGAGGGTTATAGAAAAACAAGCAATCTACATGGTTTACAATAAACCTGGGTACTTTCAACAACGAATATTTATTTTAACCGTGATTAAATCTTATTTTCATAAATATATATACCACAACGGTTGATACTAGTAATCGTTGTGGTAGGTAGCGCGCCTCGTGCCTTACTATCACGCCTCGCTGCCGTGGTGGAAAGTACCAGACATACAATCACCTGTTATCTCACAACAAATGATCAAGCGTTGTGGTATCCTTTTTCAACTGTTGTTGTATGATTTTTCCGTAATAGTGATGATTAATGACAATAATGAAGGAGGTTACTCAGTAATAAAATCGATTTTAACTATTTAGTAAAACATATGTGATTTAAGAGAGAACATTACAAGTTAATGGAATACAACATATGAAAGACAAAAAGAATTCGAAATAGATATTTAAATGTTTTCCTCGTATATATTTAAATGGTTTGCTTAGTTTAGTTATTCTAGTACTTATAGCACAACAAAATCAATTTCGCTATGAGGATTCCATGTTATTATATTTTCCTGATTCTTATGGAGAAACACTCTCACTTTATTTTTACAAGAAGTTAATGCAATCTTGTGAATACTAGAAAAAGTTTTAATTCACAGTGCAAGGGAAATATCACCTAATTTTCAGTAAAAGGTTAGTTTGCAGGGTGATGTTGAAAGTGGAAACTGTATTATATCTATTAAATAAATTTTAAATCTATTTTCAAAAACAACATATTTTAATTGTTATTGTTAAATGAACTCCTTGATTTCTTTATATAGGATTTTGTATAGAATACTATTTCTCTCTCCTATTATTAGAGTTAAACAGTGTCAAATATCTCACAAATAAGATATATTTTTTGTATTAATATATCTATTTGTAATGAAAAATTAACATTCTTTGTATAATATATCAGCTAAAAAACTATATGTTTATATGTTAATGCTGAAGAAAGAAAATATTGTTAAAATTTAATATAGCTTTATCAATAAAAATAAATAAATTTTATGGTAATTAATTAAATCGTATCCCACACCATTTTTAAGTAAGTATATATTAAAAAAATAATTTTAACTATTTAGAAAAATATTACCGCTCTTGCATAATATAAAAATATTCTTGTAGCTTGTTCAATTAAATTTAACGGAACAACAAACAACCATTAAAGTGTGAGAGAAACGATAGAAGTATCACTATTTATTTTTGAAATGAGTTTACATTATGAATAACATAACTTTTATATACATTCACAAATGTGATCTATGCACTTTCCGACTTTAAAACCACAAACACTAGGAGGACAATCTTTATCAGTACTGCATAAATCCAATCCTAAGATATCAAATAAGAAAAAAATGAATATTAATAATAAAGAATAAATCATTGTCTATACAATAAAGAAGAAAATTTGATGGATAAAAATAAACAAAGTGGACTTACCAATGTAACAAGAACTTTTGATGATTAAGAAAAGAAAAATAATCATAACATAAACAATCTTAAGAACATTAGACATATTTTTTCTCGTGGTAAGAAAAACTACCAAATTAATTGATAACTTTATAATGTGGAGACTCTCATTCTTCAAATTTAAAGTATGTTGAAATACCTCTTAGATGATTCAATGAGTTTCTTATATTCAATAAAACAGTGTTTAGAAATTACGAGATTACAAGAAACAATTACAAAGATATAAATGAAAATTAAATGTTTTTAAGTTGTATTCATGTGTTAAATTTGTCTTTTAAACTCACTTTATAGATCACTTAACGATATAAGACTTAAAAATATTAATGGCCATTAGGGTTTTTATTTCTACATCATTTTTTTAAAATTATTTTTAATCTCTTTTACCCTTGCATGATAAATATAGGAGAATTTCGAAAATGAAATAATAGTTAAGAGTACTTGATAACTCACTGTAATAAAAGTTATATATTCTATTGAACTTGTTTTATTATCTTTTTTTATGGTGGTTATTGTTGTAATAATGACCATTAGTCTATGTGTTGGATTTAGGGTAATTATGGTACCTACGCTCGTTGAATAGGAATAGAAGAACCCGAGTAGTGGCATAAGGAATTAACATTTTGTGCGCCTAATCTTGTTTATGTTGGTGGACTAGAGATATGAAATTTCGAGTAGTGATTAGTGATCTATTTCGCAAGGGATTGATTATAGTAGCTTTGTTTATTCACCGTGAAATTATAGTGATAAGATCATTTGAATAAGGCATTAAACATCAATAATAGATAAAAAGGAGATTCAATACACAACCTTACCGCTTTCGTAATTCTGTTAAACACTTTCTTTTATTTTCGCATTGCAAAACTGAAACCCCCTCCCAATTTACTATTTTTATATACATTGCCCAAATTTGTCTTGTTCAAACACAGTTCCAATAGATTCGATCTTAATTATTATTTTAATACGATCGGTATACTTCCCGAGAAGCCATCATGCTCCACCAAATAATATGGACCATGTATTCTTCTTTCATTTTTAATAAATAAATATTCTCTTATAACTATTCATTTTTGGTTGCATTTAATGTTTTTTCTTACGTTTACAGAACGTGGTATAATCGACATAGGTAGCAAAGGGAACTAAATATATATTTCCATACCAAAATCAAATATGATTATGTAGTTTCTCCTTAACAGAATTCCTTCCAAAATTTAGGTTTTGATTTTGAGGATTTTCAGAGATCGTATCACTACGATGAATTTGCTTGCGAGGAGGAGTATCTTTGTTAGGGGGAGGGACCTGAGCTGTCCAGTTTGTATGTGTTGTGATGAGAGTATTAAGCATGTGTTTTTGCAATGATAATTATGCAGGTAAAGTTTGGTCAGGGATTGAGAAATGGTGTGAATTTCAAGTGTTCAAAGGAGGCTCTTGTGCCGATTCATTTGCTGATTTCGGAAGTTTCTCAAAAGTTGCAGCAATTCGATTGAAGGGTAGCACCATTTGGGCAATGATGGTTTGATATCTCTGGATAAACAGAAAATTTGTTTTTTTTTTCTGCAAATGTTTTGTCGGTTGACGATATTGTTAACTCTATCAAGTTTTTTTCTTGAAAATGATTTTCTGTTGGCTGTAATAAAAATCTCAGTTGTTTTTACGACTGATTCGCTACTCCTAATGTGTGTTTCATTAGAATATAGTTTGTTTGTGTTGTATTTGGTTATGCACCCCTTATGTAGTCTTTAATAAATCATTGGAAAAAAATGTAGTTCCTCCTTCTTACGATTTTGTCAGGGTCAATGGTTAATGGCAATAATGAAGGAGGTTACTCGTTAATAAAATTATTTTTAATGGTTTAATAAAACATATTTGATTTAAGATGGAATATTACAAGTTTAATAGGATACACCACAAGAAGATAATAATTCAAAGTGGAATTTAAACGTTTCTCTCATAAATATTTAAATCATTGACTTAGTTTAGTTGTTCTAGTACTTATAGCACAACAAAATCAATTTCGCTACGAGGACTCCATGTTATTATATTCTCTTGATTCTTATGGAGAAACACTCTCACTTCATTTTTATAAGAAGTTAATGCAATCTTGCGAATACTAGAAAAAGTTTTAATTCACAGTGCAAGGAAAAGATCACATAATTTTCATTAAAAGGTTAGTTTGCAGGGCGATGTTCAAAGTGGAAATTGTATTATATCTATTAAATAAATTTTAAATCTATTTTAAAAAACAACATATTTTAATTGTTATTGTCAAATGAACTCCTTGATTTCTTTTTATAGGATTTTATATAGAATACTATTTTTCTCTTCTATTATTAGTGGTAAACAGTGTCAAATATCTCACAGATAAGATATATTTTTTGTATGAATATATCTATTTGTGTAATGAAAAGTTAACATTCTTTGTTTAATATATCAGCTAAAAAACTATATGTTTATATGTTAATGCCGAAGAAAGAAAATATTTTCACAATAGTGTGAATCATGGGATCAACTTCATTTTGTTCTTTGTAAATGAATATTCTCATATAATAATTCAATTTTTCTTAGATTTAGTGTTTTTTTATTCGCACGCTAGTTCCTAGCAGAAAATGATCCTAATAATTCAGAGCTTGTACTGAGAGATACTGATACTGATTAAGTATTGTTCCCACAAAATATTGAACTCGGTATTTTTTAAAACTACATCCTTTAGTAGGAGCTCGTTTACCACTCGAATCTAAATACTTGATTTAGATTTAGTGTTTTTTTAGTCTATGAAATATGTAGAATCACTTTAAGTAGCAATGACAACTAACAAAAATAAAAATCAAACGAATTTGAATGGGGTTTAAACGTTTCCCTCAAAGATATTTAAATGGTTAGCAATGTTTTGTTATTATCATATATGTTGTAAATTGGATACCTTAAACAAAGTATAAACAGTTTCTTAATAATCAAGAAACACACAAGAGTTAAAGTTAACAAAGAAGACAAGGTAAAACAACAAGGAACAAGTAGGATTAGTTATTAAACTGTTATTCTTTCCTTTCTCTTAGAACAAGATTACAAGTATACAAGAATAAAAAAATAACCTCTCTCTCTTGAAATTAGGATTTTATCTTCCTATTTTTCCTTATGCTAAGATTGAGAAACTAGCATCTTATTTATAAGAAAAATAGCACACTAACCTAATGGGTATTTTAACAATTATCCATTACAAGCTAACTTAGGATACACACTAACTTAAACAATTGGGCATACAAGTAAGACCCAATTCAACATGCTAACAAATCTAACAATATTGATTAATACATGTTAGAACAAACTTCGACTATAACACGCATTACTCCGACAACAGCATGCAGACAGACTTCGACCTCATGCTTAATTTCTGTCGAATCAGAAACTACCCTTCGACCAAATTAGAGTTCAATCCAACATCTCACAATATATATAGATATATATATGTATGTATGTATAAAATAAATTTCACGTAGAGGTTTCTCTTTGAAAATCCAACATTAATAACAAACACTATGGTTTTATCTTTATAAGAAGTTAATATAGTCCTCGTACCACATTGAGGTTTTGTTGGCACAAAACAACTATTAAGGGAAATAAATCCTTAGATTAGATAGTGATGTTGAACCTATACTTGGTAACTCTAAATAGAGTTACTATGTTTTTGGTGATACTCTAAAAATACCGTTTGATTGTTCTACTTCTGGGAGATTTGATTCATAGTGTAGGGGAAATGTCGTTAACTCTTTTTAGAAGATTAGTTTTTAAATGACGTTGAACAACCGAAAATTGTAGAGTTATATGTTATTTATAAAACGTATACTTTATTTAATCAATTAAATAAATTTTAAATTTAATTTTCAGAAACAACATATATTTATAGACAATGTTAAATAAAACTCATTGAATATAAACGATATTTTAATGCGCATAGACATTCGCGTGTCTGTCTGTCCGTTTTTTTAATGCGTATAAAAATATAAAAGATATTTTTTGTTAAAATAATTTTTTTAAAATACAATATGTGAAAGTTAAAAATAATAATTTATGTGGAAGTTAAAAATAATAACTTATGTGGAAGTTAATAATAGAAAGTTATTATGTAAATTACACAATAAAATAAGAATAAAAATGGTAGAAAAATAGGGTACACCAAAACAAAGTATTGCCTTTATATATTATATAGATGTAAGAAGCTTTACATTTGTATGTTAACATCGTTGAAAGAAGATGCTTTTTAAGTTTGACACACACACACACACACACACACACACACACACACACATATATATATGTTAACATCGTCCACGTAAGGACTCTTATCTCTCCACGTAAGGAATGCAATCTTTCCACGTAAGGAATAAACTTGTCCACGTCAGGACTCCCGTTTCGTCTTGATTTGTCCACGTCAGGAGTCACCCCTTGACTTGCTGAGGAAATAAAATTTGTCCACGTTAGGACTCATGCTGCGTCAACACGAAGGAAGATAAACCTGTCCACGTCAGGACTCACCTCTCGACCTGCTGAAGAAAACTTGTCCACGTCAGGACTCGCGCGTCTTCGACTTGCTGGGGAAATAAAACTCGTCCACGTCAGGACACACACTTCGCCAACAACACGATGAAGGATAAATTTGTCCACGTCAGGACTCTCATATCTTGTCATCACAAAGGACTACAAACTTTGTCCACGTCAGGACGCACATTTCACCATTACGAATAAAGATATCTGCTGGAAATAAATGGTCCACGTCAGGACACCAACACGAAGAGTAACCAATTTTGTCAACGTCATGACTTCACATTCAATCAATACCAAGAGGCCGAACCTGTCCACGTTAGGACCAACACATATCGTCAACTTGAGGAAATCAATCTGTCCACGTCCGGACTTCACATTCGATCGATATCCAGAAATCAAATCTGTCCACGTTAGGACTAGCACATATCGTCAACCCGGGGAAATAAATCTGCCCACGTTAGGACACCCACTTCTCTAGCACGAAGAAAACCCGTCAATAAAATTGTCCACGTCAGGACTCATTTCTCCATTGGTCCCGGCCCATAACTTCTCAGCACCGACGTGACAGCGACTCTGAGGCGGACTCTACTGAGGATATTTGGAAACAAAACTACCAGACGCCTGTTCTGATAACCGGCGGCAGCCTCTGAAATTCTGATTCCTGAAACCCGTTGATGACAAATAACTCTGCTTGGGGACAAGGAGATATTCATCATGGCAACTCTGGCGGGGAAAACAAGAGAAATTTACAAATAACTCTGCTCGGAGACAAAGAAAACTTCATCATGATAACTCTGTGGGGAATAGTGCCAAAGCTGACACTTCATTGAATGTCTCACGTCGAGACCTCGAATGCTTAGTAATTCATTTGAGCAAGAACTCCTTCCCCCTGCAAGATAACGATACTTTGAAACAAACGGTTAGCCAACCTGGTTTATGCTTCAAAATGCATATGTTTGACAATGACGCAATGCTCCATTCGACATGGAAATGCTACACGTTTTCGTGGATGCCAGTATGACACTATATGCCAATGCAAATGCAGACTCGAACTGCTGGGATACAGGAACCGCTTCATCAAAATAAATGCTGAAGATACTGCCGACTCCGCTGGGGATAGCCAGGTGCTACAGAATTATTCCAGCAAAATAAATGCTGGAAGAGTGAAGTCGACTCAGCTGGGAAATTGGGAACTTAAACCAAGCACCTCATTGAAGTAACACCCTGCTGGGGAATATAACTCTGTTGGAGAATAGCAGATGCGCCTGGTATGATTGGAATTCTGCTGAGGAGTGAACTGATATCACACGGTATTCGGACAAAATAAATGTCAGGGCGCAACCAACTCTGCCGGGGAGAGTCTTAATCTTCGAGTTCCACTGGGAGGAATGAAAACACTTGCTGAAAAGAGAACTCCGCTAAGGCTGGAACGATTCTCTTGGGGCAAATCAACTGACTCAGCTGAGGGAGAGTAAATGACCCTGCGGGGAAAGGTAAACTGCCTGAATACAGCTCACCAATTGGAAATATTAATCTTCTGAGGCTAAACCACTCTGCTTGAGATGCACTGTCTGAATACAGCCTTCAATCTTGGAATCGCCAAACTCTGCTGAGGATAAACGACTTTGCCGGAGAACGTCCTTTAGATAAGCTACGACTAGCTGGGGAATTCGATCCATCTTCAGTAAAGAAAAATCGCTGCCTTAGAATCGCGACCTGCATGGGGATCGAGTTCTCGTCACTGCAATCTTTTGATCGTCCACTTCACGGCTATGAACCCTGCAACCAGACAAGCAACACAAGACAAGTCTATACAACCAAATTTATTCGGGTTAGCGTTAGTGACATCATTTTCAGTTAATTCAAATTTTTAACAATTATTGGCAAGGGCCAGTAACGTTATGCACCTGCTAGTTTCATCAAACCTAGGCGTTTATCATGCACAAAACAGTAAAGAACCAGCATCAAATACTGAATAACATATTTTATTGATTGGGCCCCTGAATGGGCGGAGTTTTGTACACGGGATGTAACTCCTGAAAAGAGGAAGCTACGCACAACAACTATACAAATATGCACAAGAAGCATAAATATATTGACAAATTAAATTTGTACACATGTCGGCAACGGGATGCAGACGAACATCACGAACTGATCCTCCTATGACTCGCCCGACTCTAATGCTTTCCCGATATTCACACTTCCGAAGAGATTGTATCTGATAATCGACCCCTCGAGGTATATTCTCCCGCACCCAAAGCTCAAATGCAGTATCAAATTCGGACCGCAGTCATTTGCTTTTCAAATCCCTAACTTTTGCGTGAACCGCCCTTTACGGGTTTTCAGTTCACCGGGATACCCTTTTTTGCCGAAGCCGCCCAGTGTAGGTTTTCAACTTCGCGGGTGTACATTTTTTCAATTTTATCCCTAACTTTTTCCCGAACCTTTCATTCTGTTTTTGGTTCGCCAGGATGCCCCATTTTTGCCTGGACTTTCTTTTTTCTGTCCAGCGGGTCAATTTTAAGCAAAGTATTTTTAAACTGCGTCCGAATTCACAGGTGACGTAAAGTCTTCACCGTCCATGGTGGACAACAATAACGCTCCTCCTGAAAATACTTTTCTGACAACATATGGCCCTTCGTAGTTGGGGGTCCACTTGCCCCTGTGATCTGCCTGCGGCGGGAGAATCCTTTTCAGCACAAGGTCGCCCGTCTGAAAGCTCCGAGGATGTATCTTTTTATCATATGCTTTCTTCATTCGGCTCTGGTACAAACGACCGTATCCTAGAGAAGCTAGCCTCTTCTCATCCATTAAACTCGGTTGGTTCAACCTGTCTTTCACCCATTCTGCCTCGTCTAGTTGGACATCTCGTAGTACTCTCAGAGAAGGAATCTCGACTTCCAGTGGTAGCACTGCTTCTATTCCATATACTAACGAGAACAGGGTTGCCCCGGTTGATGTGCGTACGTTGTACGATAACCGTGCAAAGCGAAAGGTAACATCTCATGCCAATCCTTATAGGTCACCACCATCTTCTGGACAATCTTCTTTATATTCTTGTTGGCCGCTTCAACAGCGCCATTCATCTTGGGTCGGTAAGGGGAGGAGTTGTGATGTTCGATCTTGAAATTCTGACAGAGCTCCTTCATCATTTTGTTGTTCAGGTTTGAACCGTTGTCAGTGATTATCCGTTCGGGGATCCCATATCTGCAAATGATATCTCTCTTGATGAACCTGGCCACCACCTGCTTAGTCACATTTGCATAAGACGCCGCTTCCACCCACTTGGTGAAATAATCGATTGCTACTAGAATGAACCGATGCCCATTAGAAGCCGTCGGCTCGATCTTTCCAATCATATCAATTCCCCACATCGAGAATGGCCATGGCGATGACATCACATTCAAAGGACTCGGAGGCACATGGATCTTATCAGCATAGATTTGGCACTTGTGGCACTTCCTCGCGAACTTGAAACAGTCAGTTTCCATAGTCAGCCAAAAATAACCTGCCCGCAGCAGCTTCCTCGTCATAGCATGCCCACCAGCATGCGTACCAAAGGTACCCTCATGTATTTCCTCTATGAGCAGCTTCGCCTCTTTCTCATCTACGCAACGCAGCAACACCAAATCGTGATTTCTTCTGTATAAGACACTGTCCGAATTTAAATAGAAATTACCCGCCAATCTCCTGAGAGTCTTCTAATCTTGACTGGATGCCCCAGCCGGATACTCTTTATTCTTCAGGAAATTAAGGATATCAAAATACCACGGTTTGTCGTCAGATGCTTCGTCAATTGCAAACACGTAGGCAGGTCTGTCAAGCCGAGAGATAGTGATACTGGGAGCCTCATTCCAGAAGTTGACTTTGTACATGGAAGACAAAGTGGCCAGGGCGTCAGCCATCTGATTCTCCGCTCGCGGTACATGATGCAATTCAACCTTGTCAAAGAAAGGCAACAATCTCCTTGCGTAGTTCATGTACGGTATTAAATTGGGCTGACGTGTCTCCCATTCCCCTTTTATCTGATTCACTACTAGAGCTGAGTCTCCGTATACGTCCAGATTTTTGATTCGCAAATCAATGGCTTCTTCAAGCCCCATTATACAAGCTTCGTATTCGGCTTCATTATTGGTAACCGAAAAGGTCAATCAGGAAGTAAACGGGATGTGCGACCCGTGTGGAGTAGTGATGATTGCCCCTATTCCGCTACCGTAAGCATTCACAGCTCCGTCAAAAATCATCTTCCATTTGGAACCCAATTCTGGTCCTTCGTCTGGCAACGGCTCTTCGCAATCTTTCATCTTTAGGTACATGATATCCTCGTCAGGAAAATCAAACCTCATCGATTGGTAATCTTCAATAGGCTGCTCCGCCAGATACTCAGACAGTACACTCCCCTTTATAGCCTTCTGCGAGACATATTGGATGTCATATTCAGTCAAGACCATCTGCCAACGGGCAATTCTCCCGGATAATGCCTGCTTTTTGAATACATATTTGATAGGATCCATCTTCGAGATGAGCATGGTTGTATGATTCAGCATGTATTGCCTCAAACGCTTGGCGGCCCAGGCTAGCGTGCAACAAGTTTTCTCAAGCATTGAGTAGCGAGATTCACATTCAGTAAATTTCTTACTCAAGTAATAGATCGCATGCTCTTTTCTTCATGTCTCATCGTGTTGACCGAGAACACAACCCATGCTTCCCTCAAGAACTATCAAATACATAATCAAGGGCCTCCCTGCCACTGGGGGTATCAAAATAGGAGGCTCCTGCAAATACTGCTTTATTTTATCGAACGCCTTCTGACAATTTTCGTTCCACGTTACAGCTTGATCTTTCTTCAACAGCTTGAATAATGGTTCACACGTAGCAGTTAGGTGAGATATGAACCGAGCGATGTAGTTCAACCTCCCTAAAAACCCGCGCACCTCTTTTTCTGTTTTAGGCATCGGCATCTCTTGTATTGCTTTTATTTTTGCAGGGTCGACCTCTATTCCTCTTTCACTTACGATAAACCCCAGTAGTTTACCCGATCTCACCCCGAAGGTGCACTTGTTAGGGTTCAGTCTCAGCCTGAACTTCCTAAGCCTTTTGAATAACTTTAGCAGATTCACCAGATGCTCTTCCTCCGTCTGGGATTTGGCAATCATGTCATCGACATAAATTTCGATCTCTTTATGCATCATATCATGGAAAAGAGTCGTCATTGCACGCTGATACGTTGCCCCAACATTCTTCAATCCGAAGGGCATCACTTTATAACAAAATGTTCCCCAAGGCGTAATGAAAGTAGTCTTCTCCATGTCCTCTGGCGCCATTTTAATCTGATTATAGCCTGAGAAGCCATCCATGAAGGAGAATACGGAGTATTGAGCAGTGTTATCAACTAGCACATCGATATGCGGAAGCGGAAAATCATCTTTCGGGCTCGCTTTATTCAAGTCGCGGTAATCTACGCACATTCTCACTTTACCGTCTTTTTTTGGCACTGATACGATGTTAGCGACCCATGAGGGATATTTTGTCACAGCTAGGAAACCAGCATCCCACTGTTTTTGAACTTCTTCTTTGATCTTCACTGCCATATCGGGTCTAGTTCTGCGAAGCTTTTGCTTGACCGGCGGGCATTCTTCTTTCAACGGCAGACGGTGCACAACCATATCTGTATCGAGCCCTGGCATGTCTTCATATGACCAAGCGAACATATCACTATACTCTCTGAGCATTTCAACCAGTCTTCGCTTGATGTCGCTCTGCAATGCGGCTCCTATACGAATATTCTTCTCAACCCCTTCCGACCCCAGGTTGATAATTTCGACGACCTCTTCGTGAGGCAGAATGACTCTTTCTTCTTGCTTCACCAACCAAGACAGTTCTTCGGGAACGTCACCATCCTCAACAACCTCTTCTTCGGCCTGAAATACCGGGTGCTCAAAGTCGGGACGAGTCATAGGTGGTTCAAGGATGTCATCTGAAAATGTTATCCTGCAAAAGGAATGGTTAAATGCTTCAAAATGCGTATAAAGCGAATAACCACGTTGCCATTTTATTGAAAAATATAAAACAAGGAAAACAGAGATCACAATATTTGCACATGAAAAAACGCAATTTATTTAATGATAAACACGCAATGTTCATAACAGCATAGCCCTAAGCAGATCATGATGCCTCGGGCAAGACACCAGATTGTTCAACAATTAAAAACAAAGCATTACTGTTTAAGAGTCACAGGAACAATCTCCTGAATAGACCAGTTGCACAATCCCTGTCCTGGCACGCTCGGTTGAATCCAGGCGTCCATATCGCAATCGCTGTCTCCTTCGTCAGACTCTGAAGCAGCGTTGATGGTCTCATGACATACTCCACTGGCAGAGATGGTTATTGGTCCTCTGAAACGGGGTGCCCCCACAGCAGGTGTTGATGACGACGGTTGATACCCCAGCCCAAACCGGTCCATCTTCACAGGAATATCCAGCACTTTGCCCCAGCCCTTCGTCTCACCAGCCTCAACCAGAGCTTGAGCTTCCTTATATGACGAGACGGCTACCTCCGACACTTTGCTCGGCCCGGGACCTTTGTCCTTGATGCACAACCCTTCAAATGCCTGGCAGGGTGTTTCGTGAATTTCGCCATCGACTTCCACATACTTAAATGACAACAGATGGCTGACCATGATGTCTTCTTCTCCGCATACAGTGACCACGCTGTCTCCTACCATATATTTCAACTTTTGATGCAAAGTAGACGTGACTGCCCCTGCCCCATGAATCCAAGGTCTTCCGAGCAGACAGCTATATGCAGGCTGGATGTCCATGATATAAAATTCAGTCGCGAAAACCTCCGGCCCCACCTGTAGAGGCAATGCTATCAATCCAAAAACTGTTCTTCGCGTCCCATCAAATGCCCTGACTACCAAGTCACTGGGCGTGCACAGGATTCCCCTGACATCTAGCTTCATCATCGCTTTCTTGGGCAGCACATTCAAAGACGATCCGGTGTCGACCAATACATGTGACATGACTGATCCTCTACACTCGACAGAGACATGCAGCGCCATATTATGATCTCTCCCCTTAGGGGTCAAATCGAAGTCTGTAAAGCCCAGGCTATGGCCTGCATTCACATGTGCCAACACTCCTTCCAGCTGATTTACGGAAATATCCTGGGGTACGAAGGAAGTATCCAGGACTTTCAGTAATGCATTTCTGTGAGCTTCAGAGCACAATAGCAACGATAGTATAGATATTTTTGATGGCGTCTGTTGCAGATGCTCCACAATCTTATAATCACTTTTACGGATCAAGCGCATGAACTCTTCCACATCCTTCGATGCCGTTTCTTTTTCCTTTGCCTGCACCGGGACATTCTCAACCATCTTTCCCTTTCCCTTTGCCAGTCTTTCGGCCTCTACCTCAGGCGAGATGAAGATTCTACCACTCCTTGTCATACCTCCGGTACCAACAACATTGTCCGCAGTCTCGGCTGGCTGCTTATTAACATCAATCTTTATTCTGTCACAATACACTTCCAACCCATATGACCACGGGACTGCTTTTGTGCTCTCGTACGGGATTGGTCCGGCCTTAGTGATAGTGATCGGTGGTCGCTGGGCCGGTGCCGTTATGGTGATCGTCTTTAGAGGAATCGTTACAGTGGCCACATCACTTTGATTATCTGCTAATGCCCCTGCAGGCTCTTCGATTGCTGCTCGGTCAAATTGCAATATGCCGCCATCTATTAAAGCCTGAATACCTTTCTTTAAGTCATCACACCCCCCAGCTAGGGTCCAACATTCTAAGCAATACTCGTCACAACCTGGATAGACACCCCCCTGCAATAATCTGCTTTTTATCTTGCTCAGCGGCGTCTTTAAATCATCGACATTCATAATCAGATTCAAACCCTCCTCAGTCAGAATGGCGTTTTCCCCATGGTTGGGCATGGGCTTCTGCACTATATTCGGACCCGTTATCCCAAAATTGATGGCCTTACTGTCCAATAGGTCCTGCACAACATGCTTAAAGGCATGGAAACCCTCTACATCGTGGCCCGGAGCCCCAGAGTGGAACTCACAGTGCCTGCTTGCATCATAGCCATACGGAGGAGTTCCCGTTATTGGTACCAGAGTTCTCTTCTCGACTAGGTTCAACCCTAATAACGTCTGTAGCAAATCCATATATGTTGAAGGAGGCTTTTCAAATACTCTCCTTGGTTTACCCCCCTGGAATCTTCGCTGAGCAGGCTGTGCCCCCTGCTGCGGCTGCTGTTGCTGTTGCTGCTGTTGCATTGGTTGTTGCTGAAACGGAATAGTAACACTCGCCACCTGCTGCGGCTGATTATACTGGTTTCGACCTCTGCCCTGGCCTCTGCCTCGGCCTCCAAACACTGCGCTTGCATCGCCCTGACGACGCCCACCAAAAGCCTTTCTATTACTTCCAGATGCAGTTGATTCCTTAGCTTGGAATCTTCCCTGTTTAATGTTGCTTTCAATCTTTTCTCCTATCAGAATTAAGTCTGAGAAACTGGCCAAAGATGTGTGAAACAACTTGTCATAAAACATGCCGGTGAATGTTCCAATGAACATGTCATTCATTTCCTTATCTTCTAAAGGAGGACGGACCCTAGCAGCCATGTCGCGCCATCTCTGCGCATACTCTTTAAAGCTCTCACCCTTCTTCTGAGACAGCCCTTGCAATTGGACCCGATTGGGCGCCAAGTCGCTGTTATACTTATAGTGAGCTACAAATGCCTCTGCCAGCTGCTTCCATGTCTTTATATGCGTTGGCTCCAATCCCATATACCACTTGAGGGAAGGGCCTGACAGGCTATCTTGAAAGAAATGCATTAGCATCCTCTCATCAGTTGAATACGCAGACATTCTTCGGTAATAAGACCGCACGTGCACTTTTGGACAGGTGTCCCCTTTATACTTATCAAACGTAGGAGCTTTGAATTTGATTGGCACCCTCAAGCCAGGTACTAGACCTATTGTTGACATGTCCAATCCCACAGCACTTTGATTCACGACCCCCCTCATCTGCTCTTCTAGCATTCTGATCCTCTAGGAGTCATCCATCGGCCCCTCGAAACCTCCACCGGAGAAAGCGTCCTCTTGCTGGTCCTCCTGCCAGTTACCATTCCCAGCTCCATACCCATCGTATCCATTGTTACGGCCAGCTCTAATCTGATTCATCACCGGGCCTCGCCCTCTGTTGCCGTACCCCTGAGCAACCCCAGCAGGTCCAAAAGCCATTAACCCAGCGCCGTTCCCATTTCCGAATCCTCCGTAACCCTGATTAGTCATACCATAACCGTCCTGCCCAAAGCCTTGAGCATTGAAACCATATTTTCCAGCATTATCGAACCCCTGATCATTGAACCCGAATCCAGCATTGCCGAAGCCATTGCCTCCCATATTATCACCCAGGTTGACATCACCAAGCCCAACGTTATGGACAGCAGTCTCGTTCCCAATTCCAACGTTACCGTTCCCAGCAGCGGTAGCGTTGTTGACATTAGCAGCAGGTATATTGACTACAGGTGGAGCCACTGGTGTGGGAGTACCATCCCCATGAACAGTGTCGACTCGCACAGACTGATGATCCTCATTCCCATGCCCAGCATTCCTGGCCAACAGAGGCTGCACCATAGCCTGCAAATTCTCCTGACCTTTTGCAATAGTCTCCATGGTCTGCATGAAGAGCGCTAGCTTCTCGCGCATATCTTGCATCTCGTTCTGCATTTGATCCATGATCCTTCGGCAGTTGGTGCGAGTGGAGTATCGGTGTGGGCGCTGATCTTCAATCCTGAAAAGACCTGGTACAGTGCAGGAAATAAGATATCATCCAATAACCACCTGTAATGCAATATGAATATGAATGCAATGCCATATGTCTGTGCATTAGGGAAATTCATTCCCCGATTCTAGTGCGAAGGTGCCAGTGCAGTGATAGTGCTAGCAATATGAAGATAGGGGCTGAATCATAGAAAGCCTCATATATTGCAGAGAAATCCAATAGGCCAAGAATACAATATCACTGAGTATAATAAGAAGGCATGACCTCAACCAACAATCCTGGTGATGGTCAGCACTATGCAAATAAAGCATACAAGTTAATACATGAAATGATCAAGTACTCCCGTAAGCCCGGTACTCTTCTATTAACTTCTTGGTCTCTGGGTGACTTGGTCGGGTAAGCAGCCCTTTGACAAGTTGGTTTCTTCGTTTGAGCACATGTCGCACGTCTCCAGCAGTTTCCTCCCATGCCCCTTCTCCGAAGCGATCCTCTAGCTTCCGCTTCTGAGACACAGCTTTGTTTCTGCCTTCGATGGCCTTGTTCAATGCATTCTGGAGACTGTACCTGGTCATCACTTCTTCTTCATACTTCTTAATGCTAGCCTTGAACTGCTCTTCGAGGTCGGAAATTTGCTGCTTCAACTTATCTTCTCTCTTTTTGTTGTTGGTTAGCGTAGCATTCCAAGTCTTATTGCAAGAAGAGATTTCTCGGTGTGCTGCATCGAGTGCTTTCTTTTTGGATTCCAACATGTCATGGGAGCTTCTGAACTCTTGACCCAGCCGTTCGCGCTTCTTTTTCTCCTCAGTCAACTCAACCCCTAGTCTGTTTACTAGCTCAATCTGCTGCTGGAAAGCATGCACAACCTTGTTTTTCTCGCTACGTATCTGGACCAGCTCTTGCTCTAACCCTTCATTGATCTTCATTAAGGCTTCTTTTTCTTTCACAACTTGCTTGTAGGCCTCCATAGAAACGGTAGTTGGCTCTTCTACAGGAGTATGAACAGGGACTGGTGCATCTGGAAATGGCATCCGCAACTGTCTTGCTCTCTCTTGGATCCAAACTCTGTAGGGTGCATAAGCCTGACAATCATTCTTCCCTAACAGTGGCTTCCCTCCTCTATTGATACGCGTCCAGGCATGCTGAAGCTGGGCTAGTAACTCTCCCTTCAAATCACCGGTGAAGTACAGAGATTCCTGTACTTCTTCCTCCCTTGGTGGGTTCTTCAACGCATATCCGAACTGGCGAATAAACAGAGAAGGGTTGTAATTGATACACCCTTTTCTTCCTATCAACGGAACATTAGGATACCCAGAACAACTGAAGATAAGCTCAGACCCCAACAAGTCTCGGTCAAACCACTCAATGTCTTCGGAAGATAGCCTCATCAGGCGCTCTGGCCAGCTAGCTGTAGTTGCACTATCCACAAAGGGTCCCTTCAGAGGAAGATGACTCTTAACCCACATACTGAACAGCGGCGCACAACAGTAAACAGTCTTTCCCCTTCTATTTTCATTTTTGTAGTGCAATGAGTGATAGAAGTCTCCAATCAGAGTAGGCACCGGGTTGCCAGCAGCAAACAGATGGAAAGCGTCCAAGTCCACAAAGTTGGGCAAGTTAGGAAACAGCACTATTTCGTAAATGCATAGAGCCAAGATAGCATTAAAGACCACCCAACATCCGTTCCTGGCGTACTCTTGAGCTTTGCCAACCAGGAAATTAAGGGAGAAACCCGGAACTCCAAGCCAAGAAGTCAATAATAGTTCAGCAGCGTTCATGTGCAAGGCCTTAGCTAAGTCCTCCAACTTGGGCTCAGCAGCAGAGTGAATAAAGGGAACCTTGTTCTGTACTGGTAGCTCAGTAAACTCCACATACTCTTTAATGGTAGGCCCCAAAATAAAGTCAGCAAACGTGAAACATCTCAATGCCGGGTCATAGAATTGCATCAAGGTGTACAGCCCATTCATCTCATCAGCAGTGGGCTTGCAGACTAATCTCAGCAATCTTCCATGACTCATTCTGAAGCTTCTCCTAACCTCCTCATCAGCAAGAGACATCAGACCAAGTAAAGGAGCAATATCAGGTGTAGGTAGCTTATACGCAACGGTCTTCCTCAAACCAGCCATGATCAATACTCAGAAGTCCGGGCACTAGAACCAGGGAATATGCAAATGCACCTGCAGCACAGACACACGTTAATGGGGATGCAATGATAATGGGTATGCAAACAATGCAATGCAAGTAACATGCAACAGGGACCAAATTCCGTAGCTGAGAAGCCTGAACCATATCAAGAAGTCTCAGATAGACTATCCAGAATTCCTCAAACCCTGGTCTCTGATAGACCTAAAACAAAGCTCCAACACTGGTCTCTGATAGACCCCACAACATAACTCTGACTGGTCTCTGACAGACCTCATATCATATCTCCAACTGGTCTCTGACAGACCTCATATCATATCTCCAACTGGTCTCTGACAGACCTCAGAACTTTCCATAAATACCCGGGATCTCAGATCAAGAAACAAACCGGTGGTTTGAAGGTCTAGTTACCTGCATAACCCCAAACCCTCTCACAGGTGGATGTCCTAGTAACTGACACAAGGTACGGCATCCTATGCGGTCGTCGGCGTCACAGACTTTCAGGGTTGATGATACGATTCCCAGAAGGAGTGGCATCATCAATTCCTGAAGAGGCCTCACTTAGCCAACTGCCAAATGATCGGTTCCCGGAGTCGACAATTCAGCTAACCAACAACCCCTTCGACCCAAAGGGTAGAAAAAGAAGTCAACCAGAAGAACCTCGTCCGAGTGTAGATATCATGAGACACTAATGCAAGCAAAGCCGGCACGCGCCCACTATTTTCTACTCTAATTCTAGGTGCACTCAAGCCCAGGTCCGACTTATCTCTCAATCACAGAATCACCCATCACAACCCCAATACAGCAATAATAACAATAATATAATGCTGAAAATAAAGGACAGAAATATAAATCCATACAAAATCCTCGACGGGAAAACAAGCGCTAGGATTGACTCTCTTAAGGGACGTTGGATCCCAAATGCATAAGGAACTATCGCAGTCCTTAGCAGCCAGGGGACGTTGGATCCCCAGCAGAGTCTCCAGCTGGTCGCTACTGCGAAAATCGGCGCCGGCTGAACAGAAGAGTCGCCACCGTGCGTTATTTATCCCACAGGAGGGAAAGGAAACACTCAGAGTAAACCTCGCGCAAAGACGGGAAAGGAATGGTCATCGCAACCAAAACCTGGATTCGGGATTCGGTTACGCAAGGGGAAGGTATTAGCACCCCTCACGTCCGTCGTACTCGACGGGATCCACGCTTGTTTTCGGGTATGGATTGTTATTCTATCTACTCTACAGGTCTGGGGTTAAAAGAAAAGAAAATGACTCGGCAAAGTATCGCACTTTATGCCTACGTATTCCCGTCTGAAACGAGAAATCAGAGTCAACGTAGTTCGCCTACCTACGGGAAAGGAGGGGAAGGTTGCTCGCTAGGATATCGCATCCTATGCCTACGTACTTTCATACAGCATGAAAGATCAGAGCAAGCGTAGTTCGGGTCACGGAAGACACAGGCTTGTCTTGATTGTTTTATTCCTTCTGAAAAAGGGTTTTTCTGATTACCAGTCCAAGCGGACAAAAATGACGTTTTGATGAGTTCACATTCTTTTACGGAAGAAGTGTCTTTTATTGTGTTTGAAATATTTATTGTGTTTTTCTGTTTGTTTTGAGGAAGAAGAGACAGAACTCTAACCTACGGTTGCGAAGGGAACCAAACTAACCTAGTGTTATCATGCATGGGTTAAGACCTAATGTCTATCATGCTCCTCTCTTGCGCAGAGAGAAACAGAGATCCTAAGGGATAAACGGAAGAAACAATAGCATATATATAATAAAGCAGTAAAATGCATGGATGCAGCAATACAAGCGAGGCAAGGGAGTCCCACTCAACCTCGAGCCTAGAAAACAATAGGCAAAAGCGAACAACATTCTCTTTCAACCTAACAGGTTAAACAGCAAACAATACAGTCAGGGAAAACCAATCAATACATCAGGAAATGAAAAACAACAAAAATAAACAGCCACAGCAACTCTGCATCAACATCTGATTTCAAGTTATCTCCAAACAGCTACAAGCTTCAGGCAAGCCTCAGTCTCCATTTCCACAGCCTTCAAGCAAGGGTTTTTTCATCAGTCTCCCATTTGCAATGGCTTTTCTTCAAGTCTCAATCTCCAAGAGGAATATCAGTCAACAAGATGGAATGAATGTTAAACAGCCAATTGCCTACCAAGGGTGGCTCATTAACTGTTAACATTATACAGACAGGTTTCTCTCAAAAGTTCTATCTTTCAAATACATTCACTGATCCTTCCAAAGGAAGGAGGTGGATATTTGAAAGAGACTTTGAATCATAGAGAAAGGATGGAGGCAGACAAGGCCTTCCATGTTTGTGAAACAAGCTTTCTACTCTAGAGCTCTGCCTAGCTCCTAAGTCCTATACTCCTCAACAGCTGCCAGCAAAGGATCTCCTCATCAACTCTGGAAGTTGGTCTTCAAGCTCTTGATCTCCAATGGCTTCATCAACAAGTCTTCAGCTCTCCCAATCCCCAAGCAAACCCAATACCCCACACAGACAAATGAAAATAACCCTAGAGAGGGCACACCACACAGTCAAACAAATACAGACAGTATACTGATAGCAGTAGGGGAATCCTAATATTTTCTAAGGGATCTATTAACTACCCATAATCCCTATAGTCCCATACCCCAAAGATTCAATCTACAACTCCTAAGGGAAATGAACTAATTCACCTATGTTATCTCCTAAACCCTAGTTTTGATCATGTTATTCACACCGAAACAAATCACCTAAGATTAAGTCCTAAAAATATGAACTAAATTTTATATACAAGATAAAAGTCTAAACTAACCAACCTAAAAAGAATGGATCAAAAATGTTAAAGCATCTAATCAAACCAAAATTAACAATTTCATGCACTAAACAAACCATTATGTAATCCTATTTAAAAGAAAAATATGCTAAAAATATAAAAATAAAATGAAATTGGAATTTTTTTATGTGATAATTTCCTTAACAAAATTATGAACAATATGTAAAAAGAACCAATTGAAATCATGCATTTTTCTATTTTTTATGATTTTCCAAAGAATTAAAATTTTTGAAAGAAATTAAAATGAAATTAAATGGATGAGGGTGCAGAAATTAACTAAAATCAGTTAAAATAAGGGAATGGGCCCAGACTGGGGGGCGCGCATAGCAAGCGCGTCTGGGCCCAATGCATTCAACAAACATGACAAAAATTAAAAAAACCCTGAATGGTGCATAAAGTAAGTTTTTTAGTTCAAATCAAATTGGGCCATGCGCTCGGGGGTGGGGTTAGCAAAGGAAACCTGAACCCAGTCAGAAAACATTAATGAAACGGTGCGTTGAGGCTTTTGAATCTCCCTCCGTTTTCATTTAAATCGTGGCCATACGATCAACTCTCAGGTCCAAGTCAAACACCAGATCCTATGGCCATGCATCATCGTCTACCTTGAAACCCTAGGGTTTCAGAAAACCTCATCACCATGCACGCACCTTCCATCTCCTTGTTCTCTCTCCATTCACCATGAAATCACACGATACCAAGAGCAAAAACAATCCATTTTCTTCCCTCTACACAACCATAGCAATGGTTCCTTCTAAAACTCATCCACAAATCAAACCCGATATGTATAACAGCTCGGTTCCACCATGTTTACCTGTGATCTACATTTCATGCTGATTATTCTAAACTAATTAATGAGGATTATCGTTCCATATTCCATGAGTTATAAGCTCCAACAGTTTTGGTACACCATGATCAACCTTCATGAAACTTCTTCAAACTCACCAAAATCAATCATCTAACCTATCCTAACAGTTCTATGCTAACAATTCTCTATAATCCTAACTAAATCATGCAATTCGAAGAGGAAACTAACCTGGTGCAAAATGATGAAAACAGGTGTAGACTTCTTGGATCTGATGCTTGCAGTGATTGGAACTTGATCAACACACTCAGTTCCTTGTTCTGTATGCAAAAATTCTGGCTCAAACCTCTTGGATCTTGTAATTGCAAAGTTCTTGCTTCTTGGATGATTAGCTTGAACATCACGAGTTCTTCTCCAATTCCACCAAATTCTGATGAAAATATGATCTATGAATGATGGTGATGATGATCCAATCAAGAAATGTGGAAATTGAGAGAGATTTGATGGAGTTTGAAAAGCTTTTGCAAATTGGAAGAATTGTGTATAACTTGTGTTTTGAACAAAGTGATTCACCAACCATGGCATGGAGTTACTCAATGCAATATATAGATGAGAATAGAAAGCCCTAGAAGCTTGGAGAAACTTCCCATGCACACTTTCCCTTGGATTTGGATTATGTAACTTCATTTGTAAGTAACCAAATATAACTCTCAAATATTGAACCAAACTCAAAATTCTACTTTTGCCAATGTTCTTAAAACATTTTTTCCAATCAAAATGACCTATAATTTCATCCCATTTGGCCAAAATATGAAAAATCTCAATTTTAGGTCATTTTTCATTCATTAAATTCACCAATTTTGAAACCTTTAGCTATGAGCCTTTCCAATCTTTCATGGTTAATTTTCTAGACTCAAAATGTCATTTGGAGCAAGTTTGATGTTGTGAAGTTTTTCATTTGAAGCTTCCTTGTATGAGTTTTGGGCATAGGCTTGAAATGACCTGTAATTCTCAGATGACCAAAATACCCTTTGCTTGCCAAGACCATAAGTAGAGTTCCACAAATCATATGAAGGCATACCATACCATTATAGAAATCTAAGACAATTAGGAACAACTCTTATGTTGACCAGAAATTCATTTGAAATCTCCTTGAGGGGTAAAAATTGCTTGGAAGACAAGTAACTTTCACAAACAAAATTTCAGATACCTCAAATGACCTGTAACTTGCAAGGACCATAACTTGAGTTCTATAAATCTCCTTGATGTCTTCCACCACTAAAATTAAAGGTCTTGAGATCCTCTACAAGTTCCATGTTGACCAAGGATCCATTTGAATCTTGCATTTTGACTTATCTTGCTTGGAAATGTGACCTAAATTAGGGGATTTTACACAGAAACCCTAATTTAGAAACTCCTCTTCTCCTTGATTTCTCTTGATTTCTTCTTAGCATAACACCATATCCTTATCTACATGTCAAATTATGAACCCCACATCTCTCCAATAGGCCTTAATGCCTTTCAATCAATCAATTGACCTAGAGTTGACCCAGAGTTGACCCAGATGAAACCTTAGTTGACTGTCCTCAACTGCAACTTTTGTGATCACATCAATGACTTGTCTCCTTTTCCAAATGACTTTCTAAGTCTTCCATGATGTCCATATACTCTCCATGCTCATCTCAATTTACAGCTCACATGTTCTTCAGATACCCTCAGATAGGAGATAGATTCACTGCTTGATCCAATGACTTCTTTAGCTTTCCAATTCTTTCTGATGACTTGAATGAGATTGAATTTGAATAATAGTCTCTTGATAGGCTCATAGAGATGATAATGATGCTTGGTCCCTTACTGGATGACTTGCTATGCTATGCTATGCAGATGATTAGGCTATGTACATGACTCTATATGCAAATGCTAATGCAATTGAAACATAAACCAAGTGAAATAGGTTGAGCAAATTTTAGGGTGCAACACAATTCGATTGAAGGGTAGCACCATTTGGGCAATGATGGTTTGATATCTCTGGATAAACAGAAAATTTGTTTTTTTTTTCTGCAAATGTTTTGTCGGTTGACGATATTGTTAACTCTATCAAGTTTTTTTCTTGAAAATGATTTTCTGTTGGCTGTAATAAAATCTCAGTTGTTTTTACGACTGATTCGCTACTCCTAATGTGTGTTTCATTAGAATATAGTTTGTTTGTGTTGTATTTGGTTATGCACCCCTTATGCAGTCTTTAATAAATCATTGGAAAAAAATGTAGTTCCTCCTTCTTACGATTTTGTCAGGGTCAATGGTTAATGGCAATAATGAAGGAGGTTACTCGTTAATAAAATTATTTTTAATGGTTTAATAAAACATATTTGATTTAAGATGGAATATTACAAGTTTAATAGGATACACCACAAGAAGATAATAATTCAAAGTGGAATTTAAACGTTTCTCTCATAAATATTTAAATCATTGACTTAGTTTAGTTGTTCTAGTACTTATAGCACAACAAAATCAATTTCGCTACGAGGACTCCATGTTATTATATTCTCTTGATTCTTATGGAGAAACACTCTCACTTCATTTTTATAAGAAGTTAATGCAATCTTGCGAATACTAGAAAAAGTTTTAATTCACAGTGCAAGGAAAAGATCACATAATTTTCATTAAGAGGTTAGTTTGCAGGGCGATGTTCAAAGTGGAAATTGTATTATTTCTATTAAATAAATTTTAAATCTATTTTAAAAAACAACATATTTTAATTGTTATTGTTAAATGAACTCCTTGATTTCTTTTTATAGGATTTTATATAGAATACTATTTTTCTCTTCTATTATTAGTGGTAAACAGTGTCAAATATCTCACAGATAAGATATATTTTTTGTATGAATATATTTATTTGTGTAATGAAAAGTTAACATTCTTTGTTTAATATATCAGCTAAAAAACTATATGTTTATATGTTAATGCCGAAGAAAGAAAATATTTTCACAATAGTTTGAATCATGGGATCAACTTCATTTTGTTCTTTGTAAATGAATCTTCTCATATAATAATTCAATTTTTCTTAGATTTAGTGTTTTTTTATTCGCACGCTAGTTCCTAGCAGAAAATGATCCTAATAATTCAGAGCTCGTACTGAGAGATACTGATACTGATTAAGTATTGTTCCCACAAAATATTGAACTCGGTATTTTTTAAAACTACATCCTTTAGTAGGAGCTCGTTTACCACTCGAATCTAAATACTTGATTTAGATTTAGTGTTTTTTTAGTCTATGAAATATGTAGAATCACTTTAAGTAGCAATGACAACTAACAAAAATAAAAATCAAACGAATTTGAATGGGGTTTAAACGTTTCCCTCAAAGATATTTAAATGGTTAGCAATGTTTTGTTATTATCATATATGTTGTAAATTGGATACCTTAAACAAAGTATAAACAGTTTCTTAATAATCAAGAAACACACAAGAGTTAAAGTTAACAAAGAAGACAAGGTAAAACAACAAGGAACAAGTAGGATTAGTTATTAAACTGTTATTCTTTCCTTTCTCTTAGAACAAGATTACAAGTATACAAGAATAACAAAATAACCCCTCTCTCTTGAAATTAGGATTTTATCTTCCTATTTTTCCTTATGCTAAGATTGAGAAACTAGCATCCTATTTATAAGAAAAATAGCACACTAACCTAATGGGTATTTTAACAATTATCCATTACAAGCTAACTTAGGATACACACTAACTTAAACAATTGGGCATACAAGTAAGACCCAATTCAACATGCTAACAAATCTAACAATATTGATTAATACATGTTAGAACAAACTTCGACTATAACACGCATTACTCCGACAACAGCATGCAGACAGACTTCGACCTCATGCTTAATTCCTGTCGAATCAGAAACTACCCTTCGACCAAATTAGAGTTCAATCCAACATCTCACAATATATATAGATATATATATGTATGTATGTATAAAATAAATTTCACGTAGAGGTTTCTCTTTGAAAATCCAACATTAATAACAAACACTATGGTTTTATCTTTATAAGAAGTTAATATAGTCCTCGTACCACATTGAGGTTTTGTTGGCACAAAACAACTATTAAGGGAAATAAATCCTTAGATTAGATAGTGATGTTGAACCTATACTTGGTAACTCTAAATAGAGTTACTATGTTTTTGGTGATACTCTAAAAATACCGTTTGATTGTTCTACTTCTGGGAGATTTGATTCATAGTGTAGGGGAAATGTCGTTAACTCTTTTTAGAAGATTAGTTTTTAAATGACGTTGAACAACCGAAAATTGTAGAGTTATATGTTATTTATAAAACGTATACTTTATTTAATCAATTAAATAAATTTTAAGTTTAATTTTCAGAAACAACATATATTTATAGACAATGTTAAATAAAACTCATTGAATATAAACGATATTTTAATGCGCATAGACATTCGCGTGTCTGTCTGTCCGTTTTTTTAATGCGCATAAAAATATAAAAGATATTTTTTGTTAAAATAATTTTTTTAAAATACAATATGTGAAAGTTAAAAATAATAATTTATGTGGAAGTTAAAAATAATAACTTATGTGGAAGTTAATAATAGAAAGTTATTATGTAAATTACACAATAAAATAAGAATAAAAATGGTAGAAAAATAGGGTACACTAAAACAAAGTATTGCCTTTATATATTGTATAGATGTAAGAAGCTTTACATTTGTATGTTAACATCGTTAAAAGAAGATGCTTTTTAAGTTTGACACACACACACACACACACACACACACACACACACACAATCACACACACACACACACACACACACACACACACACACACACACACACACACACACACACACACACACACACACATATATGTTATATTTCAATCAAATACGAATATTGTTAAAATTTAATATAGCTTTATCAATAAAAATATATAAATTTTATGGTAATTAACTAAGTCGTATCCCACACCATTTTTAAGTAAGTATATATTAAAAAAATAATTTTAACTATTTATTTTTAACTAGTGTACGTCCCCGGGACATTCATCTATACCTATCATATGTCCCCGGGGTGCTCATCCAAACCCTATCATTTGTCCCTAGGGTACTCATTCAGCACCATCATATGTCCCCGGGACACTCATCCAAAATCTATCAATTGACCCCGGGGACTTCCTCCTAGGTCAAGGAAATCCCTCCGTAATCGCCGGAAAACCTACATCCTCCTCGGGACATTCGTCGTGTCCGCCGCAGGAGCTGCCGAAAATAAAAGAAACAGAAGAAAAGGAAGAAGGGACTTACTTGATACAATAACAAGAGGGTCAGGTATTCTATTCTACACATCTACTTCTCTATATTTTCTCTCCCACTCTTATCCTTTACTCACTTAAGCATCGGAGTGCCTTGCAGGTACACCCCCTCTTTCTCCCTACCTCCGGTGAAAGCTACAATTTAACGACGTGTGGCAGGCCATTGATCCTTCCTGATCAGGTGAGATCAAAACTTATAATCTCAAAATTAAGTTGTATATGAAAATCAACTTATATCAATCAAAGTTTTGTGAATTCCATTTGTCGCATCATTCATCTCCCGCTCTTTAACATATAGGATGTGGTTCAACGACCTGATTGTTTCATCACAACCATATCTTCTCTTATAGTTTAATTTGAATAACAATAATTTATTGATATTATTCAAATTAAACTAGAATATAAGGAATTGATGTCATGAATGACTTAGACCATTGAACCATATTCTATATGTTCACTACGCCAGAAATCACTTTTAGCAGCGCATAGAAAGACAGCGCTTTATACAAAAGCGCTGCTAAAGGGCCAGTAAAAAAAAAAGAAAAAAAGCGCCTACCAAAGACAGCGCTTTTAAAAAAGCGCTGCTAAATGGTGGGCCTAAGAAAGCGCTTTTAAAAAGCGCTGCTAAAGGGGGGGCCTACGAAAGCGCTTTTCAAAAGCGCTGCTAAAGGGGGACCCTTAGAAAGCGCTTTTTATATAAAGCGCTGCTATATGGAATTGATAAGGCACCCTATGAAAGCGCTTTTAAAAGCGCTGCTAAAGGCCTTTAAAAGCGCTGCTATAGGTATTCATATTATAATTTTAAAATACCCTCCAGAATTTTAATAGAATCAGAACAGTCACGCAACACATTTCTTCTTTCTCTGGCGAACAAAAACGAACGAACGAACCACTGTTCATCGTCCGACCATCAACTTCTTCCGTCCGATCATCCTTCCGACCATCACCGACCGTTCACCGTCCGTTTTTGAGTTCATCCATTCGTCTGCATTGTCGGTCCACCATTGTTACGGTACGTGAAGCTTTACTCTGCTTTTCTTGTTTTTTTTTATCTTTTCACCATTGTTGTTCTGATGATATAGATGGTTTTTATCTTTTCAATGATGGTTTTTGTTGTTGTTGTGTTATTTGTTGTTGTGTTAATATGATATATGAGATATATATGATATTGTTGTTGTTGTTGATGTAAAATAGTTTATATAGATGGTTTGTATTTGATATAGTTTATATTTGATATAGATGGTTTGTGTTATAGTTTATATTTGATATAGATGGTTTATATTGTGTTATATAGATGGTTTGTATTTGTTATAGTTGATATAGATGGTTTATATTTGTGTTATATAGATGGTTTGTGTTATAGTTTATATTTGATATAGATGGTTTATATTTGTTATAGTTTATATAGATGGTTTATATTTGATATAGTTTATATTTGATATAGATGGTTTATATTGTGTTATATAGATGGTTTGTGTTATAGTTTATATTTGATATAGATGGTTTATATTTGTTATAGTTTATATAGATGGTTTATATTTGATATAGTTTATATTTGATATAGATGGTTTATATTTGTTATAGTTTATATAGATGGTTTGTATTTGATATAGTTTATATTTGATATAGATGGTTTGTGTTATAGTTTATATTTGATATAGATGGTTTATATTTGTTATAGTTTATATAGATGGTTTGTATTTGATATAGTTTATATTTGATATAGATGGTTTATATTGTGTTATATAGATGGTTTGTGTTATAGTTTATATTTGATATAGATGGTTTATATTTGTTATAGTTTATATAGATGGTTTGTATTTGATATAGTTTATATTTGATATAGATGGTTTGTGTTATAGTTTATATTTGATATAGATGATTTATATTTGATATAGATGGTTTATAGATGGTTTGTTATAGTTTATATTTGATATAGTTAATATGATATATGATATATATGATATTGTGTTATAGTTTATATTTGATATAGATGGTTTGTTGTTGTTGTTTAATATGACATTTATTGTTATTGTTGTTGATATTTGTTGTTGTTGTTGTTATTCTGAATTACAGGTATATTATGGCCAGCAACGAGGAAACATCACATGATGGAAAAGAAACACCCAAAGACGTTGAAGGCGAAATTAAAAGAGGCATAACGATAATGAAAAGTATCATCCGTGCGAGAGATAGAGGTGTAAAGTACGATGTCCATTGGAATGAAAGAGATCAGTTGGTTGAGCCTAATGGTGCGCTGCTGACAAGTTATATTGGAGCAGTTGTACATTCGCAAGTTGTTGGTCCCCGCTGATTTGACTTCAGTATTCGCATTCTTATCTGCTAGCAGTGTCAACTCACGGACAATAGACCAGACACCAGAAGCAGTCAAAGAGTACACAGTCCAGAGATTTATGGGTGCGAATACGGAGAAGTTGTTTATGTTGCCATATAATACTGGCCATGGGTTAGTTTTTATTCTAAATTCATTTATTATAATTGTTCGATTTTTGCCATATTATATAACATTTCCGTCTAATTTGTTGTCTTATTTTATAGTGGTCACTGGTTGTTGGTCGCAATTAATCCGATTAAAGAAATAGTGTATTATATAGATTCATTGGATGGCGATACAAACAAATATGAAAATCTGAAGAACATGGTTGATACGTAAGTGATGATGTATAGTGTTCTAAATAATTATATATGTTTATTTATTATGTGACATTGTTCTAAATATGTGTTTATATTATGTTAGAGTTATACAAATATACAGAGCACAGAGAGATGCAACAGTGCCAAAAAGCAGGGCTAGCAACATCAACTGGATCAGAGTGGAGGTATATTTTCCCATGTTTGACTGTTATAGTGGTTCTACTTATAAAACTATTTAAACTATATATCCTGATAAATGTTTGTTCGCTTTTTTCCTAATACAGTGTCCTCGTCAGCGTGGTGGGATTGACTGCGGATATTTTGTACTGCGCTTTATGAAGGAAATCATTCTTTCTGGTCAATTAGAGATTCCAATCATGGTATGGATCAATTCATGAGTTATATGATTCATTTTGATAATTAACTAATATTTCATCTGAGTAATTAGTATTAAATCGTGCTTGTTCTGTTATATTATGTAGTATTTTGATGAATTCAGATGCGCTACGTACTCGAAAGTAAAATTGGAAGAAATTAAGGAAGAATGGTGTCAATTTATGATTGAGTTAAGAATTCTATAATGTATATTGGATTTGTAATTATGTGTAAATTGTATATTGTATATTGTATATTGTATATTGTATAATGTACAATGTTTAAATTATGTGTAAATTATACTTGAGTTAATTATGTGTAAATTGCAAAGTGTTATTGTATAATGTACAATGTTTAGTTATATTGTGTTGAATTAAAGGCCAAGTGTTGAATTACAATGTTTAAAGGCCAAGTTATGTTTAAAGCCTGAATTATAAGCAGGGAATTTAATTGTTATAAGCAGGTTTGTCTAAAAATATATAAAAAATGTGATTTTACAAAAAAAATTTTTTAAAAACGTGAAGTATAGACAGCGCTTTTACAAGAAAGCGCTGCTAAAGGGAGAAAAATAGGCATAAAAAAGCGCTGCTATAGGTTAGGAAAGGAGGGGTCTAAGAAAGCGCTTTAAAAAAGCGCTGCTAAAGGGTGGTCTACAAAAGCGCTTTCATAAAGCGCTGCTACAGGGGGGGAGGGGGAGGGAGAATAGACAGCGCTTTGAAAGCGCTGCTAAAGGGGTAAAAAAGCGCTGCTAAAAGGGATGCCTTTAGCAGCGCTTTTTCCACAAAAAAAGCGCTGTCTTTACCTTTAGCAGCGCCACTTTAGGCAGCGCTTTAAAGCGCTACTAAAGGTCAAAAAAAGCGCTGCTAAAGGCCATTTTTGGCATAGTGGTTAAAGAGTGGAAAATGAATGATGAGACACATTCAATTTGGAAAATAGTGGTTTGTGTAAGTTGGTTTTCAAGAATAGTTTAATTTTTAGATTATTTACTTCTCCATCAATTTGAATGGTTGTATGTTGTTGTGAGGGTTATAGAAAAACAAGCAATCTACACGGTTTACAATTAACCTGGGTACTTTCAACAACGAATATTTATTTTAACCGTGATTAAATCTTATTTTCATAAATATATATACCACAACGGTTGATACTAGTGACCGTTGTGGTAGGTAGCGCGCCTCCTGCCTTACTATCACGCCTCGCTGCCGTGGTGGAAAGTACTAGACATACAATCACCTGTTATCTCACAACAAATGATCAAGCGTTGTGGTATCCTTTTTTCAACTGTTGTTGTATGACTTTTCCGTAATAGTGATGATTAATGACAATAATGAAGGAGGTTACTTGGTAATAAAATCGATTTTAACTATTTAGTAAAACATATGTGATTTAAGAGAGAACATTACAAGTTAATGGAATACACCATATGAAAGACAAAAAGAATTCAAAATAGATATTTAAATGTTTTCCTCGTATATATTTAAATGGTTTGCTTAGTTTAGTTATTATAGTACTTATAGCACAACAAAATCAATTTCGCCATGAGGATTCCATGTTATTATATTCTCCTGATTCTTATGGAGAAACACTCTCACTTTATTTTTGCAAGAAGTTAATGCAATCTTGTGAATAATAGAAAAAGTTTTAATTCACAGTGCAAAGGGAAATATCACCTAATTTTCATTAAAAGGTTAGTTTGCAGGGTGATGTTGAAAGTGGAAACTGTATTATATCTATTAAATAAATTTTAAATCTATTTTTAAAAACAACATATTTTAATTGTTATTGTTAAATGAACTCCTTGATATCTTTTTATAGAATTTTTATAGAATACTATTTTTCTCTCCTATTATTAGAGTTAAACAGTGTCAAATATCTCACAAATAAGATATATTTTTTGTATGAACATATCTATTTGTAATGAAAAATTAACATTCTTTGTATAATATATCAGCTAAAAAACTATATGTTTATACGTTAATGTCGAAGAAAGAAAATATTGTTAAAATTTAATATAGCTTTATCAATAAAAATAAATAAATTTTATGGTAATTAATTAACTCGTATCCCACACCATTTTTAAGTAAGTATATATTAAAAAAATAATTTTAACTATTTAGAAAAATATTACCGCTTTTGCATAATATAAAAATATTCGTGTAGCTTGTTCAATTAAATTTAACGGAACAACAAACAACCATTAAAGTGTGAGAGAAACGATAGAAGTATCACTATTTATTTTTGAAATGAGTTTACATTATGAATAACATAACTTTTATATACATTCACAAATGTGATCTATGCACTTTCCTACTTTAAAACCACAAACACTAGGAGGACAATCTTTATCAGTACTGCACAAATCCAATCCTAAGATATCAAATAAGAAAAAAATGAATATTAATAATAAAGAATAAATCATTGTCTATACAATAAAGAAGAAAGTTTGATGTATAAAAATAAACAAAGTGGACTTACCAATGTAACTGTTGGAAATAATAATTTATTTCCATTAAAGTTGTTCCAAAAATGACAAAGTGGGTGTTATAGTTAATTAACAATAAATGCTTAATCCCACATTGGAAGTGGAGTAAAATTAAATAGCATTTATAAGGCACTTGGAACAATGTAATTTTCAAAGGAGCCAAAGAGAATAAAGTGCCACATAGTCATATGTGGTGGTGCCAAAACTTATGTCACTTGTCTCATACAAAACACCCCTCATCGGTGTCGCCGGTGGCGACACCGGCTCCGGAACCGGAACCGGATCTGAGGGCGTGGGCGTAGAGGCGCTAGTGGCGGCTTGTAGACGGCACTTGAGCACTTGGGCTATTCGCGGCGCCGGTGGCGCTCCGGCCGCCGGACCTGGCGGACACGCTGTCTGACCGCCTATACGACCTATACACGGACAATCCGTCCGCTAGAGACATATGGAATTTACTGGAGTTTAAATTCAAAGCCGAAGAAGAAGGTACGAAAAAATTCTTAATTTCTAAATACTTTGATTTTAAATTTATAGATTCCAAGCCCATACTTCCCCAAGTGCACGAATTGCAAGTCCAGGTAAACAAAATCAAAGCGGTGAAAATAGACATTCCTGAAACCTTTCAACTTGGTGCAATCATTGCGAAGTTACCAAGTTCGTGGAAAGGCTATAAAAAGAAACTGTTGCACAGTTCTGATGACTTTTCCTTGGAGAAAATCCAGAAACATCTTCGAATCGAGGAGGAATCGAAGGAGAGGGAAAAATCAGAATCTGCGAGTCTTTCCAAAGCCAATGCTGTGACCAGAAAGGAAAAGAAAAAACATGATGTCAAGAAAAGTCACATCGCACCAAAAAGGGAACATACCAAGTTCAAGAACTTTGGTGGTCCGAAGGGTCCGAAAAATGGATGCTTTGTATGTGGAAAACCTGGACATTATGCTCGAGATTGCAGGCAAAATAAATCAAAAAAGGAGATCAATGCAGTGAATGCTAATGATGATATAATTGCTACTGTAAGCGAAATTATGGCAATCAAAGGCAAGGTCCAAGGCTGGTGGTATGATACATGTGCCACGGTTCATGTCTCATATGACAGGGCTGCATTTAAAACATATTCTGAGACAAATGATGGACAAGAAGTACAAATGGGAAATGAAGTACGATCCAAAATTGTTGGAACCGGAACGGTCGAACTCAACTTCACTTCTGGAAAGAAAGTTACTCTTGTTAATGTGCTTCATGTCCCAGACATGAATAGGAATCTTGTTAGTGGGGATTTATTGGGAAAACCGGGTATTAAATCTGTGTATGAATCGGGCAAACTTATTTTGACCCGTAATGGTGTGTTTGTTGGAAAAGGATATTCCGCTGAAGGAATGATCAAACTATGTATTACTGATAACATGATTAATGAAATTTCTAATTCTGCTTACATGCTTGATTCAGTTACTTTATGGCACAATAGACTAGCACATATTGGTATTAGTTCAATGAAGAGACTAATTAAACTTGGATTGATATCATGTAATATCAATGATTTCAATAAATGTGAATTATGTGTTAAATCAAAAATGATTAAGAAACCTTTCAAAAGTGTTGAAAGAAATACAAATCTGCTTGATCTTGTACATTCAGATTTGTGCGAATTTAATGGCATGTTGACCCGTGGGGGAAATAGATATTTCATTACATTTATTGATGATTGTTCTAGATACACTTATGTATATCTCTTAAAGCATAAAGATGAGGCTTTTAATGCCTTTAAGAGTTACAAAGCAGAAGTGGAAAATCAATTAAGTAGAAGTATAAAAGTCCTTAGGAGTGATAGGGGCGGTGAATACTTTTCTACTGAATTTGATGCATTTTGTGAAGAACACGGTATAATACATGAATGTTCGGCACCTAGAACACCACAACAAAATGGCATAGCAGAAAGAAAGAATCGAACATAACAAGAAATGATGAATGCCATGTTATTGCATTCCGAACTACCTTTCAATTTGTGGGGCGAAGCCTTATTATCCGCTTGTCACATAATAAATAGAATTCCCTTAAAGAAAAGTAGAATTTCTCCATATGAGGTATGGAAGGGCATGACACCAAATATTGGCTATTTTAAGGTGTGGGGGTGTGTGGCATATTACAAAAACATGGACCCTAAGAGAACCAAGTTGGGTCCTCGAGGGATAAGATGTGCCTTTGTAGGATATGCACAAAATAGCAAAGCATATAGACTTTTAAATTTAGACTCTAATATTATTGTTGAATCTCGGGATGTAGAATTCTTTGAAAAACTTATAACTAAGGATAAAGAATCAGAGTCGGCCATAAATAAAGAATCTTGTGAAAAAGACTCTTCTCGGATTGTAGAAATACAACCTGAAGGCACATCTCGAATCAATGAACCATGACCCGAACCTAGGATAAGCAAAAGAGTCCGGAAAATAAAGAACCTAGGACCAGACGAAATTGATTCTCAATCCATTTCATTTTATCTGGTTGAAGGAAATAGTAAAAATTTTATTAAAAGCATTCCGGTAATTCTTCAAGTAGGGGAAGATCCTAAAACTTATAAGGAAGCAATAGCTTCAAGAGACTCCTCTTTATGGAAAGATGCTATCCGAGATGAAATGGAGTCAATTATGTCCAACCACACTTGGGAACTTGTTGATTTACTAAAGGGGTCAAGACCCATTGGATGCAAGTGGGTGTTTAAAAAGAAATATCATAGTGATGGTACATTAAACACTTATAAAGCAAGATTAGTGGCAAAAGGATTTAGACAAAAGGAAGGTATAGATTATTTTGACACTTATGCACCTGTAGCAAGAACAACCACTATAAGGTTGTTATTTGCTTTAGCATCTTTAAATGATCTGACTATTCATCAAATGGATGTTAAAACAACATTCCTAAACGGAGACCTCGACGAGGAAATCTACATGGAACAACCAGAAGGATACATCCTTCCTGGAAATGAACAGAAGGTATGCAAACTTGTCAAATCTCTATATGGGTTAAAACAAGCACCAAAACAATGGCATCAAAAGTTTGACTCTACGATAATGTCAAATGGATTTATTCCTAATTCTTGTGACAAGTGTTTATATACAAAAGTGTACAATAACACTGTAATATTTTTGTGTCTTTATGTTGATGACATGCTAATAATTAGCAATAAACTTAATGGAATTTTAGAAACAAAAATGTTTCTAACTTCCACTTTCAAGATGAAAGATCTTGGGCTTGTTGACACAATTTTAGGAATAAAAGTTAAGAAAAATAGTGGGGGTTATGAACTTAATCAAACACATTATATTGAGAAAATGCTTGATAAGTTCAAACACCTGAAATTCAAGGAAGTAACTACTCCATTTGATCATGTAATCAAACTTGAAAAGAATGATGGAAGAGCAGTGGCTCAATTAGAATATGCAAGTGCAATCGGATGTCTTATGTACTTAATGCAATGTACTAGACCCGATATATCATTTGCAGTTAGTAAAATGAGTAGATTTATTAGTAATCCAAGTAATGAACATTAGAAGGCAATCACGAGGATATTTGGTTATTTGTTGAAAACCAAAGATCTTGGCCTTCATTATGGTAGGTTTCCTGCTATATTAGAAGGATATACCGATGCCAGTTGGATCTCTAACGTGGGAGATCACAAATCTACAACTGGGTGGATATTTACACTAGCTGGAGGAGCAATTTCTTGGAAGAGCAAGAAACAAACATGCATTACTCTTTCGACCATGGAATCAGAGTTCGTGGCTCTCGCTTCCGCTAGTCAAGAGGCAGAGTGGTTGAGGGATCTTCTTTTGGAAGTTCCATTGGCTAAAGACAATGTTTCAAAGGTAATGATACACTGCGATAGTCAGGCCACTTTGGCAAGAGCATTTAGCGAAGTGTATAATGGAAAGTCCAGGCATATAGGACTTAGACATTCGTTCGTGAGAAAACTGATTAAGGATGGAATCATTTCACTTACGTATATACGAACAAGCTATAATTTGGCTGATCCGTTTACTAAGCCACTGGCCAGAGACTTAGTAAGAACAACCTTGAGAGGTATGGGGTTGAAACTCCTTGAGTAAGAGTTCCGACAACGGTGGCAACCCAATCTTAAGTTAACAGAACATTAACGTTAAGATTTTCAATGGGTAATAACAAGTCGTTGATTTGGATAATTGTCTAACATTTCATAATTATGTTGACATTAGAAATGAGGGTTGAGTTTTATTTTAAAACTCTTAATGAAGTTCAATACCGAGGGTACGTATCTATTGGAAACAGATACTATATGAACTTCACCTATGTGAATTATGAGATGGTGCCGTCTCAAAGTGAGAGTTGGATTTTCTCTCATGAAAAAATTCATGAAACAGGATAGCACATGACCATAAATAAGTGCTAAGCGAGTTATGCAGAGGAAAAATCTTTAAGGAGTGTGTGTAAGGTAACACCGGTCTATTCATATGGATTCATGGTTTAAAAGCATTGCTACCTAATATTCCGATTAAACCTTGTGTTATCCTTACTAAGGTTAAGTTTAAAATCGAAAGATACTTAACTGTATTAATACTTCTTATGTCCCATTTCTGGAATTATTATTTTGTCATTATTAGAACAAGTGGGGGATTGTTGGAAATAATAATTTATTTCCATTAAAGTTGTTCCAAAAATGACAAAGTGGGTGTTATAGTTAATTAACAATAAATGCTTAGTCCCACATTGGAAGTGGAGTAAAATTAAATAGCATTTATAAGGCACTTGGAACAATGTAATTTCCAAAGGAGCCAAAGAGGATAAAGTGCCACATAGTCATATGTGGTGGTGCCAAAACTTATGTCACTTGTCTCATACAAAACACCCCTCGCCGGTGCCGGCGACACCGGCTCCGGAACCGGAACCGGATCCGAGGGCGTGGGCGTAGAGGCGCTAGTGGCGGCTTGTAGACGGCACTTGAGCACTTAGGCACGACGCATCGGAGCAATCGGGCTATTCGCGGCGTTAATGAGGCGGCGCCGGTGGCGCTCCGGCCGCCTCCGGCGGGCGGACCGGCCTTCGGCCGGTATACTGCGAATTTATTTTAATTATCGCTCCAGATTTCATTCGTTGCCTAGAGTTTGATTTTTGAATTTGAATTCGAAATATATGACAATTCATGAAGTGGTGCATGACATTTTATTTGAACCATTGCAAATGCTCATTAGAGAGTGTGTTTATGAAGAATTGCAAACTTCTGAAAAGACACATGCATGGCTATAAATATATGCTTGATAATTCGAAATCAACTACTCCAAAATCTGATATCCTCTTCTATATAATTCCAAACGTTTTCCTTGCATTCGAAACTTCACCAGTCTTGTGCAGTTTCGAGAAAAAGGCTGACTTATCCTGGGTATTCAGGCCGTTCCAACTCTAAGACAATTTGAGAGTGTGCTTGAAATACTTTTAAGGAAAGTGATTTCGTTCACGATTCAGTCTGGATCCATTCGATATTGAAGAATTATCTAACAGTAACAAGAACTTTCGATGATTAAGAAAAGAAAAATAATCATAACATAAACAATCTTAAGAACATTAGACATATTTTTTCTCGTGGTAAGAAAAACTACCAAATTAATTGATAACTTTATAATGTGGAAACTCTCATTCTTCAAATTTAAAGTATGTTGAAATACCTCTTAGATGATTCAATGAGTTTCTTATATTGAATAAAACAGTGTTTAGAAATTACGAGATTACAAGAAACTATTACAAAGATATAAATGAAAATTAAATGTTTTTAAGTTGTATTCATGTGTTAAATTTGTCTTTTAAACTCACTTTATAGATCACTTAACGATATAAGACGTAAAAATATTAATGGCCATTAGGGTTTTTATTTCTACATCATTTTTTTAAAATTATTTTTAATCTCTTTTACCCTTGCATGATAAATATAGGAGAATTTCGAAAATGAAATAATAGTTAAGAGTACATGATAACTCACTGTAATAAAAGTTATATATTCTATTGAACTTGTTTTATTATCTTTTTTTATGGTGGTTATTGTTGTAATAATGACCATTAGTCTATGTGTTGGATTTAGGGTAATTATGGTACCTACGCTCGTTGAATAGGAATAGAAGAACTCGAGTAGTGGCATAAGGAATTAACATTTTGTGCGCCTAATCTTGTTTATGTTGGTGGACTAGAGATATGAAATTTCGAGTAGTGATTAGTGATCTATTTCGCAAGGGATTGATTATAGTAGCTTTGTTTATTCACTGTGAAATTATAGTGATAAGATCATTCGAATAAGGCATCAAACCTCAATAATAGAGAAAAGGAGATTCAATACACAACCTTGCCGCTTTCGTAATTATGTTAAACACTTTTATTTTCGCATTGCAAAACTGAAACCCCCTCCCAATTTACTATTTTTATATACATTGCCCAAATTTGTCTTGTTCAAACACAGTTCCAATAGATTCGATCTTAATTATTATTTTAATACGATCGGTATACTTCCCGAGAAGCTATCATGCTCCACCAAATAATATGGACCATGTATTCTTCTTTCATTTTTAATAAATAAATATTCTCTTATAACTATTCATTTTTGGTTGCATTTAATGTTTTTTCTTACGTTTACAGAACGTGGTATAATCGACATAGGTAGCAAAGGGAACTAAATATATATTTTCATACCAAAATCAAATATGATTATGTAGTTTCTCCTTAACAGAATTCCTTCCAAAATTTAGGTTTTTATTTTGAGGATTTTCAGAGATCGTATCACTACGATGAATTTGCTTGCGAGGAGGAGTATCTTTGTTAGGGGGAGGGACCTGAGCTGTCCAGTTTGTATGTGTTGTGATGAGAGTATTAAGCATGTGTTTTTGAAATGATAATTATGCAGGTAAAGTTTGGTCAGGGATTGAGAAATGGTGTGAATTTCAAGTGTTCAAAGGAGGCTCTTGTGCCGATTCATTTGCTGATTTCGGAAGTTTCTCAAAAGTTGCAGCAATTCGATTGAAGGGTAGCACCATTTGGGCAATGATGGTTTGATATCTCTGGATAAACAGAAAATTTGTTTTTTTTTCTGCAAATGTTTTGTCGGTTGACGATATTGTTAACTCTATCAAGTTTTTTTCTTGAAAATGATTTTCTGTTGGCTGTAATAAAAATCTCAGTTGTTTTTACGACTGATTCGCTACTCCTAATGTGTGTTTCATTAGAATATAGTTTGTTTGTGTTGTATTTGGTTATGCACCTCTTATGCAGTCTTTAATAAATCATTGCTTACTGGAAAAAAATGTAGTTCCTCCTTCTTACGATTTTGTCAGGGTCAATGGTTAATGGCAATAATGAAGGAGGTTACTCGTTAATAAAATTATTTTTAATGGTTTAATAAAACATATTTGATTTAAGATGGAATATTACAAGTTTAATAGGATACACCACAAGAAGATAATAATTCAAAGTGGAATTTAAACGTTTCTCTCATAAATATTTAAATCATTGACTTAGTTTAGTTGTTCTAGTACTTATAGCACAACAAAACCAATTTCGCTACGAGGACTCATGTTATTATATTCTCTTGATTCTTATGGAAAAACACTCTCACTTCATTTTTATAAGAAGTTAATGCAATCTTGCGAATACTAGAAAAAGTTTTAATTCACAGTGCAAGGAAAAGATCACATAATTTTCATAAAAAGGTTAGTTTGCAGGGCGATGTTCAAAGTGGAAATTGTATTATATCTATTAAATAAATTTTAAATCTATTTTAAAAAACAACATATTTTAATTGTTATTGTTAAATGAACTCCTTGATTTCTTTTTATAGGATTTTATATAGAATACTATTTTTCTCTTCTATTATTAGTGGTAAACAGTGTCAAATATCTCACAGATAAGATATAGTTTTTGTATGAATATATCTATTTGTGTAATGAAAAGTTACCATTCTTTGTTTAATATATCAGCTAGAAAACTATATGTTTATATGTTAATGCCGAAGAAAGAAAATATTTTCACAATAGTGTGAATCATGGGATCAACTTCATTTTGTTCTTTGTAAATGATTCTTCTCATATAATAATTCAATTTTTCTTATATTTAGTATTTTTTTATTCGCACTCTAGTTCCTAGCAGAAAATGATCCTAATAATTCAGAGCTCGTACTGAGAGATACTGATACTGATTAAGTATTGTTCCCACAAAATGTTGAACTCGGTATTTTTTTAAAAGTACATCCTTTAATAGGAGCTCGTTTACCACTCGAATCTAAATACTTGATTTAGATTTAGTGTTTTTTTTAGTCTATGAAATATGTAGAATCACTTTAAGTAGCAATGACAACTAACAAAAATAAAAATCAAACGAATTTGAATGGGGTTTAAACGTTTCCCTCAAAGATATTTAAATGGTTAGCAATGTTTTGTTATTATCATATATGTTGTAAATTGGATACCTTAAACAAAGTATAAACAGTTTCTTAATAATCAAGAAACACACAAGAGTTAAAGTTAACAAAAAAGACAAGGTAAAACAACAAGGAACAAGTAGGATTAGTTATTAAACTGTTATTCTTTCCTTTCTCTTAGAACAAGATTACAAGTATACAAGAATAACAAAATAACCTCTCTCTCTCTTGAAATTAGGATTTTATCTTCCTATATTTTCTTATGCTAAGATTGAGAAACTAACATTCTATTTATAAGAAAAATAACACACTAACTTAAACAATTGGGCATACAAGTAAGACCCAATTCAACATGCTAACAAATCTAACAATATTGACTAATACATGTTAGAACAAACTTCGACTATAACACGCATTACTCTGCCAGCAACATGCAGACAGACTTTGACCTCATGCTTAATTCCTTTCAAATCAAAAACTACCCTTCGAACATATTAGAGTTTGATTCAACATCTCAATATATATATATATATATATATATATATATATATATATATATATATATATATATATATATATATATATATATATATATATATATATATATTTGTATAAAATAAATTTCACGTAGAGTTTTCTCTTAAAAAATCCAACATTAAAAACAAACATTATGGTTTTATCTTTATAAGAAGTTAATGTAGTCCTCGTACCACATTGAGGTTTTGTTGGCACAACTTTATATTACATCCAAAAATATCCCAAACAACTATTAAGGGAAATAATTCCTTAGTTAGATAGTGATGTTGAACCTATACTTGGTAACTTTAAGTAGAGTTACTATGTTTTTGGTGATACTCTAAAAATACCGTTTGATTGTTCTACTTCTGGGAGATTTGATTCATAGTGTAGGGGAAATGTCGTTAACTCTTTTTAGAAGATTAGTTTTTAAATGACGTTGAACAACCGAAAATTGTAGAGTTATATGTTATTTATAAAACGTATACTTTATTTAATCAATTAAATAAATTTTAAATTTAATTTTCAGAAACAACCTATATTTATAGACAATGTTAAATAAAACTCATTGAATTTAAACGATATTTTAATGTGCATAGGCACTCGCGTGTCTGTTTGTCCGTTTTTTTAATACGCATAAAAATATAAACGATATTTTTTGTTAAAATAATTTTTTTTTTAAATACAATATGTGGAAGTTAATAATAAGAAATTATGTGGAAGTTAAAAATAAGAAATTATGTGGAAGTTAAAAATAATAACTTATGTGGAAGTTAATAATAGAAAGTTATTATGTAATTACACAAAAAATAAAAATAAAAATGGTAGAAAAATAGGCTCACCAAAACAAAATATTGCTTTTATATATTGTATAGATGTAAAAAGTTTTACATTTGTATGTTAACATCCTTGAAAGAAGATGCTTTTTAAGTTTGATATATATATATATATATATATATATATATATATATATATATATATATATATATATATATATATATATATATATATATATATATATATATATATATATATATATATATATATATATATATATATATATATATATATATATATTATATTTCAATCAAATACGAATATTGTTAAAATTTAATATAGCTTTTTCAATAAAAATAAATAAATTTTATGGTAATTACTCAACTCGTATCCCACACCATTTTTAAGTATATATTAAAAAAATAATTTTAACTATTTAGAAAAATATTACCGCTCTTGCATAATATAAAAATATTCTTGTAGCTTGTTCAATTGAATTTAACGGAACAACAAACAACCATTAAAGTGTGAGAGAAACGATAGAAGTATCACTGTTTATTTTTGAAATGAGTTTACATTATGAAAAACACTAGGAGGACAATCTTTATCAGTACTGCATAAATCCAATCCTAAGATATCAAATAAGAAAAAAATGAATATTAATAATAAAGAATAAATTATTGTCTATACAATAGAGAAGAAAATTTGATGTATAAAAATAAACAAAGTGGACTTACCAATGTAACAAGAACTTTTGATGATTAAGAAAAGAAAAATAATCATAACATAAACAATCTTAAAAACATTAGACATATTTTTTCTCGTGGTAAGAAAAACTACTAAATTATTTGATAACTTTATAATGTGGAAACTCTCATTCTTCAAATTTAAAGTAGGTTGAAATACCTGTTAGATGATTCAATGAGTTTCTTATATTCAATAAAACAGTGTTTAGAAATTACGACATTACAAAAATATAAATGAAAATTAAATGGTTTTAAGTTGTATTCATGTGTTAAATTTGTCTTTTCAACTCACTTTTTAGATCACTTAACGATATAAGACTTAAAAATTGTTGTTTTCGGATTTGAAAAAATAGCGTTTGGCACAAGGAAATTATCGGGACGAGTCGCGTACTAGATCGCTTTCTTTAAGACGTTTCGCCGTACTGCCAAATTATGCAAAGCAGTCGAATTTACGACGACGCCTCCAGGATAAAACAGCCCGTTCAAACAACTTACGATTATCAGTTGCACACTGATAAATCGCTCTAGAAATACACCTTTCAAAGTATCTGATTAAAATAACCAGTCAAGAAAAGAGAGTTTTTGAGATGAAGAGAAAATGAGAAAGAGAAGAGGAAAATCAAAATTCGTGTGAATTTGTGAAATCCGATGTACCCACTTCTGAATTTCTACCCTGTATTTATAGGCAGCAAACTGCACCTGAGTGGGGAGAAATTCGTGGGGAGTGGAGAAAAAGGTGGGAGACTGAGAAATTCGTGGGGAGTGGAGAAAATGGTGGGAGACTGAGAAATTCGTGGAGGACTGACTGACCAGTTATTTTCTTAATTAATTAATATTTATTATTAATTAATTTTCCACCGAATTATATTAATTAATTAATGATAATTAAATTATATAAATTCGGGTCCAAAAAATAATTCATCTAGACCAGACCGAACCGAACCGAGCCGAGCCGGACGGCGGCGGCGGCGCGCGCGCGTGTGTGTCTTGTTGGTCATGGGTGTGTCCTCACTCCTTTCACAAAATTAGGTGCCCTTTAGGGCCCAACCCAATAGACAAAGTTGGAATATATAAACACTACTAATATTTCCATTCCCTTCAATGTAGGACTAAAATGAATCTTTTCAAATTCACTTCTATATTAGTTCTCACTTGTGTTCATTTATTGCTCATTAATTGTCAACAAATGTTTCCAATTCCCACTATAATTAATTAAAGTTCCACCATTAATTAATTAAAGTTCCAACATTCCTCCACTTGAATTTAAAAGAGATTTTAGAAGTACGTCAGACGTTTCTCAGGTTGAGCATAAGCAAAGGTGTCTACGACTTGAACCTTAGCGTAGCGAGTAGGATTCTGATTCAACAAGAGTGACACCATTGTCTTGAACTCTATCTCGGACATCAGACCCGCACACAACCTTTCCGTAAGGTGTATTCTTGTAGCCCGTGCTTTAGTGGCCCTGCACGTGTATCCCGGTTTAGTGAATGCTCTAGGAATTCTGCCTCGAAATTCCATAGGAACCGGCCTAGTTCCACAGTCACATAGGTGAATCTATCAAGAGTACTCCTGTAGCCTAGGTACTCCCTCATACAGAGTATAGATCTCATTAAGAGTTTCTATTATCTCATCCTCTCATTACTTCAGGATTCATGCTTTACTTGCATGATCATTTTCATATTACTCATAACTTGTTATTACCCATTGAACCTAAGTCTTGGGATCTCCAGTCATTTAGGTCGGGTTACCATCATGAGTAACAAATTACTTTATAGGCATTAGTCCCATCTTTTTGGAAGTATTATGGACTTTCTCTCTAGCTAATCCTTTCGTCAAAGGATCTGCTAAGTTCTCATCAGTGCGTACATGATCCACTCTCACAGCTCCTTTAGAGATACAGTCTCTAATAGTGCTATGTTTTCTTCTAATTTGACGTCTTTTACCATTATAATAACGGTTCTCAACTTTTGCAATAGCCGCGGTACTATCGCAGTGGATCAACACAGCTGGTATAGGTTTTTCCCATAAAGGAATCTCAGCTAGCAAGCATCTTAACCAACTTGCTTCTTCACTAGCTGTAGCTAATGCTATCATCTCAGACTCCATTGTGGACTGTGCCAGAATGGTCTGTTTCTTTGATTTCCAAGATACAGCTCCTCCGGCTATACTAAATATATAACCACTAGTAGCTTTGGAATCATCCGATAAGGTGTTCCAATCTGCATCACTATACCCTTCTAGTACAGCAGGAAATTTCTGATAGTGTAGGCCGAGGTCCATAGTCCTTTTAAGGTACCTCATTACCCGCTCAATAGCTTGCCAATGTTCATTACTCGGCCTACTTGTAAATCTGCACAACAGTCCTACGACATATGCAATGTCGGGTCTAGTACAATCAGTGGCATACCTAAGACTGCCAATGATGCTCGCATATTCTGCTTGTTTGACACTCTCACCAGTGTTCTTAAATAGTTTCACACTTGGATCATACGGAGTGCATGCAGGTTTACAATCAAAGTATTTATATTTCTTTAAGATCTTCTCCACATAGTGAGATTGATCCAAAGAAATTCCTTGTTCGGATCTCGTGATCTTGATACCCAGGATCACGCTTGCTTCTCCGAGGTCTTTCATATCAAAGTTATTGCATAACAATGATTTCATATCATTAATGGCCTGAATATTTGATCCAAATATAAGTAGATCGTCTACATATAGACATATGATAGTACAAATGCGATTCTCAGATTTGTAATAGACGCACTTGTCACTTTCATTCACTTTGTACCCATTAATTATCATTAAGTCATCAAACTTTTCATGCCATTGTTTAGGGGCTTGTTTTAGTCCATACAGAGACTTATCTAACTTACAGACCTTGCTTTCTTGTCCTTGGATTACAAATCCTTCTGGTTGTTCCATATAGATTTCTTCTTCTAAGTCACCGTTTAAAAAAGCTGTTTTAACATCCATTTGGTGTACTATTAAGTTATAAATGGCTGCTATTGAAATGAGTACCCTAATGGATGTAATTCTAGTGACTGGAGAAAAGGTGTCGAAGAAATCTATATTTTCTCTTTGTCTAAAACCCTTGGCTACAAGGCGTGCCTTGTATTTCTCAATCGTTCCATCAGGTTTTAGTTTCTTTTTCAAAACCCATTTACAACCAATTGGTTTGCAACCCGGAGGTAAGTTTACTAAGCGCCAGGTCTTGTTAGATTCTAGAGAATCTATCTCATCATTAATGGCTTCTTGCCATAAGTCTGCATCCATAGATGACATTGCTTCTTGAAGATTTATTGGATCTTCTTCTATATTATAGGCCGCATAATCGGGCCCATAGTCTTTAGCAACTCTTGCTCTTTTACTTCTGCGAAGCTCTGTTTCTACATTGTCGCTGCTTTCAGTGCTTTTTATCACAGGAATGTGACTCGATTGTGTGCCCCCACTATTTCTCGATTTGAAGGGAAATTTGTCTTCAAAGAATTCAACATCGTTTGATTCTATGATTACTCTGGCATTTAGGTCATAAAACATGTATGCCTTACTGTTTGCTGCATACCCAATGAATACGCATTCATAGGCTCTACTAGCGAGTTTAACTCGTTTCGGATCCGGAATTCTGACATAAGCCAGGCAGCCCCAAGTTCTCAAATAAGACAAATTTGGTTGTCTTTTCTTTAATATCTCATAAGGTGAGATCTTACTTTTCGACTTGGGAACTTTATTCAGGACATAGCAAACAGTCAATAAAATTTCCCCCCACCAGTGAGTTGCAGCACCAGAATTTAACATGATTGCAACTACAAGTTCAGTAAGAGTCCTATTCTTTCTTTCTGCTTTACCATTCATTTCAGGAGAGTATGGAGCAGTCGTTTCATGTATAATACCATGTTCAGCATAAAAATCATTAAACAAGCTAGAGTCATATTCGGTTCCCCTATCACTGCGAAGTCTCTTAATCTTCTTGTTAAATTGATTCTCAATTTCAGTTACATACACCTTAAACATGTCAAGCGCTTCACTTTTATTCTTCATTAGATATACATAAGTATAATCAGAGCAATCGTCAATAAAAGTGATAAAATAACGTTTATTATTTCTAGTTAAACTTCCATCTAATTCACATATATCAGAGTGTATAAGATCTAGGGGATCAGATTCTTTTATTATTGATTTATGTGAAGTCTTTTTTATTTTAGCTTGACTGCAAAATTCACATTTATTGGAATCATTAATATTTAGTTTAGGGATTAGGCCTATGTTGCTTGCATTAGAAATGATTCGTTTATTAACGTGACAAAGTCTACCATGCCAAATATTAAAATCACACAAAAAGTAAACAGAAGGAGAAGTTTTATTCAAATCAACATTCAACTTAAACATGCCATCAGTGGCGTACCCTTTTCCAACAAAAATACCATTCTTAGTGATGGTGTACAAATCTGCCCCTAAAGTTTGACTAAACCCAGCCTTATTCAAAAGAAAACCAGAAACAAGATTCTTCCTAATTTCAGGAACATGCATGACGTCCTTCAAGATCAAAGTCTTTCCTGAAGTGAACTTCAGCTCAACATCTCCAATTCCAGCAACATTAGTGGTGTGAGCATCTCCCAACAACACTTTCTTATCTTCAGCATTCATGTATGTCTTGAACATAGCACGATCATAGCAGACATGACGAGTGGCGCCAGTGTCTATCCACCAACCATCACTTCCACCAACCATGTTGATTTCAGTGATCATGGCAATGAGTTGCTCATCAGTCAGGTTGACCTGAGCATTTGAGCCAGCTGCAGGTTTAGGCCTGCTCCTACATTTCTTTGCCATATGGCCCGGTTTCCCACAATTATAGCAAGTGAAAACCGGAGCATCATTTCTTTGAGGTGGTGGCTGTTGCTTAGCAAATGGAGCCGATGGGGCCCTAGAGGGATTCTCATTCTTAATTCGGTTCATAGCATTGCGGTTCTGATTCTTTAAAGGTTTGCCCGTAGGCTTCAGAACCGCACCGAATTTCTTTTTGTTGTTAGACACAACTAAGACTTCTTCTTTCTGATCTTGTTTCCGAGCCTCCTCTTCAATTCGGAGGCGAGTTATCAGACTCTCGATTGAAAATTCTTTTGTTTTGTGACGAAGCACATTTTTGAAATCTTTCCAACCAGGGGGCAGTTTGTCAATAATTACAGCAATTTGAAATTGTTCATTGAGGGGCATACCTTCTGTAATGATCTCATGAGCAATCTTTTGTATTTCGTGGCTTTGAGCTTCCACCGACTTCTCATCCACCATCTTGTAGTTCAAGTAGCGGCTGACAACAAATTTCTTCGCACCTGCTTCTTCAGTATCATATTTTCTTTGCAGAGCCTCCCAAACCTGTTTAGCAGTCCTGTAGCTACTGTAGTAGTCGTACAGATCATCAGCAAGGCTGTTCAGAATGTGATTTTTGCACAGATAATCATTCTCGTGCCATAAGGCGATTTCTTTTCGGAGCTGTAGATCATCTGCTGCAGCCTTAGCTTTTGCAGCATCTGAGTCAGATATTTTGGAAGTCCCGTCTGAATCTGCAAGTGAGTTACCGTTAGGTAGTTTAGATGATGCAGAAGGGACAACCGGGATATCCTCAGTCAGAACGTGGGCAACCTTTTTCAGAGTTAAGAAAAATTTCATCTTAGCTTGCCAACGTTTGAAATTGGAACCCTCAAACCTGAAAGGTTTGTCAGAGACCGAAGCGGCCGCAGTAGTACCGATAATTTCCTCAGTTGCCATGGCAGTTATGAAAACGTCTTAAAATTGTTGTTTTCGGATTTGAAAAAATAGCGTTTGGCACAAGGAAATTATCGGGACGAGTCGCGTACTAGGTCGCTTTCTTTAAGACGTTTCGCCGTACTGCCAAATTATGCAAAGCAGTCGAATTTACGACGACGCCTCCAGGATAAAACAGCCCGTTCAAACAACTTACGATTATCAGTTGCACACTGATAAATCGCTCTAGAAATACACCTTTCAAAGTATCTGATTAAAATAACCAGTCAAGAAAAGAGAGTTTTTGAGATGAAGAGAAAATGAGAAAGAGAAGAGGAAAATCAAAATTCGTGTGAATTTGTGAAATCCGATGTACCCACTTCTGAATTTCTACCCTGTATTTATAGGCAGCAAACTGCACCTGAGTGGGGAGAAATTCGTGGGGAGTGGAGAAAAAGGTGGGAGACTGAGAAATTCGTGGGGAGTGGAGAAAATGGTGGGAGACTGAGAAATTCGTGGAGGACTGACTGACCAGTTATTTTCTTAATTAATTAATATTTATTATTAATTAATTTTCCACCGAATTATATTAATTAATTAATGATAATTAAATTATATAAATTCGGGTCCAAAAAATAATTCATCTAGACCGGACCGAACCGAACCGAGCCGAGCCGGACGGCGGCAGCGGCGCGCGCGCGTGTGTGTCTTGTTGGTCATGGGTGTGTCCTCACTCCTTTCACAAAATTGGGTGCCCTTTAGGGCCCAACCCAATAGACAAAGTTGGAATATATAAACACTACTAATATTTCCATTCCCTTCAATGTAGGACTAAAATGAATCTTTTCAAATTCACTTCTATATTAGTTCTCACTTGTGTTCATTTATTGCTCATTAATTGTCAACAAATGTTTCCAATTCCCACTATAATTAATTAAAGTTCCACCATTAATTAATTAAAGTTCCAACAAAAAATATTAATGGCCATTAGGGTTTTTATTTCTACATCATTTTTTTTAATTATTTTTAATCTCTTTTACCCTTTCATGATAAATATAGGAGAATTTCGAAAATGAAATAATAGTTAAGAATACATGATAACTCACTGTAATAAAATTTATATATTCTGTTGAACTTATTTTGTTATCTACTTTTATGGTGGGTTGTGTTGTAATAATGACTATTATTAGTCTATGTGTTGGATTTAGGGTAATTATGGTACTTACGCTTGTTGAATAGAAATAGGAGAACCCGAGTAGTGGCATAAGGAATTAACGTTTTGTGCATCGCCTAATCTTGTTTACGTTGGTGGACTAGAGATATGAAATTTCGAGTAGTGATTAGTGATCTATTTCGCAAGGGATTGATTATAGTAGCTTTGTTTATTCACCGTGAAATTATAGTGATAAGATCATTCGAATAAGGCATCAAACATCAATAATAGAGAAAAAGGAGATTCAATACACAACCTTACCGCTTTCGTAATTCTGTTAAACACTTTCTTTTATTTTCTCATTGTAAAACTGAAACCCCTCCCAATTTACTATTTTTATATACATTGCCCAAATTTGCCTTGTTCAAACACATTTCCAATAGATTCTATCAAGTTTTTTTCTTGAAAATGATTTTCTGTTGGCTGTAATAAGAATCTCAGTTATTTTTACGACTGATTCACTACTCCTAATGTGTGTTTTATGAGAATATAGTTTGTTTGTGTTGTATTGGGTTATGCAACCCTTATGCAGTCTTTAATAAATCATTGCTTATTGGAAAAAACATGTAGTTCCTCCTTCTTACGATTTTGTCAGGGTCAATGGTTAATGGCAATAATGAAGGAGGTTACTCGTTAATAAAATTATTTTTAATGGTTTAGTAAAACATATTTGATTTAAGAGAGAATATTACAAGTTCAATAGGATACACTGTAACACCCCAATCTAACCCGGCGGGTAATTAAGGAAAACAGAATCAGAGTGCAACAAATTTTGTAAACATGACGGTCGTAAGGGGCTGTCACGACCGTGACGGTCATGACGATCGTAATGAAGGTGTAACGACCGTCACATCAGCAAATTTAGGGCGTTACAATTTCAACTCACAAAAACATACATTTCACAATTCCATTAGACAACATGCATTTAGTAATGGTACATAGCACAGAAGCTTGGATGAACATACAACAATAACTTGATTAACATTTTGATTACAAGGCATCTTATTAATTTGCAGCGAAATATAAAACATTTCTAACATTTAGCATGATTAAAGTAAGACCATGAAACTTGCAACAAAACTCCATTAAAATTCAGCAAGTAATTATCTCGCATCAATTCAACATAAACAACGAGTTTCAACCATAAAAATCAGCACTACTAATTGATTGGCATAGTGCATCCAACCAGCATTTAGCACTTAACAACAACCACCAACTTAATGAAAAGTACTTGATAAAATTCAGCAACAAGGAAATTAAATAAAAGCAATAACATCAATCGTTCATCCCCCCAAGAGTGCTACGTATCAGAGTGACCAACAACTTTAAACGGAAAGCTACACTTATTCCGGATTACTTGCAAATTACCACCAACGGAGGTAACATACAATGTAAAGGGTGAGATATCAACAATATAACATAAGGCATGATAAAAGTCATGTCAGAATATTATCACAGCATTATAATTCCAGCAGTTCGTATAAATAATAGTAATAATTAAACTACAACCACCCTTTATTCATAACCACAACAGTTACCATCATATCTCAGCAACTCATCAAAACAACTCAACAACTCAACTCAACAATGCAACTCAACTGTGCATATGCATGTGGTATCATTACGGGAGACAACTCCCCACAATAATTCGGGAGACAACTCTCCACAATAATTCGGGAGACAACTCTCCACAATAATTCGGGAGACAACTCTCCACAATCATTTTATTTTGTCATTAAAGACACAACCGTCGCCAATCCAGGCCAAATGATATGTTATGAGATGCAACTATTATGGACCATAGCACAACAACAACAACAACAACTGTGCAACAACCGTGCAACAAGGCATCACGCCTACAACCAATTATCCATAACAGAAACATCACATTTCGCATACAACATGTACTCACCACTTCAATCTGTTTATATCAGAGAACTACCAACATTATCGTTCCTACGAATAAGACTCTAACACATTTTCGCAGAGAACAATTAAAAACAACCTCGTCTCTATAATTGAGAACTCAACAACATTTTCATGTCAGAGAACAACTGACAACATCATTACTACAAATAAGAACTCAACACATTTTCATATACTTTCATACGGGTAATATAACTACAACTTCTAATTTAATTAAATAGGGACATAATAACAACACCTTTTTAATAAATGGAAAAATAGCGCGTGTCGGCACCGTTTCCCAATTTCCCCCCAAAACTAATGGCATAACACACTCATTCCTACACAGACAGACATTAACCCTTAGAAATGCACAGGTAAACATTAACCCTTAATATTTTCTTCAACTTACGGGAACATTACTACGGGAACGTTACGGGAACGTTACTACGGGAACATCACTACGGGAACGTTAATCCTTAATATTTATCGATCTACAGGAACATAAATCCTTAATATTTATCGACCTACAGGAACATTAATCCATAATATTTATCGATCTACAGGAACATTTACTATGGTAACATCACTACGGTAACATCACTACGGTAACGTCACGACGAGAACATTACTACGGGAACGTTACTACGGGAACATTAACCCCATGATTCCATACCCTTCATGAAATCCATCATACCCACAGTTATAGAATTGAACCCCACCCTTACCTTTAGATTTAGGACAACTCTAAACTTCCGGTTCCGGTTTGCTCTCCCGGTGACTCTTCTGCAACTACCTTCAATTCTTTCCGGCGGATAATTCTTCTGTTCTTACTTTCTCCACAGTCACGTTCTTTTTTCCTTCTCTTCTCAGCCTTTTTCCTCCAATTTGGGTTTCTGAGCAGTTTATCGTTCTTTTGCTCTTTCTCCCACAACTTCTCTAATAACTCCCTAATTCCCTTTATTCCATCTACTACTACTATTACTACTACTTCTACTACTACTACTACTAATAATAATAATGATAATAATAATAATAATAATAATAATAATAATAATAATAATAATAATAATAATAATAATAATAATATTACTACTAGTTATTAAATTATCACCATTATTAATTATATTATATTATTATCAAACTCAATAATTTATTAAATGGTTTCCTATACTTTTAGGACACCCACCAACGCTCTCATACACACTCCCACATAAAGGCACACCAACAATTCTTAAATAATTTAATTAAAATGAACAGGCGTTACAACTCTCCCCTACTTAAAAGAATTTCGTCCTCGAAATCACCTCAATCAAACAGCTCCCAACCAGACCACTTTCACCAAAGCAATCTCTTCACCTCGAAGTTGCTTCTCGTTCATCCACCTAAACTAGCAACGCCTCAACAGTCAAATTACCTTTCACTTGTACACCACCCATCCGAATCAATGTACTTCTTCAACTTAGGCACATGCCACATCATGTAAATTCCCACGAGTGACAGCGGTAAAACAGTCTAACCTGCTATTTTTCCCACGCTTCCGTTGCGCCACTCTGGTACAGATCACAAAACACAGTGTGCTTTTGAGACCTCAAGCTTGACCAACACCAGTTACTATCGTAACTTTCAAAACACGTCTTTCTTGGATCCTTTGGATTTTTTTCAGTCGGCTCTTGCACAATCTCAGCTAGCTTCAACATAGAATGATTAATCTCACTTGTTAGGAAAAATGCCAATTAGTCATTCTATCCGAAATCACCCAAGTAAAATCATATCCCTCAAATTCTCCGGAAAACCCAACACAAAATCCATGGGAATACTATCCGATCTCCACTCTGGAATATTCAACGGTTGCATCGGACTCAACGGTCTCTGACGTTTATTCTTCGACTTCCAACAAGTCTAATCAACACGTACAAACTCAACCACTTATCTCTTCAACTATGACTCTCAAAATAATTTCCTCAAAGCCGGTTACATCCTCATAGAACCGGGGTGGATACTCCATCTACCTCAATACTCTTATTCCACTTAATAAAATCTAGAACGCAAACTCTATCACGACATCTCATGATACTATTTCCATTAATCTGAAAATCATCCCTTCGACTTTAGTTCCTCAGATTCAACCAATCTACCAACTCAAACCAGAGTTCTGACCTTATTGAATCTCATCAAGAATACTCTTAGTAAGGTCCAACATACTAAGCTAAACTCCATAAGAAGTCTCTTCACAAACCAAACTCATATCACAAAATTGCTCAATCAGTCCTAACTCTTTTCACCATCATCATCGGTATATGCAAAGATTTCCAAATCAATGCATAAGCTACCACGTTTTGATTTCCCTGAATGGTAATTCAATCCGAAACCTTAATCCATTCCAGAGTCCCAATTATTTTCTCTGCCTCATATTCAACTCTTCCAAGTCAAATCAATGCCTTAAGCTCTTGAGGTCACCAAACATTCCAAGTCTAACACTAACTAATTGAAGCTTCCAACTCTGGCACAACCACAACAACAACCAACTCTAGATCACTTATCATATGATTCCTCTTATGTACTTCAAGTTTCCTTAAAGCATAACCCAAAACTCGCTGACGTTTCACTTATCATATCAACAAGGCATCATAAACACAACAAATGGTCTTGTCGGGTTTGGCAAAAATCAACACACGATACATTTCCAATTTTCTTCTATAATTGAACTAGGTACAGGCCTCAAAACAATTTTTCCTAGAAAGAGCATCTTGTTAGTTTTCCAACGCTTCGAGCGGGGGTCAAAACTGACATACGGTTCAAGAGTTATGAATTTTCGAAGTTTTTCCAAAACAGAGTTTTTTCTGCATAAAGACTGCTACGGGTTTGAGCATTTTCGCCCAAAAATCTGACCGATTCAATTATTTTCTTCGAAACAACCACATACTCATTCACACCAAACATATATTAGTGATTTAGAACCATGAAACGTGAATTCTACGACTTTCAATTTCAATCCGAATCTTAAACCCTCAAATCTCCAAAAATGCAAAAACTTACAAAAATCAATCAAATTCGATGAAACACGCATACTTGATCATGACCTAACATTACCCGACACAACGACGTAATCTATTCCAACTTTCGTCCGTAAAAACATTGATTCCGTAAAAAGCTGCGATCTTGGAATTCGACGTACGACAACAATTTCACACTCAGAAGGTCATTCAACACATCTTCAACTCTTGGAATATCTAGAGGTTTAATTATACTAATATTGCATTCCATATCTTACTTTCTTTACTAATCATTCGGAGTCACTGCCCACCTTTTATATACTTAACCTCACACTTTGTTGCCTTAGCACACACGCCAGACCCAAGCCTCAAAGCTACTCAATCAATTTAGTTCTTTGACCATCCAAACAGACATATAATATGGAGCTCTCAATATCGAATTAGTTTCCGTAACTAAGTCGATCACAACTCCACTTCACTTCTTGGCTGTATATCACTATCTCGCCAGGAAAGTTTCCAGGCAATCACAATTAACTGGTAAACCACCAACTTCTCCACTTTCATCAACACTCACAGTTTCCATCAAAATTAAACATCTCGGCATCATCCTACACCGACTCATCAAAACAATTCTTAAGCACTTAGCTTAACTCAAGACAATTCACTGCTCACGCCATCCAAGCTTGCAAGACACGCATATCCCGTCTAACATGACTCCGTCCACTATCAACAAGTGATTAAGGGTGATCAGTTCCTCAATTTGTCAATAGACAGCCAAAAATCATGTAGGGTACAAAACATCTTTACCAAACTATAAGAGCGTTCAACCATACACCGAGCTACAACTCCACACTTACAGCATCCTGGAGAAGCACAAGCTTCTCCCCCACTTGAATTATTCCCACTTCTGCAGAAGAAGGTAGGCAACAAACACGTATAGACAGTGTTTTCACACACATGTCGCATATAAGGGAACAAACAACATTAGATAACTTGGCCGGACGGACCGACCTGCTCTGATACCACTATTGTAACACCCCAATCTAACCCGACGGATAATTAAGGAAAACAGAATCAGAGTGCAACAAATTTTGTAAACATGATGATCGTAAGGGGCTGTCACGACCGTGACGATCATGACGATCGTAATGAAGGTGTGACGACCGTCACATCAGAAAATTATGGGCGTTACAATTTCAACTCACAGAAACATACATAAAACTCCATTAAAATTCAGCAAGTAATTATCTCGCATCAATTCAACATAAACAACGGGTTTCAACCATAAAAATCAGCACTACTAATTGATCGGCATAGTGCATCCAACCCGCATTTGGCACTTAACAGGAGCCACCAACTTAATGAAAAGTACTTGATAAAATTCAGCAACAAGGAAATTAAATAAAAGCAATAACATCAATCGTTCATCCCCCAAGAGTGCTACGTATTAGAGCGACCAACAAGTTTAAACAGAAAGCTACACTTATTCCGGATTACCTGCAAATTACCACCAACTGAGGTAAAATACAACGTAAAGGGTGAGATATCAACAATATAACATAAGACATGATAAAAGTCATGTCAGAATATTATCACAGCATTATAATTCCAGCAGTTCGTATAAATATTAGTAATAATTAAACTACAACCACCCTTTATTCATAACCACAACAATTACCATCATATCTCAGCAACTCATCAAAACAACTCAACAACGCAACTCAACAATGCGACTCAACAATGCAACTCAACTGTGCATATGCATGTGGTACCATTTCGGGAGACAACTCCCCACAATAATTCGGGAGACAACTCTCCACAATAATTCGGGAGACAACTCTCCACAATAATTCGTGAGACAACTCTCCACAATCATTTTATTTTGTCATTAAAGACACAACCGTCGCCAATCCTGGCCAAATGATATGCTATGAGATGCAACTATTATGGACCATAACACAACAACAACAACCGTGCAACAAGACATCACGCCTACAACCAATTATCCATAACAGAAACATCACATTTCGCATACGACATGTACTCACCACTTCAATCTGTTCATATCAGAGAACTACCAACAGTATCGTTCCTACGAATAAGACTCTAACACATTTTCGCAGAGAACAATTAAAAACAACCTCGTCACTACAATTGAGAACTCAACAGCATTTTCATGTCAGAGAACAACTAACAACATCATTACTACAAATAAGAACTCAACACATTTTCATATACTTTCATACGGGTAATATAACTACAACTTCTAATTTAATTAAATAGGGACATAATAACAACATCTTCTTAATAAATAGGAAAATAGCGCGTGTCGGCACCGCCGTTTCCCAATTTCCCCCAAAACTAATGGCATAACACACTCATTCCTACACAGACAGGCATTAACCCTTAGAAATGCACAGGTAAACATTAACCCTTAATATTTTCTTCAACTTACGGGAACATTACTACGAGAACGTTACGGGAACGTTACTACGGGAACATCACTACGGGAACGTTAATCCATAATATTTATCGATCTACAGGAACATAAATCCTTAATATTTATCGACCTACAGGAACATTAATCCTTAATATTTATCAATCTACAGGAACATTTACTACGGTAACATCACTACGGTAACATCACTACGGTAACGTCACTACGGGAACATTACTACGGGAACGTTACTACGGGAACATTAACCTCATGATTCCATACCCTTCATGAAATCCATCATACCCACAGTTATAGAATTGAACCTCACCCTTACCTTTGAATTGAGGACAACTCTAAACTTCCGGTTCCGGTTTGCTCTCCCGGTGACTCTTCTGCAACTACCTTCAATTCTTTCCGGCGGATAATTCTTCTGTTCTTATTTTCTCCACAGTCACGTTCCTTTTTCCTTCTCTTCTCAACCTTTTTCCTCCAATTTGGGTTTCTGAGCAGTTTATCGTTCTTTTGCTCTTTCTCCCACAACTTCTCTAATAACTCCCTAATTCCCTTTATTCCATCTACTACTACTACTACTACTACTACTACTACTACTACTACTACTACTACTACTACTACTACTACTACTACTACTACTACTACTACTACTAATAATAATAATAATAATAATAATAATAATAATAATAATAATAATAATAATAATAATAATAATAATAATAATAATAATAATAATAATAATTATTATTATTATTATTATTATTATTATTATTATTATTATTATTATTATTATTATTATTAAATTATCACCATTATTAATTATATTATATTATTATCAAACTCAATAATTTATTAAATAGTTTCTATACTTTAAGGACACCCACCAACACTCTCAGACACACTCCCACATAAAGGGACACCAACAATTCATAAATAATTTAATTAAAATGAACGGGCGTTACATACACCACAAGAAGAAAATAATTCAAAGTGGAATTTAAACATTTCACTCATAGATATTTAAATTATTGACTTAGTTTAGTTGTTCTTGTACATATAGCACAACAAAATCAATTTCGCTACGAGGACTCCATGTTATTATATTCTCTTGATTCTTATGGAGAAACACTCTCACTTCATTTTTATAAGAAGTTAATGCAGTCTTGTGAATACTAGAAAAAGTTTTAATTCATAGTGCAAGGGAAATATCACATAATTTTCATTAATAATTTAGTTTGCAGGGTGATGTTCAAAGTGGAAATTATATTATATCTATTAAATAAATTTTAAATCTATTTTCAAAAACAACATATTTTAATTGTTATTGTTAAATGAACACCTTGATTTCTTTTTATAGGATTTTATATAGAATACTATTTTTCTCTTCTATTATTAGTGGTAAACAGTGTCAAATATCTCACAGATAAGATATATTTTTTGTATGAATATATCTATTTGTGTAATGAAAAGTTAACATTCTTTGTTTAATATATCAGGTAAAAAACTATATGTTTATATGTTAATGCCGAAGAAAGAAAATATTTTCACAATAGTGTGAATCATGGGATCAACTTCATTTTGTTCTTTGTAAATGAATCTTCTCATATAATAATTTAATTTTTCTTAGATTTAGTGTTTTTTTATTCGCACGCTAGTTCCTAGCAGAAAATGATCCTAATAATTCAGAGCTCGTACTGAGAGATACTGATACTGATTAAGTATTGTTCCCACAAAATATTGAACTCGGTATTTTTTAAAACTACATCCTTTAGTAGGAGCTCGTTTACCACTCGAATCTAAATACTTGATTTAGATTTAGTGTTTTTTTAGTCTATGAAATATGTAGAATCACTTTAAGTAGCAATGACAACTAACAAAAATAAAAATCAAACGAATTTGAATGGGGTTTAAACGTTTCCCTCAAAGATATTTAAATGGTTAGCAATGTTTTGTTATTATCATATATGTTGTAAATTGGATACCTTAAACAAAGTATAAACAGTTTCTTAATTATCAAGAAACACACAAGAGTTAAAGTTAACAAAGAAGACAAGGTAAAACAACAAGGAACAAGTAGGATTAGTTATTAAACTGTTATTCTTTCCTTTCTCTTAGAACAAGATTACAAGTATACAAGAATAACAAAATAACCTCTCTCTCTTGTAATTAGGATTTTATCTTCCTATTTTTCCTTATGCTAAGATTGAGAAACTAGCATCCTATTTATAAGAAAAATAGCACACTAACCTAATGGGTATTTTAACAATTATCCATTACAAGCTAACTTAGGACACACACTAACTTAAACAATTGGGCATACAAGTAAGACCCAATTCAACATGCTAACAAATCTAACAATATTGATTAATACATGTTAGAACAAACTTCGACTATAACACGCATTACTCCGACAACAGCATGCAGACAGACTTCGGCCTCATGCTTAATTCCTGTCGAATCAGAAACTACCCTTCGACCAAATTAGAGTTTAATCCAACATCTCACAATATATATAGATATATATATGTATGTATGTATAAAATAAATTTCACGTAGAGGTTTCTCTTTGAAAATCCAACATTAATAACAAACACTATGGTTTTATCTTTATAAGAAGTTAATATAAAGGGAAATAACTATTAAGGGAAATAAATCCTTAGATTAGATAGTGATGTTGAACCTATACTTGGTAACTTTAAATAGAGTTACTATGTTTTTGGTGATACTCTAAAAATACCGTTTGATTGTTCTACTTCTGGGAGATTTGATTCATAGTGTAGGGGAAATGTCGTTAACTCTTTTTAGAAGATTAGTTTTTAAATGACGTTGAACAACCGAAAATTGTAGAGTTATATGTTATTTATAAAACGTATACTTTATTTAATCAATTAAATAAATTTTAAATTTAATTTTCAGAAACAACATATATTTATAGACAATGTTAAATAAAACTCATTGAATATAAACGATATTTTAATGCGCATAGACATTCGCGTGTCTGTCTGTCCGTTTTTTTAATGCGCATAAAAATATAAAAGATATTTTTTGTTAAAATAATTTTTTTAAAATATAATATGTGAAAGTTAAAAATAATAATTTATGTGAAAGTTAAAAATAATAACTTATGTGGAAGTTAATAATAGAAAGTTATTATGTAAATTACACAATAAAATAAGAATAAAAATGGTAGAAAAATAGGGTACACCAAAACAAAGTATTGCCTTTATATATTGTATAGATGTAAGAAGCTTTATATTTGTATGTTAACATCGTTGAAAGAAGATGCTTTTTAAGTTTGACACACACACACACACACACACACACACACACACACACACACACACACACACACACACACACACACACACACACACACACACACACACACACACACACACACACACACACACACACACACACACACACACACACACACACACACACACACACACACACACACACATATATATATATATATATATATATATATATATATATATATATATATATGTTATATTTCAATCAAATACGAATATTGTTAAAATTTAATATAGCTTTATTAATAAAAATATATAAATTTTATGGTAATTAATTAAGTCGTATCCCACACCATTTTTAAGTAAGTATATATTAAAAAAAATAATTTTAACTATTTATTTTTAACTAGCGTACGTCCCCGGGACATTCATTTATACCTATCATATGTCCCCGGGGTGCTCATCCAAACCCTATCATTTGTCCCTAGGGTACTCATTCAGCACCATCATATGTCCCCGGGACACTCATCCAAAATCTATCAATTGACCCCAGGGACTTCCTCCTAGGTCAAGGAAATCCCTCTGTAATCGCCGGAAAACCTACATCCTCCTCGGGACACTCGTCGTGTCCGCCGCAGGAGCTGCCGAAAATAAAAGAAACAGAAGAAAAGGAAGAAGGGACTTACTTGATACAATAACAAGAGGGTCAGGTATTCTATTCTACACATCTACTTCTCTATATTTGCTCTCTCACTCTTATCCTTTACTCACTTAAGCATCGGAGTGCCTTGCAGGTACACCCCCTCTTTCTCCCTACCTCAGGTGAAAGCTACAATTTAACGACGTGTGGCAGGCCATTGATTCTTCCTGATCAGGTGAGATCAAAACTTATAATCTCAAAATTAAGTTGTATATGAAAATCAACTTATATCAATCAATGTTTTGTGAATTCCATTTGTCGCATCATTCATCTCCCGCTCTTTAACATATAGGATGTGGTTCAACGACCTGATTGTTTCATCATAACCAGATCTTCTCTTATAGTTTAATTTGAATAACAATAATTTATTGATATTATTCAAATTAAACTAGAATATAAGGAATTGATGTCATGAATGACTTAGACCATTGAACCATATTCTATATGTTCACTACGCCAGAAATCACTTTTAGCAGCGCATAGAAAGACAGCGCTTTATACAAAAGCGCTGCTAAAGGGCCAGTAAAAAAAAAAGAAAAAAAGCGCCTACCAAAGACAGCGCTTTTAAAAAAGCGCTGCTAAATGGTGGGCCTAAGAAAGCGCTTTTAAAAAGCGCTGCTAAAGGGGGGGCCTACGAAAGCGCTTTTCAAAAGCGCTGCTAAAGGGGGACCCTTAAAAAGCGCTTTTTATATAAAGTGCTGCTATATGGAATTGATAAGGCACCCTATGAAAGCGCTTTTAAAAGCGCTGCTAAAGGCCTTTAAAAGCGCTGCTATAGGTATTCATATTATAATTTTAAAATACCCTCCAGAATTTTAATAGAATCAGAACAGTCACGCAACACATTTCTTCTTTCTCTGGCGAACGAAAATGAACGAACGAACCACTGTTCATCGTCCGACCATCAACTTCTTCCGTCCGATCATCCTTCCGACCATCACCGACCCTTCACCGTCCGTTTTTGAGTTCATCCATCCGTCTGCATTGCCGGTCCACCATTGTTACGGTACGTGAAGCTTTACTCTGCTTTTCTTGTTTTTTTTATCTTTTCACCATTGTTGTTCTGATGATATAGATGGTTTTTATCTTTTCAATGATGGTTTTTGTTGTTGTTGTGTTATTTGTTGTTGTGTTAATATGATATATGAGATATATATGATATTGTTGTTGTTGTTGATGTAAAATAGTTTATATAGATGGTTTGTATTTGATATAGTTTATATTTGATATAGATGGTTTATATTGTGTTATATAGATGGTTTGTATTTGTTATAGTTGATATAGATGGTTTATATTTGTGTTATATAGATGGTTTGTGTTATAGTTTATATTTGATATAGATGGTTTATATTTGTTATAGTTTATATAGATGGTTTGTATTTGATATAGTTTATATTTGATATAGATGGTTTATATTGTGTTATATAGATGGTTTGTGTTATAGTTTATATTTGATATAGATGGTTTATATTTGTTATAGTTTATATAGATGGTTTGTATTTGATATAGTTTATATTTGATATAGATGGTTTATATTTGTTATAGTTTATATAGATGGTTTGTATTTGATATAGTTTATATTTCATATAGATGGTTTGTGTTATAGTTTATATTTGATATAGATGGTTTATATGTGTTATAGTTTATATAGATGGTTTGTATTTGATATAGTTTATATTTGATATAGATGGTTTATATTGTGTTATATAGATGGTTTGTGTTATAGTTTATATTTGATATAGATGGTTTATATTTGTTATAGTTTATATAGATGATTTGCATTTGATATAGTTTATATTTGATATAGATGGTTTGTGTTATAGTTTATATTTGATATAGATGATTTATATTTGATATAGATGGTTTATAGATGGTTTGTTATAGTTTATATTTGATATAGTTAATATGATATATGATATATATGATATTGTGTTATAGTTTATATTTGATATAGATGGTTTGTTGTTGTTGTTTAATATGACATTTATTGTTATTGTTGTTGATATTTGTTGTTGTTGTTGTTATTCTGAATTACAGGTATATTATGGCCAGCAACGAGGAAACATCACATGATGGAAAAGAAACACCCAAAGACGTTGAAGGCGAAATTAAAAGAGGCATAACGATAATGAAAAGTATCATCCGTGCGAGAGATAGAGGTGTAAAGTACGATGTCCATTGGAATGAAAGAGATCAGTTGGTTGAGCCTAATGGTGTGCTGCTGACAAGTTATATTGGAGCAGTTGTACGTTCGCAAGTTGTTGGTCCCCGCTGATTTGACTTCAGTATTCGCATTCTTATCTACTAGCAGTGTCAACTCACGGACAATAGACCAGACACCAGAAGCAGTCAAAGAGTACACAGTCCAGAGATTTATGGGTGCGAATACGGAGAAGTTGTTTATGTTGCCATATAATACTGGCCATGGGTTAGTTTTTATTCTAAATTCATTTATTATAATTGTTCGATTTTTGCCATATTATATAACATTTCCGTCTAAACTGTTGTCTTATTTTATAGTGGTCACTGGTTGTTGGTCGCAATTAATCCGATTAAAGAAATAGTGTATTATATAGATTCATTGGATGGCGATACAAACAAATATGAAAATCTGAAGAACATGGTTGATACGTAAGTGATGATGTATAGTGTTCTGAATAATTATATATGTTTATTTATTATGTGACATTGTTCTAAATATGTGTTTATATTATGTTAGAGTTATACAAATATACAGAGCACAGAGAGATGCAACAGTGCCAAAAAGCAGGGCTAGCAACATCAACTGGATCAAAGTGGAGGTATATTTTCCCATGTTTGACTGTTATAGTGGTTCTACTTATAAAACTATTTAAACTATATATCCTGATAAATGTTCGTTCGCTTTTTTCCTAATACAGTGTCCTCGTCAGCGTGGTGGGATTGACTGCGGATATTTTGTACTGCGCTTTATGAAGGAAATCATTCTTTCTGGTCAATTAGAGATTTCAATCATGGTATGGATCAATTCATGAGTTATATGATTCATTTTGATAATTAACTAATATTTCATCTGAGTAATTAGTATTAAATCGTGCTTGTTCTGTTATATTATGTAGTATTTTGATGAATTCAGATGCGCTACGTACTCGAAAGTAAAATTGGAAGAAATTAAGGAAGAATGGTGTCAATTTATGATTGAGTTAAGAATTCTATAATGTATATTGGATTTGTAATTATGTGTAAATTGTATATTGTATATTGTATATTGTATATTGTATAATGTACAATGTTTAAATTATGTGTAAATTATACTTGAGTTAATTATGTGTAAATTGCAAAGTGTTATTGTATAATGTACAATGTTTAGTTATATTGTGTTGAATTAAAGGCCAAGTGTTGAATTACAATGTTTAAAGGCCAAGTTATGTTTAAAGCCTGAATTATAAGCAGGGAATTTAATTGTTATAAGCAGGTTTGTCTAAAAATATATAAAAAATGTGATTTTACAAAAAAAAAAAATTAAAAACGTGAAGTATAGACATCGCTTTTACAAGAAAGCACTGCTAAAGGGAGAAAAATAGGCATAAAAAAGCGCTGCTATAGGTTAGGAAAGGAGGGGTCTAAGAAAGCGCTTTAAAAAAGCGCTGCTAAAGGGTGGTCTACAAAAGCGCTTTCATAAAGCGCTGCTACAGGGGGGGGAGGGGGAGGAAGAATAGGCAGCGCTTTGAAAGCGCTGCTAAAGGGGTAAAAAAGCGCTGCTAAAAGGGATGCCTTTAGCAGCGCTTTTTCCACAAAAAAAAGCGCTGCCTTTACCTTTAGCAGCGCCACTTTAGGCAGCGCTTTAAAGCGCTACTAAAGGTCAAAAAAAGCGCTGCTAAAGGCCATTTTTGGCATAGTGGTTAAAGAGTGGAAAATGAATGATGAGACACATTCAATTTGAAAAATAGTGATTTGTGTAAGTTTTAATTCACAGTGCAAAGGGAAATATCACCTAATTTTCATTAAAAGGTTAGTTTGCAGGGTGATGTTGAAAGTGGAAACTGTATTATATCTATTAAATAAATTTTAAATCTATTTTTAAAAACAACATATTTTAATTGTTATTGTTAAATGAACTCCTTGATATCTTTTTATAGAATTTTTATAGAATACTATTTTTCTCTCCTATTATTAGAGTTAAACAGTGTCAAATATCTCACAAATAAGATATATTTTTTGTATGAATATATCTATTTGTAATGAAAAATTAACATTCTTTGTATAATATATCAGCTAAAAAACTATATGTTTATACGTTAATGTCGAAGAAAGAAAATATTTTTAAAATTTAATATAGCTTTATCAATAAAAATAAATAAATTTTATGGTAATTAATTAACTCGTATCCCACACCATTTTTAAGTAAGTATATATTAAAAAAATAATTTTAACTATTTAGAAAAATATTACCGCTCTTGCATAATATAAAAATATTCGTGTAGCTTGTTCAATTAAATTTAACGGAACAACAAACAACCATTAAAGTGTGAGAGAAACGATAGAAGTATCACTATTTATTTTGAAATGAGTTTACATTATGAATAACATAACTTTTATATACATTCACAAATGTGATCTATGCACTTTCCGACTTTAAAACCACAAACACTAGGAGGACAATCTTTATCAGTACTGCACAAATCCAATCCTAAGATATCAAATAAGAAAAAAATGAATATTAATAATAAAGAATAAATCATTGTCTATACAATAAAGAAGAAAGTTTGATGTATAAAAATAAACAAAGTGGACTTACCAATGTAACAAGAACTTTCGATGATTAAGAAAAGAAAAATAATCATAACATAAACAATCTTAAGAACATTAGACATATTTTTTCTCGTGGTAAGAAAAACTACCAAATTATTTGATAACTTTATAATGTGGAGACTCTCATTCTTCAAATTTAAAGTATGTTGAAATACCTCTTAGATGATTCAATGAGTTTCTTATATTCAATAAAACAGTGTTTAGAAATTACGAGATTACAAGAAACAATTACAAAGATATAAATGAAAATTAAATGGTTTTAAGTTGTATTCATGTGTTAAATTTGTCTTTTAAACTCACTTTATAGATCACTTAACGATATAAGACTTAAAAATATTAATGGCCGTTAGGGTTTTTATTTCTACATTATTATTTTTTATTATTTTTAATCTCTTTTACCCTTTCATGATAAATATAGGAGAATTTCGAAAATGAAATAATAGTTAAGAATACATGATAACTCAGTGTAATAAAATTTATATATTCTATTGAACTTGTTTTGTTATCTACTTTTATGGAGGGTTGTGTTGTAATAATAACCATTATTAGTCTATGTGTTGGATTTAGGGTAATTATGGTACTTACGCTCGTTGAGTAGAAATAGAAGAACCCGAGTAGTGGCATAAATAATTAACATTTTGTGCATCGTCTAATCTTGTTTGTGTTGGTGGACTAGAGATATGAAATTTCGAGTAGTGATTAGTGATCTATTTCGCAAGGGATTGATTATAGTAGCTTTGTTTATTCACCGTGAAATTATAGTGATAAGATCATTCGAATAAGGCATCAAACATCAATAATAGAGAAAAAGGAGATTCAATACACAACCTTACCGTTTTAGTAATTATGTTAAACACTTTCTTTTATTTTCGCATTGCAAAACTGAAACCCCTTCCCAATTTAGTAGTTTTATATACATTGCCCAAATTTGTCTTGTTCAAACACAGTTCCAATAGATTCAATCTTAATTATTATTTTAGTACGATCGATATACTTTTCGAGAAGCCATCATGCACCCCCAAATAATATGGACCATGTATTCTTCTTCCATTTTTTAATAAATGAATATTCTCTTATAACTATTCATTTTTGGTTGCATTTAATGTTTTTTCTTACGCTTACATAACGTGGTATAATCGACATAGGTAGCAAAGGGAACTAAATATATATTTCCATACCAAAAACAAATATGATTATGTAGTTTCTCCTTAACAGAATTCCTTCCAAAAATTTTTTCCTTTTTCTTAGAACAAGATTACAAGTATACAAGAATAACAAAATAACCTCTGTCTCTTAAAATTAGGATTTTATCTTCCTATTTTTCCTTATGCTAAGAAAAATAGCACACTAACCTAATGAGTTTTTTAACAATTACCCATTACAAGCTAACTTAGGGTACACGCTAACTTAAACAATTGAGCTTACAAGTAAGACCCAATTCAATATGCTAACAACCCTAACAATATTGACTAATACATGTTAGAACAAACTTCGACTACAACACGCATTACTCTGACAGCAGCTTGCGGACAGACTTCGACCTCATGCTTAATTCCTTTCGAATCAGAAACTACCCTTCGACCATACTAGAGTTCGATCCAACTATATATATATATATATATATATATATATATATATATATATATATATATATATATATATATATATATATATATATAAAATAAATTTCTCGTAGAGTTTTCTCTTTGAAAACCCAACATTAATAACAAACACTTTCGTTTTATCTTTATAAGAAGTTAATGTAGTTCTCGTACCACATTGAGGTTTTTTAGGCACAACTTTATATTACATCCAAAAATATGTCAAACAACTATTAAGGGAAATAATTCCTTAGATTAGATAGTGATGTTGAACCTATAATTGGTAACTTTAAATAGAGTTACTGTGTTTTTGGTAATACTCTTAAAATACCGTTTGATTGTTCTACTTATGGGAGATTTGATTCATAGTGTAGGGGAAATGTCGTTAACTTTTTTTGAAGATTAGTTTTTAAATAATGTTGAAAGAGTGGAAATTGTAGACTTATATGTTATTTATAAAACGTATACTTTATTTAATCAATTATATAAATTTTAAATTTATTTTTCAGAAATAACCTATATTTATAGACAATGTTAAATGAAACTCATTGAATTTTTATTATAACTAGCGTCCAGACGGGTAGTTGCGTGCCCGTTTGTCCGCCTTTTTAATGCGCATAGGCACTCGCGTGCCCGTCTGTCCGCTTTTTTAATGCGCATAAAAATATAATCGATATTTTATGTTAAAATAATTTTTTTTAAATACAATATGTGGAAGTTAATAATAAGATGTTATGTGGAAGTTAATAATAAGAATTTATGTGGAAGTTAAAAATAATAAGTTATGTGGAAGTTATTAAGTAAATTACACAATAAAATAATGGTAAAAATGGTAGAAAAATAGGTCACACCAAAACAAAGTATTCCCTTTATATACTTTATAGATTATAGATATAGATAACTACTTGAATGGATATTATATTATAACAACTACTTATAGATTTTGTATAAAATATTACTTTTGTTTATTCTTAGAGTTAAATAGTAGTGGTACATTAGTGTATCTAATGTTTTTGTGTGAATTTTGTTGTTTGTAACATGTGCAGACATCATTTTGTGAATGATGTTTTATTCTTATTGGTATATATCAAGAAGAGAGTTTCATTATATTCTATGGAAGACTTTGGTGAGGTTGAGTAGAAATTGTTTGTAAGGCAAAATTGGAAGATGTCTAGCTTTGATGAAGTTGTGTAAAGACTATTCATAAACAAAGTTGGGAGTTTTTCATTTAATGTTTAACAAATGAAAATCGCTCAGACAAGAAACCGGTGGGATCAAGGTGGATTTCCACACGCGAATATTTGAAGAAGGTTATTATGGATATCAAGGTATTGGATATAGATCTTTGGGGATCTTGTTATTCTTAGCAGTTTGAGTGTCTGCATCAATAAAGAGAATTGTCGTGTGATATTTTTTTGTATTTAAAATTCTTGTATCAAACATATAAAAATAGTGGAAGATCGTGATTATTTCCCAATGGTTCTTTAACACCATTAAAGAGTGGAGTAAACAAAGTGAGAACGAATTTCGAACTGCTATCACTACTAGAAATGCTGTATTTAGCCTCGGCCACTTTCCGAGGCTATAAGGCAAAAAACCGCCGCTACTAGCCAATTAGCCTCGGCGTAGCGTCGGTGTCGGGGATAGGCTAAAACGATCGAAGCTAACTTTTAGCCTCGGCAAGAAGAGCCGTGGCTAAATGTAGCCTCGGTCTAGCCGTGTCTAATTTAGCCTCGGTTTAGCCGTGTCTACTTTAGCCTCGGTGAAGCCGTGTCAAAAAACAAAAAATAGCCTGGGCCTAACCGAGGCTAAAGTCAAATTGTAAAAGTCAACAAATTATGCCTGCTTTCCAACCAAAGACAGACTATTTAGATTTGGAGTGGCCACTGATGCAAACCAAACATTTGTCAGGATATGCACCATACTGTCATTATTATACAAATATATGTCAAAATGTATTTGTGTACCTTGTTCATGACTGCAACAATTCCAGGATATTTAGCACATGCTCAGAGAGCGGGAGCAATAAAACAATTAGCTGATCCGTGCAAGAAACAACTCGACACATCTCTACCATTGCAATGTATCTCCTGTAAAAGATGTTTTAAAAAATTAGAGTGAATGCTATGAAAAGAGAAGATGTGAGGAATTCAGGGAACAACATAATATAGTTAATAGCTAATATACAAAACAGAAGGTCACTCTGCTCTAAAATTGAAGCCTTTAAACAAAGGAAATGACCATTAATTATAGAGTGTACTTTACAGCTAAGATCGTTGAGATGGATGAACTAACAACCAAATCTTAGCATCCAATTCAAACTAAAATTCATCTATTAATTCTCCATGATGTGGAAACAGAGAACTTCCCAAAATTACAAAGTGTACTTGCTACAGGTTTTTCTTGAGAATGGAGATTCTGAAGACTATATAGTAGATAGATCCCATCATTTGAATCAGACTACGTTATTTAGAATGGAGATGATGTCTTTGTTTATATGAATGAGGTTAAATGGAGAATTGATTTGCAATTGAAAGGTTGGTAAATGGAATTTATGCTACTGTTAGTAAAAGGTCAACAATTTGAAATATGAGGATGTGTTAGGGATATGTTGTTAATTGCTAGCTGCTAACTTGAAATGTTATTGAATTTGGATTAGCTCACTTGGCCCAGTTGCTGTGACATAATAGCCTAGTTTGAATGCCTTGACAAATGAAACAACACAGATTTATATCAGACAAAGTGGACGTGCAAATAAAGCATACCAAAATCAAGAGCTCTGGCATGAACACAAGCTTTAGTGACTTCACGGCAGAAATTGCAATTAAAATTATCACGTATGTGAAGGTTTGACAACCTCTGCTCACCAAATAGATTAAATTCATCACCATAGCAAAGGGAGCGAATCAATAAACCATTAATTGAAAATAAAGAGGTGCGAGGGGAAGAGAATAGAAACTAACAAATCTGCGGAGGTTCTGCAAAATGTCAAAGAGAAGACTAATATCGTGATGGTGTTTGCAATTAGCAACCATTGACCACAACCAAGCATTTGGAGGCATGGATCTTTTAACATTTACAGACTGAAGCATTTTATCATAAAGATCCTTCACAGCTTCTACATTTAAAATTCAACAATACAAATCAGTAAACATCACAAAAATGAATAGACTTTTGTGATCTTTGCTTCTAGTACTTCAGGGTTTTTCTCATATAACTCTAGAACTTCTCTCCATTGGCCTCTCATGGCAAGATTGAGTAGACTTTCAAACTCAATCTCAGCCATTTTGTGAGCTAGCTAAACAAGCTTTGTATATTAGCGATTTTCTTATAAGCACAACATCAGTAGACAACATCTCTAAAACCTAATACAGCACAGATTTTGTTTAATCACAAACAATACCATTAGAATGAAGTTGAAACATTTAAATAAATCAAATTAAATGGTTCCTAGCAAAATGCTAAGGAGAAAATAGGAGAGTACCTGGCCATGGGAAAGAGCAGTGGCGATGGAGAGAGTGATGCTAGGTTTCTCTGCGACCTGAAATGAAAAGCACAAAAAGTAGTTGGGAACAAGGTTAAGAAAACAACGTACATCGAAATTGGAGAGTTGATACCATGAGAACTTTGGGAAGGGCCATGTTTGTGTTGAACTACCAGTTTCTGCTTCTGCGATTGCGAATGGGTGCCAAGTGTTTGTGAAAAATACCCACCCAGTTTTCAAATTCAAACGGGAGTAATCAAGGTTTTATCATGAAATTTTTGTTAGTTTCGCGAGGGGGTGTGTTGAAATGTTGAATTCTAAATATGAACATCTGATATCAAGGTTTTTTTCTTCTGAAAATGTTGAAATTTTTGTTAGTAATCAAGGTTTTTTTTTCTTCTTCTGTATTTGGTTTAATTTTAGGGTTCTCTGAAAGGAATTAAGAGGGAAACATGAAAAACAAAGTGGGAAATATTTAGCCTCGGCTCATCCGTGTCTATCAGATAAAATAAAAAAATAAAAAACGTTAGCCTCGACTGAACCGTGTCTATCAGATAAAATAAATATATTTGAAAAATATTAAAAACGTTAGCCTCGGCTCATCCGTGTCTAATATTTAAAAAAATTAGAAAAACTTTAAAATGGGGTTTTTTGCGTTTAAGTAGCCTCGGTAACGTCAAGGCTAGTTAGCCTCGGTGTCTGTGGCCGAGGCTAAGTTCGCAGCTTAAAATAGTTAGCCTCAGATTGACCGTGTCTAATATTTAAAAAGAATAATTCAAAAATTAAAAAAAATCTAGCCTCGGCCTAGCCGTGTCTAATGAATTAAATAAAAAAAATTGTAAAAGAAAAACTTTAAAATGGTTTTTTTTGCATTTGAGTAGCCTCGGTTTTGTCGAGGCTAGTTAGCCTCGGTGTCGGTGGCCGAGGCTAAATTCGCAGCTAAAATGAAGTTTTCTAGTAGTGTATATATCTTTATGTATCTTTTCTCTCTTCCCTTACCTCTTTTAATTTTCTAACATTAATTACTATTACTAGTGCATTATTGCAAAATTGCATTTTTTTTATAGGTCATTTATGTTAGACATTGCTTATAAAGATTTAATGTGTAAATTTAGGTCTGTGATGCATCAATCTTATTGGATCATCATATATTCAATTATACCTTGAATGAATATCTACATAAAGTATTTTTAAATAGATTTGTTTAAAGCAACTTTGTTTATCCAGTAATTCATTTGTATTAGAAAGTTTCAAGTCCTTAGTGATATCTTGTAACACTTTATTTGGCATAATCCATTGAGATGCTTCCATGCTTACTTTATGTTATGTTTTGCTTTTGCGTATCTTAATGCGGCTCATAACCTGGTCTTCACGAACCTGATTATTCGCTAAAATCCTATTAAACAAACCATCAAAATACGCTTTCGCGTCATTAGAAAGCAACCAAGCAAAATACCATTTTTGTCAAAGAAATAGTGTTTCTTGTTCTTGTGTGGGTGGTAGTGCATCAAATTGGCAATAGCTTGGGCAATAGGCTTTACTGCCTTGACTAACTCCTCTTAGATGATGTGATACCATTCAATTCAAGAATGAATTGAATAAAGGAGGAAAAGAACAACGAAGTCTTCAGAGATTCCCTGCAATGCTAAATTTTATGCATAATAAACGTAACCCAATTGTAGCGGATACATTATGACGGGGTTTGGAGAAATGAGATTGATGATTAAGTGATGATGATAATGTGTGATGATGTGATGATTGATGACCAATGAAATAAAATGATTGATGATGTATGAATGGGATGAATTGATTTTTGGAAGTGGGTTTTAAGATGAGAGGGGTTATGAAAAATAATTTAAAATGAAGAGAACTGAGTGGAAGTTGAAAAGTGTAAGCTTAAAACGAATAAAACGTGACTTTTAGTTTATGATTCGAATCAAGTTGCAATTGTGATTTGAATCACACATTTAAATTTTTTAATGGAAAAGCACTTTGTTATGAATCAAGTGCAAGTCCTGACTCGACTCAAACTTAGCAGACCCAAAACTCACCAACTTCCACACTTATGATTCGAATCACTGTAATGGTGATCCGAATCATGAAGCCACTTTTATTGAAAAATTTCAAAGACAAATTTTAATGCATGAATAAGTGTTTTTAATGAAATGAAAAATTTGAATGATGATTTGAATGAAAAACATTTTTTATGCAAATTCTAAAATAATTTTAATGTTATAAATTAAATGGTGATGCATGAAAGGATGAATGATATATATATAAATACTATGAATGGACGAAATAAAACTAAATTAATGAATGAAATGATTGAACGATTGAAACATGAGGTGCCCAAATATATCACACACATACACATTTCAAAATGATAACACATCTAAGAAAAAAATAACTACAACCATGTAGACTCAAAAAGAAATAAAGGAAGGTTGGAACAATCATACAAATTTAGACGATATAGGCTTAACTAGATGCACACGAAAATGATTAATAATCAACAACAAGATTAACATAAGCTAAAAATACGATCAATCATACATAAATTGGATTCAACTCCTCTTGCACGTATGAGCATCACTATCAGACTCCCCTTCATAAGGCTTCATATGAACTTAAATAGTGGATGTTCTGATTATCATTGATTGATATATCTAGACAATCTCGGATAACTGATTCAAACCTTTAAGGGTTATTATCACTTCAAGGAATACATTTCTACCCTTGAATCTTTTGTAATTGCTGAAAACTCAGAGAACATTTCCAATAGTCACTGTAATACCCCAAATTTTGCCCTAAGATTTGTCGTTTCATCCCGCATTCCATTGCATTTTTGCATCACGTTTAACCAGTCACTAACAAGTTTGTGTAGTAATTCGACTTTTGCAGGAAAATATCATTTGGCGCGCTCCTTGGTTCATGAAGGATAAAATGATCATTTGTTTGCAACCGACTGTCAATTTATGAACTGTGAGCTTTGGTCAGAAAATGCGAGCCGTTGGATATTGCTGATGTGAATCGGGGCCGAGGTTCAGTGGGAAGCGTTTGATTGAGGCGGGTTCGGACCTGGTTCAAAATTAAAATTCCAATTTGGACTGAAGTTGGCTGGAGATTTTGTTCATTTTGAGTTTAATCGAAGGGTTGGATTTACTCAGAGAAAGTTGTCTGTTTGAGTCGCCGGAGAGGTTAGTAGGGAGTTAGATCGGAACTTTAGTTTTTGTAGTATTTTCGGTTCATTTTTAAATCATGGCTATTTCCTTTTTTTATTTTTCACTTCCTTTCAATTCTCATTCCATTTTTAAAATTTTTGTCTATTTTTACTTTAAATCATTTCTTTCTTTTTTTAGGTGGGTCTCATTTTATTGTAAATAATTATCCCATTGTTTAACGTTATTATTATTTCATGGTTATTTCCCCTAAAATGTTGTTTCTTTTAAAAATATATCTTGGTTCAAAAAATTGTTTATATTTTAAACTTTGTGATGGTCTTATTTCACCTTTTAAATTTATAAGCATTTCATTAAAAATAAAGGTATGTCCATTAATTTATATTCCCCCAAAAATCCTAAAAAATAATTGGATATATATGCAAAACAAATAAAAAATAAATATTTTAAAGATTTAGTTTACCAATAAAGAATATCATTAGTAAATTTAATCCTTTACAAAAATACAAAAAAAATAGATAATGATAAAATTACAAAATATATCGTTCCGAAGTCCTATACAAATTTCCGGCTTCCTCCGACGTTCTTCCGATTATCCATTTTCGTACCTGTAAAATGAACATAAGCAAGTAAAAGTATTTCGGTTAGTTTTTGACACCCTCAGAGATATCATCATCGGGTGTCGGCAAGGTAACGAATTACTCCGAAACCGGCTCCCGATTCGATTCTCGGCCAAAGAGCCAAAATCCGGCATAACCTGTTCTTATCCGAGGCATCAGAGAGAGAGAGAGAGAGAGAGAGATAAAACGAAGTGATTTCGGAAAAAAGTTGTTTTTCACAAAAGCGCTTATTTGAAAAGAACTTAAGTAAAAAAGGTGATTTTTGCCAAAACAGCTTAAACAGTTTCAGAAAATCTGCGGTTCATATGGATCTCACGAATCACAAGCAAGTCCAACAAACACCAACAAACTTCCATCAAAGCAGTCATAAAAATCTCCGAATAATGCTGTTACAAGCAGTCAACGAGCTAACAAGAACGCAACAAAGCTGCAAGTGCCCAGAATCACAAAAATAGCAGTCAAAGCCCGCAACAAATCAACGAAACAGCCAACAACGAATGTTCCAGAAAGTAGCAATATTTTCAGAACAGTCAAGCCAACAAAGTCGCCGGAAATATCTCCTTCGGGAACGCATCCGAGCTTCATCATGAATTCGCAGCCCACATAAATCAAAGGGGATATAAAAAACCAAAGGAGATCGTGAGAGGGAAAAAAATCTTACGAACGAAATGGCGGCCGTCAAAACTCGAGTGTCGCTACCGCGAAAATAAGATGCCGGCAAAACAGAAGAGTCGCCACCTTTCGTTATTTATCCCTCAGAACGGGAAAGGAATCAATCGGAAAAACCTGAAGAAATGGGTATAAGACAAGGTCATCGCAACCATTGTCTGGGTTCGGGAGTCGGTTACGCAAGGGGAAGGTATTAGCACCCCTCACGTCCATCGTACTCGATGGGATCCACGCTTGTTGTGTTTATCTGACGGGTTGATTTTACTATCTACCTATCAAGGCTGGTCTGAAAAGAAAAGAAAATGACTCGGCAAAGCGCCGCGCTTTATGCCTACATATTCTCATCAGAGAATAAGAAATCAGAGTCAACGTAGTTCGACTAACTACGGGTTACGGGGAAGGTGGCTCGCCAATACGTCAGTATTGTGCCTACGTACTCTCAACAGGTATGAGAGATCAGAGCTTACGTAGTTCGGGATAATACGGCTTACGGGAATTCAGATTCATCTGTTTTTTCGAGTAGGGTTAACAAACAGTTTCAGTAGTTGGATTTACACAACTCGACCCTTGGAGACTTAAGCGTTACCATTTGCGGTAGAACTGGGAGTTAACGACACTCTTTTCTTCAGAAAAGTTTCCATTGAATTATGGGCCCACGGGGCAAAAGGTTTGAAGTTTGTTTTCTGTCTTTTATGGAAGAACTGTTTTTTAGTTGTTTGTAGTTCGTACAACACTAGAGACTATGACCTGGGAACGAATGCGTCGCATATCGTCCAAAGGACGAATACTAAACGTTCTAGATGATTGAGAGGAGGCCGCTCAATTATCATTACCCAAGTAGCTTAAGGCTCGTATCGCTCTTATACTAACTTGCCTTTATTACGTTTTTTACTGTTGTTTGAGATGAGAAGAGAGAGGGACAACCACGGGGAGACTATCAAGTCCTAATGTTGTCATGCCAAGGATTCATCCTATGGTTAAGGCTTGAAACAGGGATCTCCTAGAAGTTATCATGCATAGGTTTCAACCTAAAGTTCTAATCATCACTTCCTTATCAAAGGAAGTGAGATTCCTAGGGGATCATGTCAATGATAAACAGAAACAGATAAAGCATCAGCTTAAACAGTAAACAGTACAGGAAACAACTGTAAAATACGTGCAATGCAAGTGAGGGAGGAAATGTGTGTGGGGCATCAGCCTCTACAAGCTCATCTCGACCTCAAGCCAGATATGAATAACTGCAATCATACAGAAAATAAAATAAAATGCCATCAAGCAAATCACAAACCACATAGGCAAGGGAGCTGGGCTCTACCGAATACCCGCAAGCAAAGCCATACACTAACAATACAAGCAGAGGGAGCAACTCAACCTCTAGTGCAATCATGTTCCTAGCTTAACACACTTTAAACATGAACTTATTCTAATGCATCAAGCAAATCAAACAAGTCACATCAATACAGTTGCACAGCAAGCAAACAGACAGGAAAGAAAGCAGATCAACAGCTCCCACAGCTTCACAGCAAAGCAATCCTCTGACAGCAGCTCAGCCCTCAGTCTGTAATTGTTCTTCTAGGCTTTCACCTTCAATGGCAAGTATCAACTTGCTTCTTCAAGCTTTCCACACATCAAACACAAGTATTAACTTGTTTTTCTCCTTCAAGCTTCAGCTCTTTCTTTAATCTCAATTTGATTTTCTTCACAAGTGTCAACTTGTTCTTCTAGGTCTTCAAGCTTCAGCTCCAAGGGCAGTATTCAAACACAGGGAAGTGCAACCTCTAGCATCTTCAATCTTCTAGCAAGGAACTCCATCCTCTAGCAAGGGAGAAAGATTCATCTAACAAGAGCAAGGTGTGGATAGTGGAAAGCAAAGTGAAGACCAAAGGTCACCTCTAAGCACTCCACTATCAAGGAAAGGAACCCTCAAAGGTTCTACCAATTTGTGAGGAGCCACTCATCCTACCAAAGGAGATATGGGGCATTCACAATGGGACCTTACATCATAGGGAGGAATGGAAGTGATCAACATCTTCCATGTTTCATGAAGGAAGAAAATCTATTCTAAGAGATCTCCCTAAAAAACCTAATCCTTAACCCTAAACAAACTACACCAAAGGAAGAGAAAACTTCAAGTCTAAGCTCCATCATGCATTCCACAGCAGCCCACACATGTCTTAATCATCATCCAAGAGCAAGAGAAGCCACACCCTAGTCTAAGGGAACTAATGAAGTCATTCTAGTTGAGGTAGCAAGTTAGGATCACCTAAAACCTAGTACTAAAGTTAATCCTAACTAAAATACTAAAACCAATTGTAAAATCCTACAAAAATAACTATGGGAACCTAAGTCAATCATTACTTTATCATGTTAATTCCAGAGATTAAATCATCCAAAAAGTCCTAGAATTAAATCCTAAACTATGGGGTACTAAGGTTAAACCCTAAAACTAGAGCACCTAAAGTTCAATACAAAAAACAGCCCTAAGCTTCTTCACAAAAATGTGAGAAAAATACTATGGGAGCATACATGTCTAAAATAGCTACACATAAAAAATAAGTCCAAAAATCATCATCAAATGATCACACAAAAATCCACAAGTCAAGGTATCAACCATTATGAATTATTATCAAACAAAAGTACAAAAAATGCAATTAAACTAAAAAATGCATGAATTCCTAATCTTTTAATTGCTTAAATTTCTAGACTCAATCATGAATCGGGGGGAAAATTTCTGGAATTAATTGACTAATTTTTCTATTTTTTATGAATTTTTTTCAAACTATATGAAATAACAAAAAATTAAGAAAATACAAGAAAATAATAAATCCTGCGTGCTGAATAGCAAATATAACCAGTTCATAATGTGGGTTGGGGAAGATGGGGTGTGTGGATATCAAGCAAATACCAAGGCCCATGCGCTATGAATTCCCTTGTGTTCTCTTCAGAAAATAACAAAAGAAAAAAAGAGTCCATGCCAAGATTCGATCCCACGCACGTTTGGTTCACCCAGCGAAGATTCAAAGCTTGGATTTCTGCCTAAGTAAAACGCTGCGTTGAGGGGAGGGTATACGTGGCTCAGCGTGAGCTCTTGGAATGAGTGACCAAGTCATACCTTCAACATGACTGAATGGTGAGGATTATCTCTCCTACCTTTCAAACCTGCAAACCAGCATGCGCAAGGTTCATCGCCGGTGGCTTTTCCGGCCACCCTGGTACAACCCTAGCTTCACCTACAGGCCACCAATGGCCACGATCTCTACATGAAATCTGTCCAGAATTTCACCAGGAACTTGTCTATACCATTCATTTGTCCTAACAACGCCTGAATCTTGAAATCACAATCTCAACCGAAAATGGAGTTCACCCTAAATTGTCTCTAAACATGCGATTAATCATCCTAAATCCATCTATGTCATACTACGATCCTAACCACATGAAGGTTTCTACCTAACACTGCCTAAATTATGCAAGAAGTTGATTTGTACCAACTGGTTTCAGATGAAGAACAGTCACACTCCTTGCTCGATTCAGCCTTCAATATGATCCAGACTCACTCAAAATCTTCCTTTGAAGCTGATGCAATCTTCAATTTCTCTTGAATTGGCCTTGAACTTAGAATACGATTTCAACTTGCAGCTATGGAAATTCAACTTCACTCTCTGCTTCAGGCTTCAATCTCTTCCAAAAAGCTTGTTGAACACACTCTAATGGTTATATAGAAGCTAAAGGAATCATCCAGAACCTTCTGTAACCTTCCATATGAGATTTTCATTTTCAATTTCTCCTTCAAAATACGATGTGCAAAAGTCGTGTACTTGCTCTGTTCTGGCCTGAGTTTTCTTGCAATCATCATCTCATGAGATATTGAATTGGTTGGTGGTGATTATTCCCTTGTTTGCAATCCAATGATCCAAGTTTGATATGTTACTTCATCATGAAGTAACAAAATGGAAGTGCATGAATTTGACCTCAAACCAAAAATGTAATATTGCCATTGTTTCTAAAATGCTTTTTCCAATCAAATTTACCTATAATTTTGCCTTGTTCGGACACAAATCAATTTATTTGAATTTTTGGTCATTTAATCCATTTTAATCCTTCCTTTTTCACCACTTCTTGAACCAAGTCTTTCCTTGAGCTATTTCGATGTCTCCTTGGTACATGGTTAAGGTTAAAACCCCATTTTGAGAAACTTTCAAGTTGAACAAAATTTCATTTGAGGTGTCTAAGTTGGTGAAAATGACCTATAACCATAAATGACCTATAACCATAACTTCCCAAAATACCCTTGACTTGTCAAAGCCATAACTTGAGTTCTACACAACCTATCAAGGACTTCTAGAACTCTATGGAAAGCTAAGAGGATAAGGAACAACATTCATGTTAACCAAAAGTTCATAGGAATCATCCATCTAGGGAAAAAGTGTCATGCAAGTTGGGTGACTTTCAAGCTCCAAATTCACATGCCTCAAATGACTTGTAACTTGTCTGGCTCATAACTTGAGTTCTATAAACCCTATCAAGGACTTCTAGTACTCAAATTAAGTCTAAGCTCATGCTCTACAACAATCATGTTGGGGTCAAGATGAGATGACAATCATATCTTGAGTTAAATGGCCTGGAAGTTAGGGGTCAAACTAGGGGATTTTACACTGTCAAGTCTTAGAAACCCTAGCCTGAAACTTCTCAAACTCTTCAATTATGATGAGTTAACCTTGGAATCATCCTTAGAACATCTCAATGTATAAATCCATGATAACATGGCTCTTGAATTAGGTCTCAACCTCCTTCAAATCCTCAATTGACTTAGGGTTGGCCCAGTCAAACCCTAGCTGCACCAATCATGGCTGAGGCTTCTTATTCTTGCATAATGACCTGTCTAGGCCTCAAAGTGATCTTCAACACTTCGCATGAGCTCTCTCAAGACCTCAAGTCCAACTTCATGGTCTCGGAATCATCTGATGACTTCCCACAACTCTCAAGTTAGGAGACACACCCTCTTGGCTTCAACTACTCTCTCTGAGGATCTTTTAACTTCTCTAACAAGGATATCAACCCTTGAACACTTGAATAACCTTAGCTAGCTTCATAGTTTTGTGCAATGACCTTGATTGGTAATCATACCTCTTGATCTCCTGCACACATGTCAATGAAATGCAAATGATAATGCTAATGTGAATGAAATGACACGCAAGCTAGGTGAAGAAATGTTGGGAAACTTTTGGGGTGCAACATCGAGGGGTTCATAAGCAGATGCTTCATCCTCACCACCATTATCATCACCTTTAAAATAGAAGGAGAAGATCCGAAAAGAAAAACGAAAACGACGGCATCCGGCAAGGAGATTAAGGGAGACAAATCCCTTTGTCGCATCATCATCATCTCTGCCAACAAAACGGCGAGCGGCTCAAAGATCCAAAAGGATCAACATCATCATCAAGGGTTCAGATAACCGCGAGGGCTCTCATCATTACCCCACGTCGGAAGAAGAAGAGGACATCAAAGCTTAAGAGTAAGAGCGAGCCGTCATCCTCGCGGAAGATCCAATACAGCGGCGAAGAACTCAAAGATCATCACCTTCTCCGATTTAAAACCTCCGGCGGACAACGACCAAAAGCCTCAGACTTGCATCATCATCGGCGAGCTTCCGCGGACGGGATCCCCAACAGCGACCCATAGCAAACCGAAAAGGGTAAGCTTTCCTTGTGTGGTTTTCGTTGTGCTGTTGTGTTTTTTTCTCTTCAGGAAAGCTATATGGCAGACAAAGAAAGGAGAATGAACGACATGCAAAGCAAGAAAAAGCGCAACAACTTCAGGGTCATCAATGACCGCCGTGGATGTAATGAAGAAGAAGAGAATGGGTTACAAAACCCTATCTAGAAGCGCCAATACGCCCCCACCCCCCTTTTATCTCTCTTTATTTTTTTTATTATTCTATTTTTTTATTTACTTTATTTTAGTTCTTTATTATTTTAGTTAGTTATTTATTTATTAAATTAGTAAGGCTGCAATGTTATTGTCAAGATGACACTCTTTTTTAAAGGTTTACAATTTAATTGCTTTTAATAACTTAATTAAGACCCAATTGTTTAAAAACTTAATAAATTTTTTTTTTCTTATTTCCTAAAAACTTAACAAAGACCATACTTTCAAACTTAAAAATTAAAATCACTTTTTCAAATAAAACTCAAAACTTTTTATTTCTGAAAAGAATAAAACTAAAAAGTTTTAAATTAAACTTAAGTTTTTGTTAGGTACTTAACTCTAGAAATAAAAACTTAGTTAATTTCTAACTTTTAAGAAAAATTTCCATTAACCAAATAGATCCATTTCTAAATTAAAAATAGATTTTTTAGCATTAACATAAAAACAATTTTTCCTTAGTTAAAACAAAAAAGACTAAATTTTTTTCCTAATAAATTTCTAACATTATTTATTTATAAGTCTCTAACATTTCACTGTTGGTTATTAATTTTACAGTTGACCTTATTCGTATATGGTTGTAATTATGCGTGGCTATCGTCGCCTTGTTCTGTTTTTCATGGTTGTAATTTACGCGAGGCCATGGTCGCGGTTATTCTTGCATTTTTCATTTTTTGGGATTTTTGTAATTTACGTGGGTGATCATCGCGATGATTTTCTTTACCGCTTTCATTGTTTTCCGTGCTTTAATTCTGCCGTATAATAGTTTGTCATATTTTGCATGATTTACCGTTATTCACCTTCCGAAAGAACTAGGTCTAGCCGTTTGACCACCTACTCAATATTCTTAACCCTTGATCGTTTCCAAAACCCTAATTAGCCTAGGCGTCCCGCCGTGGACAAAAACTCCCTTTACCCTAGCGTTAGGTCAAAGAGTCGCCGTACTCTGTTTTAGGGTTTCTCGCCGTGGAATCCCTAATTTTAACCCTAATATTAATTCAACATTTCAGCGTAGAAATAGGAGTTTTAAGACTCCACGTGAGCGTGTCCTTAAGATACATTTACTCCCCTTGAAACCTTGACCACAGTCAAGAAGTTTCTAACCTCACTTTAGAGGGGAACTACGATTACTCTAATTCCATTCCCTATCCAAGATACTTAGGAAAAAGATGCGAGTCTTGCTGAGTAAACTTAGGACTAACCCTTAGGTCTTTTAGGTCACTCTATCCCCTAGCTCATTATATACTTAGAATATATAATAAAATAAAAAGCATACAATACACAAAAGGTTCCTGTAGAGTATTACAGAAGTTTAGGGTGCTAGTACCTTCCCTAAAGCTTAACCAACCCCTTACCTAGGTCTCTCCCCGCATTGTGTTTACGATGCAAAAATAGGTTTTCCCTCTTTTGAACTTTTCCTTCGGATAAATCAAAGAGCGGTTGTGAATTAAGAATTGTGATTCAAACTAATTAATAGTTTGATATTCTATTTCCACCGCAACAGTCACAAATTGCCTTCATCTTCTTTTCTCGATAACCTTGGAAGGATAGGTCACTGAAAGATGCTTTTTACTTATTTCTTTTATCTCTCAAAAACTTCAAGCATGTTGACATATGAATGCACATCCATATTTAATAAGGATAAATCAAGAAAACTATTTGAAACAAAGTGTCAGGTTTCCGGTTACACTTCACATGCCTCAAAATCTTAAATACAAAGTTAATGTTTGAAGAATACATTAGTAAGGTTTTACTTTAAGTTAATATGTGTAATACATGAAATGAATTATCAGACATTAAGAAATCATTGTAACATTGTCAGAATTTATTGAATTGCATAAGTTGTGAACAGATAGAAAAACTCGTATGGGATCGAAGGAACCATATCCTAAGTTTTTGGAGTCACAAGCATTTGATCAAAAGCCCCACTCTGATACCAATTATTGGCAATAATATGGACACAAAGAGGTCTAGAAGGGGGCGAATAGGTGTCACAACTGCGAGAAAAGGGTCGGCTGACAGACAGAAGAGTCGCCATCGAACGTTATTTATCCCAAAGAGCGGGCAAGGAAACGATCGAAAAAAACCTGACGAAAAAGGAAAGACAAGGTCATCGCAACCAAATCTTGGGTTCGGGAGTCGGTTACGCAAGGGGAAGGTATGAGCACCCCTCACGTCCGTTGTACTCAACAAGATCCACGCTTGTTGTCTAATCTATGGGTGAAAACTTTCTAAAGCTGCTAAACGAGGGTGAACGAAAAGAACAGACTCGATAGGACATCGTCGCCCTATGCCTACGTATTCCCTCATCCAATGGGAAAGTCAGAGTCAATGTAGTTCGAGAAACTACGGGGGAGGTTGCTCGCCAAGACATCTTCGTCTTGTGCCTACGTATCCTCATCTAGTATGAAAAATCAGAGCAAAATGTAGTTCAGGCTAACTACGGAAAAGGGGGTCTCGATCGCACGGGTGCGAGAGAAAATGGTTCAGAATAACAGGTTGTTCTCGATTGCATTGGGGCAAGAGAAGGGGAGGTTAGTTGTTAGTGAAGGTCTCGATCGCACTGGAGTGAGAGAAAAGGGAACTTAGTTGTTAGTGTGCTTGCCAAGACATCTTCGTCTTGTGCCTGTGTATTCTCAAAAGATATAAGAAATCAGAGCAGACGTAATTCACGGAACTACGGAAAAAGGTCTCGATCACACGAGTGCGAGAGAAAAGGGTCTCAATCGCAAGGATGCGAGAGAAAAGGGTCTTAGGCCTGGAACGCCTAAATGGAAGGGAGTCGAATAGGTTCGGGAGACACACGCTAAATCCTAAGACGTAGGAGCGAATGCGTCGCATATCGCCCAAAGGACATACGCTGAAGACTCTAGACGAGAAAGGAGAGTCTCCCCACTCATCATTTCCTATGCATCTAACACTTAGAACTCACAACACTCATCGCGATTATTGAAAGTTTGAATTAAGGTCCAAAAGGGTTAAGTGAATTGAATCGGGACCAATGTGACACTAAATCGTGGTAGCTCGACTTATGAGCGAAGTCAAACTGTAGGAGGTCACATAATTGATATTTGTGCTTCGGACAAGATAGAGAAATGATATTGAGGATCATTCTCTGATTTAATCATGTCACACGGACCCAAAAAAGTGGGATCTCGTCTTAATTGCAAACATAATTTCGATTAATCGAAGGTATCCTATCGCGAACCCAAAATAATGAAAATGACTCAAATGGTCATTTTCCATAGATTTGAAATCGGGAAGATTATCAACTCCGATAAATCCGACGCTTACGAATACAAGACTTCATCGATCGAAGAAAGTCAAAATAAAAACTGAAAAGAAGAAGAAATGAGGAGAGAAAGGAGGTGGTCTCAGATCCAACATTACTTATAAATAATTTGACTAATAACGGATTACGGAAGTCTCGTTATCGACCAAAAACAAGGAAATAAATCCTCAAACAAAAATGAAAATGCTAAAATTTAACCTCCAAGAAAATTAATTAAAAACTTCTTAAAAGAAAATAAAGTTAAAAATATATATAATAACAGTCTAAAAACTGTTCATAAAAATATTAACAAAAACTTAAAAGTTAAATTATATAAAATATATTTTACAATTTAAAAAGAAACAGGGGGGTTTGTATCAGAAAATAAGGGTCAGAAAATAATTTGGATCACGCGGGCAAGGCCCATCACCATTCTTATTCAAACCGCAAGACAGCAAAAAAAAGTGGTAAATCCATCAACAGTCCAAGACCAAAATGAAAAGATCCTCTTCTGTTCAACATCATCTTCATAAAATATCATCTCCAGAAAATCGCTCATCATTATTCTTCTCTTTCAAAACCAATTCAACATTGTCTTTCAATCTCTCTGTTTGTATTGTTGTGGTTTTCAGTTGAGGTTTGATGTGGGTTTCGAAATGGATTCACGCGGATGGGTTAGTTTTTAGAAGGAGGCGATTTCTGAGTTTGAGATTTAGATGGTTGAAGGTTGGATGTGTTTGTTTGTTGAAGTTTGGAGGTGATTCTGGAAACGGGTTAATGGATTATGGGTTTTGCAAGCTCGGTTTGTTTGAGGAAGGAGGTGAGTTTGTGTTGATGATGTATTCTCAGAGGTTGAAGTTTTGGGGTTAGGGGTTCTGTTTGGTGGAAGTTCAGATGAAATGGGTGTCAATGGTTTTTGTTAATGGTGGATTGATGTTGAATGTGTTGTTGGGTTTGGAGTGTTTGTGATTAGCAAGTTAATTTATGGGTTGAAGGGATTTGATGGAGTGTTAATGGAGATGATGAAGACGGATAGGGTGAGAGTGGTGGAGGATGGAGGTTTTGAAATGGGTAGGAGAAGACGGGTTGACGGAAGATTTTCTGGTGAAGGGGTGGTGGTTCGAAAATGGAGGAAAGGTGGTGGCCGTTGGTGTTGCGGTTTCATTCCCCAGATGATGATGAGGAATAGTGTAGAAGGCAGATTAGGGTTTTCTAGGGATCTGAAGGAAGAAGAAAAACAGTAAATATATATATATATATATATATACTGTAAACACGACACGTGGCCTTGGCATTGTTTTTACTGAATTTGATTAACAAATTAATGGTGCTGGTTTAATAAAACACTAATGATAAATGTTGATGTTAATAATAACTAACTAAATCCTAGTTGATAATAAAACCTAATTAATTCTAATGAATCTAAATATTCTAAACTAAAAACTTAATTAATGAAATTCTAAACTTAAACTAATTCCAATCCTATTAAAATAAAATCTATTCTAAAATTATACTACTTAAAATTTTAATAAAATGTATTAAAATCTAAATTATATTTTCAATTCTAAAAACTATTAAAATTAATATCTATTTCTAAACTAAATATCTATTTCTAAGTTTATTCTAAATCTATTAAAAATAAAGGAAAAAATAGCAATAAATTCACAAAATGCCATGGAAATAAAAACAGAAAAAGGGCGAACACCGAAATGCACCAAAATAATCAGCACATACTGAATCACCAGGAAGAGAGCAACATTCGCTCGATTTCAACGTGGAACTTCTCATTTGAATTGGTTTAAATCGTCTAAAATGCGAGCAAAGCGGCTGAAATCTCGATAAATTCAATCAGGCTGATAATATGGACAAGATGTGACCTAAATGATATGCAGATGAAATGTGAAGTAAAAGTCAGTCAAAGTTAGAAAAAGGGTGGGCAAATTTTAGGGTGCAACAATAGGCCTATCCACAAGTCGATAATTTCACAAACATTTTAGGTCCCATAAACGAGATAAGAGATTTAAGATACATGGAAGCAAAACACAACAATAAGAAAGCTTGGAAGCATCTCAATAAATTAAGTCAAATAAAGTATTACAAGATATCACTAAGAACTTGTTAACTTCTAATGCAAATCAGTTACAAGATAACCAAAGCTTCTATAAACAAAGCCATTTGAAAAATACTTTACGTAGATACTCATTCAAGGAATAATTGTATTTATGATGACCCGATAAGATTTAGGCATTGCATACCTAAGCTTACACATTAAATATATATAAGCAAGGTCTAGCCTAAATGACATACAAACGATGTAATTTTGCACTAATGAACTAGAAATATTAATAAATACTGGAAAATTAAAGAAGGTAAGTGTCGTACCTCGAAAATTCATTCGAACATACGACCCTCCCGCAAAAGGCGCGGAAATACGGATCGACAGAGTCGTCACCAAAGTTTATTTTTACCGAATGAACGGGAGAGGAAAATATCGAGAAAACCTCATAAATGCGGAAGGAACACGACCGTTGCAACCATCTTCCTGAGTTTGGGAGTCGGTTACGCGAGGGGAAGGTATTAGCACCCCTCACGTCCGTTGTACTCAATGGGAACCTCTTAATTCGAGTTGTGATGAAAGTTAGCTAAGCTTAATTCTTCTCTTCACAATACTAAATACTAAAAGGATACTATAAAGGCTAAAGACGCTAGGGGAAAATGGATGGTTAGAGGATAGGGTGCTTGCCAAGGATTGGGGTCCTTGTGCCTACGTATGCTCATTCGGACGAGAATGAGAAATCAGAGCTCTCGTAGTTCGACTACGGGAAAGGATGGGGGGAAATGGAAGATGTAGGGGATTGTGCTCGCCAAGATCGTCACAATCTTGTGCCTACGTATCTTGTATTCAAGAATGAATAAAGAATCAGGGCATTCGTAGTTCGTGGTAACGACCACGGAAAGGATACGGGATTGAATTGGATTGAAGTGGGTACTGGATGACGATTGCTTGAAACTTAAGAAAGACTTCTCGGACCCAAGTAATCGGGAGAGCGAACCAAAGACTTGGAACTCTCTCTTTTTCATCTTGAAGAATAAGGTTGTATTTGAATGGGTGAGGTTGATCGGATGACGACTACTTGAAGCTTAAGAAAGGCTTCTCGAACCCAAGTAGTCGGGAGAGCGAACCAAAGACTTGGAACCCTCTCTTTTTCATCGTGAAAAGAAAGTTGTTTGAGTTTGAAATGGTGTTTGGAATGAGTAGTTGAATGATGGTTGGACGATGTCGTGTTATTAATGTTATTTAGAGGCATCAATTGCTCACACACAAATAAGATAACTCACATCTAAACAACCGAAAGCAAGATCAAAGACTTGAACCTACTCTTTACACCTTGAAAAGAATTGAATAGTTGTTAATTGATTGATAGTTTGTTTCGAAAATTCGCTTGACGTTGGATCAAGGGTTTGACTTATTATCGCGTGCAAAACGTGTTGGAAAGGAAATGGTTTGAAAAATGAGACTGACTTAACTTACGCATCAAGGGTCAAATTGTATGCAATAGGTTGATGGCGAATGCGTATGAGCACTCGACTTACAAGGGTTTGAAAATGGCTCGATGACGAATCGAGAATTAGTTTGAAAATAGTTTGGTCCGCTCTAGTCCCTGTGGGTGCTCCTAGGAGATAAACCGATAATCAAAGAAATACGAAACATACATCGGAATGGGAGAGGGGTCCATGTAAGTTACACGGGATTGCACGAAATAAAGGGGTCTCATTGTCAGAAATGAGTATGACAATATGAATATAGCAAGATAATATAACAAATATCCACAATAATATTTGACAGAAATTAAAGTTAGTGGCTAGTTTGATTACGAATTAAATCGGGGAAAATGTAATGCTAAACCATCGTAGCTCGACTTATAATGAAAGTTGGTCTATAGGAGGTCACGTGAGTTGATTTCCGTGCTAAAAAAAACAAGATGGAGAAATGATATTGAAAATCTTTCACCAATTTAATCATGTCGCACGGACGGGATCTCATCTTTAATCGTAAACAAAATTTCGATTAATCGAAGGTAGCCTATCATGATTCCAAAGTAGAGAAAATGACCCAAAGGGTTATTCTCTATAGATTTCAAATCGAGAAGGTTATCGACTTCGATACACGACGCTTACGAATCGGAAGACATCATTGTTCGGAAAAATGAATAAAAATGGAAATGGAATAGAAAATAAAATAGAAAACAAAATAGTCTCGAATAAATTATCATCTATCAATAGTTTGACCGATAATAATTTGTAAAATTGTCATTGACCAAAAAGTGAGTAAAATGAAATAAAATGGATAAACTGAGTAAAAAATCGATAAAAATCAAAAAAATGAAAAGTTTGAAAGAAATTGGTCTCATATCCAATGTTATTTATCAATAGTTTAACCAATAACGGTTTACGGAGGTCTCGTCATCGACCCCAAAAGTAAAAATGGAACAAAATGTCCAATGGAAAATTCAAACTTTAAAAAGAAAATACTCTAAAACTCTAAATATAACATAGTATAAACTTCTAAGTATAATATATAAAAGATTCTAAAAGAAACTATAATAATAGAAATATAGACATTATTAAATAGGAAATAAAAAACAAAAAAGGGTTTGTTAATGAACAGGAGGTGAGTAAAAGAAAAAAAATCAGGATCACTTGGGCTTCGAAGCCCATCACCCATCTGTGACAAAAGCAAATGGGAGGTAAAAAATTTAAATGATGTAGAATCATATGGGCTTCATTTTGAAGCCCATCATCCACAATCACTCGCTGCAAACGTGATTGAGGGAGGGGTGTAGATTAAAGATTTCGCGTGGACACCAAACATTCCTTAAAAATAAAAATAAAAGTCAAACGAAAATAAAATGTCTCACGGCCAAAACCAACAGCCTTGAGCATGATGACGTTTCGTCAATACCATCATCGGCGCAACAGTTCATAGAGAAAAAACTTCATCGACGAAACCATTTCTTATGCAAAATCCAGATCAATCTCCTCTTCACGCTCATTAACTTTATTGATTTAGGTCTCTTAACCTTCTTCTTCATATCATTTTCTCTCTCCGTTTGCGAAACGAGTGTTATTCTGGTTTGGTTTGAGTTTTAGGGTTTTTTGAAGGTTTTTATTTGGTTGGGTGCGATTTGATGAAAACGGAAGAGGGTTGGAGGAGATTGATAAGATTTTTAAGAGTTTTTGGAGTGAACAGATTTGAAGGGAGTGGTTTAGAAAATTGGAGTTGAAGGGATGATTGAAGAAGGTTAAAGTTGGGGGTATAAAGGTTGTTTTGAGTTTGTGTATGAAGGATGAGTTGAAGTTTTAAAGATCTGCGGTGAGGGTTTTAGGTTTCTGAGAAGAGTGAAGGATTTTATTGAAGTTTGGAGATGAGGTTCTGTTGTTGGAGAAGATGGAGGTTCAAGCTATGATTTTCGGTTGGAGGATGTTTGTGAATAATTCAGATTTTGGGTTTGAAAGAGGGCTTTTGAGGGATGATATCGAAGAAGAGGAGGGTTGGGTTTTTGTTGGAAGTAGGAGTTCTGTGGAGAATGATTGGGATATGGGTCTCGAAAGGGATTCACAGATGAAGAAGATGATAGAAGATTCGAAGAAATGAGTTGAATAAGAATGGCGTCTTGGTGATTTATGTGTTAATGGTGATTTGGGGTTTAGTTGATGTTAATGGAGAAAGAAGGTTTGGAAGAAATGGGGTTTGTGGTTAAGGTTTGAAGAAGGATGAAAGATTTTTGAAGGTTAAGAGCCGAAGAAGGATTTAGAATGTTTGAGGGAAAGCTTTGCTGTTACAGTTTGTTGTGTTGTTGAAGGTTAATGGGGAGCTTTTTTTTTGAAAGTTCTGAAGTTGAAGAAAAAATTCGGAGGAGAGTCTTGGGGTTGAAGGTGAGTTGGTTTTCATTTTGCTATGAAGATTGAATGTTGTGAGGATTTTTCCTTTGCAGTTGTCATTTATACGTTTTTTGCTTGTACAGTCCGCGTGGGATTAAAAGAGGAGAAGGTATGTGGTCCCCTTTTTGGTTTATCTTATTTTGCAGGAGCAAACACTGCATCTTTCCTTTTTTGTTGGTGGAGCGGTGCGTATTCTGTATAATACAACTATAGGTTCTGAGACTTTCACAGAGGTTGGATAATGGTCCTTTTCTGAATTGTGTATGAGCTGTCCCTTTTGCAGGCGAGGGTTTCAACATTAGTAGCAGGCCAACTTGTTGGATGGAGCGGTTTCCGTACAGTATTTGTAGGTTTGTGGGAAGGCAAGGTTGAAGCAGTGTGGTGTGTACGAGTGGTTTTGTTCATCATGAATAGGGTGCGTTGGATGTACGGTTTACGTGTTTCCCGGTCTAGTGCGTGGCTTTTTGTATGGATACGTAGGGTACAGCCTCTCTCCTGCTTTATTTTGTTTAGGGTTGATTGAAATTGGACGAAGAAGAGAGAAGGCCGACCACTTTCGTTTCTTCGTACAAGTTTTGGCGCATTGTAGGTGTGTGAATTGATTGCTGTGAGAATTCTGTGGTATTGCAGGTGGTATGGCGCGAGGTCATATTGCTACGCAGGTACCGTTTTTTTGTGATTTTGTGGATGATTTGCAAACCGTACCATTTGTCGTTTTTTTTAGAAACCTCCCTTTTCTTCTTTGAATGTAGGCTTTTCTTGTGGTTGCGAATTAGATGCGATACGGTAGCTGGAATGGAATTTGGGATTGTTGAAAGGGAATTGGGCCGTATGTAGGCTTGCTGCATTGTAGGTTAGCTGCTGTGAAAACGTGACGTCACGGTCTGGATTGGATGGTATTTGGGGAAACTTCTGTTCTCCCTTTGTACGTGTGCGAAGAGTGGCAATAAAGACCTCAATGTTATCTCATTGTTGTATTCTTATTATTATTGTAATGGGCTTCCCCTTTAGAAACTTTCTCACTTGTAAAACAAATGTAAGCTGGGTTTTGTATCATGGTGCAGCCACTGGTTTCCTCTCTTTACGATTATCTGGTTGTACTAAAACACTAGTGAATATGCCTTATAACGCAATGAACCTTATAAGAAATTTGGAGCCATGGGCTTTTGTGTTATTTTTGCTTGTAAAAATAAAGGATCATTGAAACTTTCTGCCACATTCTTGAAAATCTTCAACCTTTGCATTCTCACATTATTATCAAACTTTTAAAATTTGACTAAATCCATAGTCACTAAGTCTTGAAGTCTTAATTAAATTCTAAAGTTCTTGTCGTCTTCAAGAAAATAAAATAACTCCAATTGAGCTACTGACAAAAATGAATCGGGACCTTAAATTGAAATGAACCCACCACCTCAGTTGAAACAAAACTTGAATCGGTCCTGGAGTAAACCGTAACTCCAATTTGGCCTTGAATAAAAAATTGAACTCCAATAAATTCACATTTGAACTTGATATTAAATAGGGAGTGGAATTGTCCAGAATTATTACCATGGACCCAAAAACCTCATTGCTTTGAAATCAAGAAATAATGCCTTCAAGTATGTATTGTAGTAAAACTTTGCAAAAATCAGCTTTGACCTGCACTATTCCTCATTCAACATTATCCACATGTCTGACCTGACACCTCAAGTGAAAATAACAATATTTTTTGCTCTTTTTTTTTTAATAAAGAAAGTGGGTGAATGTACATAATGGAAGCTGTACAAAGGTAGGACAAATTTGTGGTATGACAGTAAGGGAAGAGAGAAAAGATACACTGAGATATATAGTGGTTTGACGTTCATCATCGGTTTTCCTACTCTACTCTTCAATAGTGTTAAAGAAAAAATGTTAAATAATTACGATCTTCCACTATTTTGATAAGTTTGATACAAGCATTTTGATTACAATAAAATATCATATGATAATTCTCTTTATTGATGCAAACACTCGAGCTTCTAACAAAAACAAGATCCCCAAAGATCTTGATTTAATAACCTTGCTATCCATAATAACATGATCCAAGTATTTGTGTGTGGAAATACACCTTGATCCAAGTATTCTAAGAACAATCTTTACACAACTTCACCAAAGTTGGACATCTTCCATCTCCGTCTTCTGAACAGATTATACTCGACCTCATCAAAGTCTTCCATGGACTATAATGAAACTCTCTTCTTGATAGTTACCAATAAGAGCCAAATTGAATTTAAGAAATGATGCATGCCTCCTGTTACAAACAACAAACTTCACACAAAAATATTAGATACCTTAATGTACCACTATTATCCCTCAAACACTCAATCTTTAGAAATGAGTGCCCAAGAAAAAGGATAATGACTAAAGTTAAAGATGATCAACAGTGCCAAAGGAATCACACACACACACACACACACACACACACAAAAAAATTCACAAGATGTTAATAAAAAAAACTTGAGTGTCGGTGAATGAAGAACACACAGAAGGTTCTCTTAATTTTCTGGATAAATGGGTCTTAGTTCTTGTTGGTTCTCATGAGCTTGATCAATCATGAATCACTATAATATTGATCAATTCTCTTTTTCTGGTTTCCATCAAACAACAAAGAATTACACAAAAATTGTGTGTAACAAAAAGAAGCAAATCTAACATGTATTAACACTCAATAAGTTTTTCTTAAAACAAGATAATGAATAAATTTTTTTTAGGAATATACACACTAGAGAAGAGAAGACAAATTGACATTTTTGTCTCCGTGGGGTTTATCCATATTGTTTCACCCACTAGTTATTGGATCAAAGAAACAACTATTTAATTATAAGGTGTAAAATTGAACATTTGAAGATATGATTCAAGTCAAGAAGAAATCATTATTCGAGTTACAAAATATTGTGATTCAATTTAGTTAAACCCGTGATTCAAGTCAAATTGGGCAAATTGCAATCCTAGTTTTCATAGAGGACTATGATTTGAGTCAATTCAAATTGTGTTTCAAATCAAATTATCTAGTGGACAAATCCAATTTTCACAATAATCTTGATTCGAGTCATACATTATAAATGATTCAAATAAAATTACTAGCACTACAACATTTGTTGTCTTTGGCAACACTTTTTTAGGTAACATGTAATAATTGTTGCCTTAAATTCTTATAGGCAATAATTTACGGTTGTTGCCAAAAATATATTTGCAACCCTTGATAATTGTTGTCTATAATACTTTTGGAGACGTTTTTGGAACGTCACTCTTTTATTTTTTTGGCAACGATTGTTAATTGTGCCATTAATTGCTTTTGGGGACGATTTTAAAGCGTTAATATATTATTTCTTTAGCAATGTTTGATAATTGTCCCCTAAAATAGTTTTGGGGACATTTTTAGATCGTTACATTAGTTCTAATAAAAGGCTACATTTCTTCAATGTTGCATAAAATTTTAACATCATCAAATTTTTGGTGACAATTATCTTCCCTCCAAAACTTATACACTAAAAAACAAATATTTTCCTCTAAAATTTATTTAACATATATATATATATATATATTAAAAATATTCTAACACATAATAAAATAATATTTAACTATAATAATATATAACTATAATAATATATAACTAACACTTAATATTTTCCTCTAAACATTATTAAAAAAAATTTAAACATTATTAAAAACAAATATTTCCCTCTAAACATTATTAAAAAAAATTTAAATATAAAAAATCATCTATTATACAACATTTCATTTTGCAATTGCATTTAATTTGGTTTCTCTCTCATTTTTTCCATAAAAGAGATCCACCAGATGTACGAAAGCTCCTTCCAATCTCTATCGGAACGTTTTTTCAAGGACGTCGTCGACCACTGGTAATGCTTTAACATGTGCGGCTCGACTCGGTTTGAAACCGAAGCTTACTTTCCACTGCTTTTCATCACTTAAGAACCAAGAATTGGAAGAATTGCAGAAGCAATTGGGGAAGAAGCAGAAATTCGAAGACGCTATTTCATCTCTTAATTTTCTGCCCCAAACCACATATCCATCAACTTCTACATCTCCATAAATCTGTATGCTCCTTTCATTTCAATTTGAATTTTGTGTGATTAGGTTAATCTTGCCTAAATGTTGTTATTGTTTGATTTGATGCATAATTTGAAGCTTATAATTTGACTGTGGTGTTATTGGTGGTGGCAGTTTTATACTGTTATATGCCGAGTTGCTACGGTGTTGAACACGAGATATACAGCGCCTGGTTTCTGGAGTGCTGGTTTAGGCCTTTTTAAGCAGTCTATATTGTTAGTTTCAGAATCTTTTGAGAAGGAGCACTTGAAGGCTTACATTGCTTAGTCCAGGGAACATTTGCATCTAGAAGATGACCCTTCGCAAACTTTGCGACCTGCAGAGACTCGTGAAAACAGAGGTGATTTTCTTTTAATATCTTCGTGTTGATGAGTTTTGTGGTTTCGAAGATTTTAAGTAGTTTGTGTTTGCCTTCCTGTGATGATCACATTTTGTGTTGATTCAGGATATCTTTTTGAGGGGCACCTTAGGTAGATCAAGAGCCACCACAGCCTGAATGGTTGGTGCAGGCAAACCTTTTGACAGCAGCGGCTAGACTATTTGAAGCGGAACCCTCTCAAGGTTTAGCAACTAATGAAAATATGGCAGATGATGTTGCTAGTGTGCTTGAAATGCTTAGAAATAGAATGGAAGAAGTTGTGTCACTTGTATATTTCCGAAATCTTTCATGTATCTCTGATAACAACTTCTCCATTTACCACTTTAATCCTCAATTGTCTGTTCTCCTCTAGAAGTTCAACTTTATCTTTCTGCAAGATTGCATTCTGCTTCAAAGCAAGATTTCTTTGCTCCTGTTGTGATTTAGAGTACAACTTCTGTAGAGTCTGTAGAGCAGACTCAATTTGAATAAAGTGAGAATGCACTCCATGCATCAGAGTCTTCAATCTTTCTATCTCAGTATGCTTTTCTAAAACCTCTTGGTCTTTCAATGCTATTTTCTACACTAAATTTTCAGCCTCTAACTAAAGATTTTGGTTTGATTTTTTTAGTTGTTTAGCATTTTCTTGCGCATTCAGAATTTCATTCTCCATTGAAGATATTTTCTTTAGGCACTCATTGTAAAGGAAAGCAAGAGACTCTTTCTCTTCATTCAATTCAGTAAGTTTCTTCCTCAATGCTTTGATTTCCAGTTCTGCTCTTCCAATTTGCTCATTAGCATCCTGGAATTCTCCTTAGCAATTATTATCTTGCCCTCCAACATTGGAATCTTTTCAAGACACAACTTATATGGAAGGAAAACAGTATCCTTTTGAGCTTCCATTCTGGTAAGTTCTTGCTTCAGATTTTTGGCTTTAATTTCTGCCATAGCAGCTCTGTTATCAAATCCCTTGGCTTCCAGCTGAGCCAGAGATAACAATGTTTCTAGTCTAGCTATACTTTCTAGACACTGGTTGTACTGAACTTCACCAGCATCCTTCTCTGCTTTTAGCTGACTCAAAGATTCCTTCAAAATTTTGACTTCAATTTCAGCTTTACTTGCTCGTTCATCAAGGCCTTCAGCGTCGTCTTGTGCCTTATTAAGATCACTCTCCATTTTGGACAACTTCTCCAAACTCTTCTGGTACTGAACAAAGAGAGCATCCTTGTCATACTGCATTTTGGGTATGGTTTCCCTTAAGGTTATTGGTGTTATGTTACAGTTGCAATTGATTTAAAAATATTTATTTTGTAGGTATTCCAGTCATGCTCGTATGTGGATGGCGCGTATCAGGACTGAAATAGTAGAACAAAAATTGGATGATTACCAATCTGCTATGGTTGATTGGCACAACTTTTTTGATGAAACAGAAGCCTGCCATGGTGTTGATATGAGCAACTTGGCAAAGCCTTCTAAAGAGGAGCGGAGGAAATACTATCTACAGGTAAGTTTTAAACTTAGTACACTTTAAGTGTATTTGTTATGTTTCAATTAAATTAAATGAAATTTTGGTTATGGTTGGAGTTGTTGGCTCTACATTATGTGCTGACTTGTAGAGACACAGGCTCGACATGCTCTATAGGGCTGAACAATTCAAATCATCATGGGCGAATAGTAGGCGTAGGTGATTTGTGTCAGCGTGGTTGGTGTCGTATGAGTAGAGCTTTAAACAAGAGTCAAACCCCTTATTAGAAGTGACCAACAACAGAATCTGCAATACCAGTAGTATAAGAGCTCAAGCTTCTGGTGATAAACATGCCCCAATTTTCATGCTTGTGTGTATGTGTGTTTTTGACATGTACGAATGTTTAACATATGTGTATCTTCACCTTGGAAAAAAGGAGAATTTGCTTGACTTTATAAATTTTGGTATTGACAGCAGTCAACACAGGCTAACACCTGCCAGCTGCCAGATGACTATATTCTACGGAGGTCAAGCTCATGTTTTTGATGATATCCACCCACATAAGGTCAGGCCCCTATTCTTAACATGGTGTATTTGTTTACTGCATTTTGTGAAATACGGCCTGGAATTAGTTTGTATTTATGAGTTATCACGTTGAAATAAGCTCATGTATAAATATTGGTAACAACTTTTTCATCTTCATGATGCTGGTGTTGACCAGTCTTTAATTGATACTACTCTTCCTGTGTTTCTTTATAAAGCTATTATTGGATTGAAGAACCCTTTTGATTGTGCTGTTTGTTTGTGTGAATTTGAGCTTGAAGATAAGCTTAGGTTGTTGCCGAAATGTAGTCATCCTTTTCATATGGAGTGTATTGATACATGGCTTTTGTCTCATTCTACTTGTCCTCTTTGTAGAGGTAACTTGCTTCATGATTTCAATACGAACAATAGTTGTTCACCTATTGTTCTTGTTCTAGAATCTGGTAGTGATAGTTCTAGGGAAATTGTTCCAGAAAGAGATACTGCTAGTGTTAGTGTTACTGCTACTGCTATGGCTACTACTGCTATAGGTACAGGTGGTAGTGTTCTTGGTAGGACTAGTTCTGTTATGACAACGAATTCTGTTACAACAAACATTTAATGTCATGGGGACACAACTTGTAACAACACTAACTTGGAAATATTAGAATACGACAGACATTTTATGTGGCAGCACTACAATTCACTTCTCAATTTTAATATACCATGACTGCAATGATTTTTACCCATCATATGCTATAACTCTTCAGTTTCCTTAAGTGCATTGCATCGTCAATTTCTTTATTCAATTGCCGAATATACCCATTATTAAATTAAGCGAGTTTGCGTTATTCCCATTATGGTGTGATTTCCGGTAACATTGTCTTTGAATCAAAGCTTATCTGTTTATCTGGATAGGATCCACTGAATGAGTTGAACAAAACCTTATCAATCTTCGTTCCAAAGCTGTAGCATACCTTAATATGGATTGTGTTGTTCAAGGCCCTGGTTTCTTTGTTGGCTCAACTCCTCAGCTAGACAGTCTTATTCGCGAGGTCACAAAAAAGGTATTTTAAGTAACAATCAGTATACGAGACATGGTCTGCTTCTGATGAAGGCAACAATGTAATGCTTTTGTTACTGTTTTTCAAGTACTTGTTTTCATTTACTGATTATGCATTTATCGTTGATTCGGTAGTGTTGTTTTAATAGTGTGTGCGTGTGTACATATATGATACTTGACATGTATATGACAAACACACTTTAATGCTATTAAAAAAGCGGGTTCAGTTTTGTTATCATGTTCTCATTATTGTTTTTCAATTTCTTGTTTGATTTGTGTATTTGTGTATAAGATAAGATATTTTTTTGTTATATCATAATTATTATTAGCTAGATAGATCGAGATATACTTATGAATTATAATAATATTAGTATCACAGAGAAATTAAATCAACAAGAAATTGACATGGGAACTGCTGCTCAAAGTTCTTCAGAAATCTATACAAGTGATAGTGAAAAGGGTTTTACAATTGATCATCACTCTTCTGGTTCATCTGAATTAGATGCAGGAGCAAAGTTTGTTCTTGTATCTCATGGTTAGTAGTGTTCAAACTATAGTATGGTATTGTTGTTACTATGTTGTTGATTAATTTAGTATATGGTTGTGTTTGTAGGATCATGGTTACATCGTGGTTATCATTTGACAACATCTATTATTGGACCTGTGATTCTTACACTTCCATTTACATTCACTCTTCTGGGTTGGTTTGGAGGAATGATTTGGTTGATTCTGGCAGGAGTTATCACATTATATTTGTATAATCTTTTATCGCTTGTCTTAGAACATCATGCTCAGCTCGGTCATCACCAGCTTAGATATTTTAGGTTAGTTTCTATCTTCAATTTCCTTGACTACTTTTCTTTTGTTTTTATCATTGATTAGGTCACCGCCGAGGTGTAGCGCAAGTGGTTGATGAGCTACTCTGATTGTTGACACTGACACGGCGGACACGTCTTGTTTCAGAGGTGTTGAAAGACTCGTAATTTGGTTGAAAATGTTGTTGCAGGACCTAGATGGGCAAGATACTACATAGGGCCTCTTCAATTTATCATATGCTTTGGGACAGTAATTGGTGGTCCTCTTGTTGGAGGAAAAAGTCTCAAGGTAGTAACATGAAAAGGGTCATTTCAATTTTCCCTTTTATAGCTTTTATGAATTTTTCAAAATTTTCTTAGATATAATAAAAATGTTGACTTAGATTGGTAGAAACTTCAGGTCAGTTTGTAGATATGAAAAGGCGAATGATGAATGATAGACTGATGAATAATAGACTAATGCTCGTAGAAAAAGGCTTCTTAGATGTAGATGGACTTAAAGGAAAACAGTGGTTCAAGCAACTTGTGAGTGTGTTTATTTACCATGTATCATGGATACACTAATTAAACCTCTTTAACTGATTTAAGTTACTATCTTGAAAGTTAGAAGCAGTCTGCAAACTGTGAACTATATATTGTGCAAGAGTGTAGCTCATTCTTTGTGAAACTTCCAAACTCGATATACGAGATTCTTAATATGCTACTCGGAACACCACTCTGGCTGCAATTACTGAACTGCCACTTTGTTTCACATTGTTAAGTTTGTATTCTTTTGTCATATGCTAGTTAGCTACTTATCACTTTGTTTAATACTCCTGTATTACAGGTGTTTGGGCATCCGAATGACGCTGAGAAGTTAGAGTTTTTATTCTACAACTAGGTCAAACGGCATAAGTGAAAAAGAAAGATTACCAGAAATTTAACATGAGATCTGGTGGGTTACTAGAGCCATACAAAGAGCTACTTCTGCACTGTGAGGAGAATTCAAATAAAAACTAATATGAAAACTGATCTATAGAATAGATGAAAAAGTCTATATTTATGTTTTACATGTACATATTAAGTGTTTATTTTTCCCTACAACAATAATATAGTGGTCAACATTTTCATCTGTATAACTGTATATTAAATTAACAAAAGGGAAATCAATATTTCCATCGTTTTTGTCTCTTGCATTGTGTAATTGTTAATTCCAATATGCTGATAAATATAATCTTACAATTTTCACTAGTTTGAAATTTGTATTGTTTTTTCTTACTAATTTGGTTGGACAAATGATTATTAGTAATTTGATTACGACATTTTCTTGCGACTATTTTCTGCGATTATTTCCTGCGACTTTACCTGCTAAACTAATTACCCACGAAGGTTTTAGCTGAGAACGGAAAATAGCAGGAAGAATCGCAGGTAATACATTTGCTGCAAAAATTTTGTCAAAATCCGCAGGAAAACTGAGTTTTTCTAGTAGTGACACTTACTAATTGTAACTGCATTAGGCAACACTTGAAAAGTGTTATCTCAGAGGCCACGAATAACCGTCCCCTATTCTTGTTGTGGCAACACTTAAAAAGCGTCGCCTCAGAGGCCATGAATAATCTTCCCCTATTCCTTTTGTGGCAACACTTAAAAAGCGTCGCCTCAGAGGCCACAAATAATCGTCCCCTATTCCTTTTATTTAGGCAACATTTTTAAAAATCGTGCTCAAAGATCATGAAAAAATGTCCCCTTAGACGATAGGCAACGCTCGCACAGGAGACACCTAGAAAATGTCCCCTGTTATTTTAGGCAACGTTTTTCAGAGTTTTGGCATTGTTTTTCAGTGGTTGCTGGAGAGCCTAAATGTTGTAGTGTAGACATCTTTATTTAATTGTTCTAATTTGTGATTCAAGCATCACCTGATGAAACGACAAACACCAACTCGTTAGACTAAAAAGGAACACTATTATGGATCAAAACTATATTTTATTTAATAATTAAGGATATTAGCTAAATATCTTTTTAAAATTTAAATATATTTTATATTTCAATCAAATATAAATATTGTTAACATTTGATATTACTTTATCAATCCAAATAAATAAATTTTTATGGTAACTAACTAACTCGTATCCCATACGTACTTTAAGTAAGTATATATTAAAAATAGATAGTTTTAACTATTTAAAAAATTCTAAATGCTCTTGCATAATATATATATTCTTGTAAGTTATTCAACAAAATCTAAAGGCATAGCAAACAACGATTAAAGTGTGAGAAATGATAGAAGTATCTTAATTTAAAAATGAATGTATGTTATAGATACCATAGTTTTTATATACAATCACAAATGTGCTTTATGCACTTTCCGACATTAGTAAAACCACAAATACTATGAGGACAATCTTTATCAGAATTGCATAAATTCTGAAAACCGTGAAAAGTGATGATTTTATTGATACAAATCTGTGATATACTGTGAATTTTCTGTTTTAATCATTGAATAATTGTAGTATATCGAATTCTAAGATGGTGGATTTTTACAGAATTGAAATCAGAGCTTTGGAAATGCTCTAATGGTGAAAATCACATTTTTTTCATTTTTGTAAAGTGGTAACCGGTTATAGGCTTTGGTTAACTAGTTACAGCCGTTGTGTTTTCCATAAATATTGAATTTTTGTTTCTAATTGTTTTCATCGTAACATGCGTTTTGTGACTCAGATTGTGGCGCGGGTTGAAGCATTGGAAAGATAACACGCAGAGCTACCTCGTGGTGATGCTTGGTGAACCGTTTGAATTATAATTATGTACCTACCGTGGCAATTTTTATGTTGAATTGTATGATCGGTTAATGAGTGGTTATGGCTATACGTTGATGTGTTGTTGTTTTGGTGAAGTAACATGAATAAATGCTTATGAAGTTACATTTGTTGAATTTTGTTTGTTTGTTGTTGTTTATTGATGTTGTAACATTAATTAATTGTTGCGTGTGATGAATGATGTCGTACATAAATGGTGAGATGTGCTTGGTTATTCTTTTGGTGAACCTTTTGGTAAAAATGCATGTTGTTGAGAGTCATGCATCATGGTGTACGAACTTTGGTCTAGTTTTTGTGTGCTCTGGTCTGGTGGTATGGACCGGGAGCGGGTAGCTAATTCTAATAAATAATTAGTGAAGCGTTACTTATTGTGGTGGTAACAAACATTGGTGTGCTTTGATTCTATGGTAGGGATTGGAAGCAAGTAGTCAGTTCTAAGGGGAGTTGGTGAAGCATTATCTATGGTGATGGTAACAATTTGGTGTGCTATAGTCCTATGGTGGCGATCGGGAGCGAGATGAACCTGAATTTTCATGAATGGTGCCGCATGTATAATAAGTCAGTTGAGAAGTACATTTATATACATGATTGCATATGTAGTTGATTATTCATGTTGTTATTGATTGGATATGAATATGTATATGTTGTTGTGAAGGGTGTGAGACTCTATGGTTGTTGATTGCATAATCTATCATGTATTTTTATGGTGAGTTCTCTACCTTAGCATTCTTTACACTATTTATATCGGTTTGTTGTTTTCCACCCCATTTGCTTTCATGTTGTATATCATGGAAATCTTGCAGATACTTAAGAGTTGAGTCTGCTGCTGTAAGTGGAAGTTAGCTCTGGAGTTACTTCGTTTAGTTTCATCGTTGTTTTAGAATTCTCGCTCTGATCCTGTAACATCGGGGTTGAGAATGTTCGTTTGTTTATTAAGTTTTGTTGGAGTTTAATTATTTTTATTTGATTTATGTTGAAGTTGTAGAGAGAAATATGATAACTCTTTATTTTTGAAAACCATTTTATCATAATTTGAAGATTGAGACTAAAAGTCTAAGTTAGAATGTTTTTATTATTTGAAATAAGATCGATACCGCCATAGTGATACCCTAAGTGAAGGTGAACGTGCGATGACAGGTGTTGTATGAAGTTGATATTTCCGTTGCATGTTTGTTAAATGTTTGATTTGTCAAAGGTTTTGTTGTTGGTAACACCATAGATTATTGTGTAAAGCTTAAATATAAGTATCGGGAATTATGGTGCTACATCTAGCAATTATGAGGTTGTGAGACACCACTCCATAAATCTATAACTATATATAAAGGGAATACACAATTTTGGTATGACCTATTTTTTATTCCATTATTATCCTTCAGTTACTTCATATTTTACAATTCAAATCATTAATTTAAGTAACTTCCACATACAATAACCGTCTAGAGGTTATTTTAGAAAAGAGACCAGAGATATGCAATAACTATCTGGAAGTTATAAGTAAGAGAGAAAAATATAACTTCATAAGAACATAAACTTCATAAAGCAAAATAAAGATTCAATGGATAATTTTCTCTCTAGATCAAATACACGACTTTTTATAAATGAAAATTTATAATAAAGAACACTCATGTTGCCAAGATTTATGGAACTTCCAATTCTTCTCTCATCTCTTTCTTTTTTTTTCCTTCCATATTATGGTTGCAACCTCTATCATCACTTTTGTTTTTCTAATGTCAAAGTATATTAATTGATTGTTTTGATGTTGAAATTTGTACACGTTTGCACAATTTAGTTTTGAATATGTCTTATGTTTTTTGTTACTTTTAATTTATTGACTTATTCTTTTTGTAATGTGAAATTTTTGTGGCAATGAACGTTACTCGAGAGAAAATTGTCTTTGTAGAGAAATTGACCCAACAATCCTTTTGTGCCTTATAATCTGTTGGTGCAAAGGTGAATAAAGGAAATAGTCTATTAAGAATGCAAAAACATGATTAAAAGTTACAATGATTGTCACCCTATTTATAAGCTAAAACTAGGGTTACTAGAATAAGATAAAATACTAAAATACCCTCTAACAAACTTAGGGGCTAAGGAAAATAGTACAACTAAATAAATATGAATTACTATTAATATTATAATACCATCCCTTAATTCATATTCCATCAAAACTTGTAACACCAATTTCATCCCTTAGTCTGAGAAATTGATCAGTCTTGACAGCTTTCGTCAGAACATCTGCCAACTGCTTCTGAGTGCTGCAGTGTACAACTTCTAACACTCCACTCTGAACTTGATGTCTCAGAAAATGATACTTGGTCTCAATATGCTTGCTTCTCCCATGCAACACTGGGTTTCTGGCAAGATTGATTGCAGACTTGTTGTCAATCATCAACTTCAGAGGTTTGTCTACTTTAATCTTCATATCCTGCAACAAATTTAGAATCCACACAGCTTGGCATGCAGTAACAGCACCTGCAATGTATTCAGCTTCACAGGTTGACAACGCCACAACAGGTTGCTTCTTGGAACACCAAGAAATGGAACCTCCCAGAAATTTGAATAAGTACCCAGATGTACTTCTTCTGTCAACTCTGTCTCCACACCAATCAGAGTCTGAATAACTCAGAAATTCTGATTCATTATTTCCTCCAGAGGGAAATAACACTCCATACTTCAGAGTTCCTTTGATATACCTCAGAATCCTGACAGCAGCTTGGTAATGGTACCACTTAGGTTTACTCATGAACCTACTAACCATCCCAACTGAGTAGCAAATATCAGGTCTGGTATTGCACAGATACCTCAGAGAACCAACCAACTGTTTGAAGGTTGTAGCGTCCACATCCTTTCCTTCAGAGTCTGAATCCAGTTTCTGATTTGTATCAAAAGGTGTGACAACCATCTTACAATTCTTCAGATCAAATCTCTTCAGAAGTTCTAATTCGTACTTGAGCTGATCCAAAATGATACCTTTCTCAGAATATCTGAACTCCATCCCTAGAAAGTATGTCATTTTGCCTAGATCAGTCATTTCAAATTCATTCATCAGAACTTTCTTGAACTTGGCTATCTCCTGTTCAGAACTTCCAGTCAATAGTATATCATCAACATATAAACATACCAGAGTCATATTGCCTTCAGAAGTATGCTGAACATAGACACCGTACTCCATCTCACATTTCTGAAAGCCTTGCTTCTTGAAAAATGAATCAATCTTCTGATTCCAAGCTCTAGGCGCTTGTTTCAATCCATATAGAGCTTTGTATAATCTGTACATCATCCCTTCCTGATTCTTTTTCACAAATCCAGGAGGTTGTGACACGTAAACTTCTTCTTCTAATGGACCATTCAGAAATGCAGATTTTACATCTAAATGCATCAGAGGCCAATTCCTGTTAGCAGCTATTGCAATCACCATTCTGATTGTTTCATGTCTTGCTACAGGTGCAAACACTTCAGAGTAATCCAACCCAGGTTTTTGTAGAAATCCTCTGGCTACCAACCTTGCTTTATGTTTGCCAATTGAGCCATCTGGCTTTAACTTCTGCTTGAAAACCCATCTGACGCTGATGGCTTTCTTGTCTTTTGGAAGTTCTGTCAGCTTCCAAGTCTTGTTTCTCTCTATAGCATCAAGTTCTTCTTTCATAGCCTTCATCCAGAGCTTCTGCTTAAGTGCCTCCTCTGTACTTATAGGTTCAGAGTCTACTAACATGGCACACTGAATAACTTCTCCTTCAGAGTCTACTTCAGTGTCTTGCAGCATGTCAAATTCTGCAAATCTTCTGGGAACGCTTCTGATTCTTTGTGGTCTCTGAACTTGTTCAGAGTCTTGAGCTTCAGAGTTTTCAGCTTCAGATGGTTGACTTCCTCTAGAGCTTTGACCATCTTTAAGATCTGGCATATTTTCAGAGTCTTGGCCATCTTCAGAGTCTGAATTTCCACCAGAATCTGGATTACCATCAGAGTCTGGATCATCACAGTCACCTTCATCTTCTGAGTCTTCTCCAGAGTCAGAATCACTATCAGAGTCAGAATCAATGTCAGAATTTATTCCAACTTCAGAAATTCTTAACTCCGACCTTTCTTCAGAAGTTCTAACATCAGAATCAGATTGAGACTTATCCCAATTCCAAACTTCTGATTCCTTCATAATCACATCTCTGCTGAATTCAATTTTATTGGTTTCTGGACAATAGAGCTTGTATGCACCTGTACTGTGGTACCCTATCAGAATCATCACTTTGCTTCTATCATCCAGCTTCTGTCTTCTGGCTTCTGGAACATGTTTATAGCAAATAGAACCAAACACCTTCAGATGACTAACACTTTTCTTGTCTCCAGTCCACTTCTCTATAGGAACTATTTCCTTCAACTTCTTCGTAGGACATCTGTTGAGTACATACGTTGCAGTGGAAACAGCTTCTCCCCAGAGCTTCTGAGGAAGCTTCTTCTCCTTTAGCATGCTTCTCACCATATCAAGCAAAGTACGGTTTCTTCTTTCAGCAAGACCATTGTGTTGAGGGGTATAAGGAGCAGTAACCTCATGCTCAATTCCATTCTCCTCACAGAACTTCTGGAACTCTTTGGAGTTATACTCACCTCCACCATCAGTTCTAAGAATCTTCAACTTCTGACCACTCTGATTCTCAGCCTTCATTCTGAACTTCTTGAGTTCATCAAACACCTCATGTTTAAATTTAATAAGGGATACCCATGTCATTCTTGTGAATTCATCAACAAATAACACAAAGTACTTATTCCCTCCAATTGATGCTACTGGAAATGGACCACACACATCAGAATGTACAACTCCCAAGGCATGTTTTGCTCTTGGAGCAACTTCTGACGCAAATGGCAAACGTGGTTGTTTTCCTTCCATGCAAACTTTGCATGACTTCTCAGGCTTCTTAATTGCAGGAATTCCATGTACCATCTTCTTTGAATTCAGATGTTTTAGGCTTCTGAAATTCAAATGACCAAATCTTTTGTGCCACAGCTCACTCTCCTTCTCAGCACATGTTGCACTAAGACATCCTGAGTCTGCAGTTCTGACATTCACCTTGAATGTTCTATTCCTTCCTTGTTCTGACTCCATAATCAACTTCTGATCGCAGTCATACAACTTCAGAAGATTGTCCTTCATGGTAACTGAAAAACCTTTCTCAATTAATTGTCCCACACTCATCAGATTGCTTCTGATGCCAGGTACATACCACACGTTCTGAATCAATGCTGTTTTCCCATTGTTCAGAATCACTCTGACATTTCCCATACCTTCTGCATTAAGATATTTGTCATCAGCACATCTGATCTTTGTTCTCTTTTCAGAGTCAAAGTCAACCAGCAATTTCTTGTTTCCAGTAAGATGATTTGAACAGCCAGTGTCCATATACCACCAGTCTATCAGATTCATATTATCAGATTCAGAAGCCATCAATAGCACAGATTTGTCATCAGAGCTTCTGGCTATATTTGCTTCTTCTGATTTTCTCTCCTTGTTTGACCAACAATCTCTAGCAAAGTGACCAAACTTCTTACAACAGTAACATTGGATCTTCTTCTTGTCATACTTCTCTTTTCCCTTCTGAGCATTCTTTTGTCTATCAGAGGTTGAGCTTTCGGACTTCTGACCACCATCAGATCTTCTCTTGGCTTCTGACTGCTTCTGATACCTCCTATCAGAAGTTGCTTTCAGAGCCTGCTGCTCTACTTCCCTTTCAGAAGTTCTCTCAGTCAAACGCAACTCTTGCACTTCTAGACTGCTCTGCAGCTCTTCAATTCTCATGGTGCTCAGATCTTTGGAATGTTCTATTGCTACCACAATGTAATCAAATTGAGGAGTAAGAGATCTCAATACTTTCTCCATTATTGTTTCTTCTGAAAGAGTTTCTCCACACACCTTCATCTCATTAGTGATCAGAATCATTCTGGAGATGTATTCAGAGACTTTCTCATTATTCTTCATGTTGAGATTCTCATATTGCTTTCTCAAGGACTGAAGCTTCACCTTCTTCACTAATGCGTCACCACCATAACATCTCACCAGTGTGTCCCACGCAGCCTTTGCTGTTGTTGAATCTGCAATTTTCTCAAACACATTTACATCAACACATTGATGAATAAAGAATAATGCTTTCTGATCCTTCTTCCTTACTTCCTTCTGCGCGTTTTTCTGTTCATCCGTTGCATCTGCTGCTACCGGAACATAACCATCAGTGACAAGATCTAAAACATCTTGAGCACCAAACAGTACACGCATTTGGATCATCCAACGATTTCAGTTTTTACCGTCAAATACTGGAAGCTTGGTGTTCATGTTGCCGTTTCCGTTCATCTTCTACCTTGCACAATACACTCAGATTTCTCACACAGTGTTTCCCAACCCACAGAATTAAAATTCTGATCAGATTTTGTTCGAGATTCAACACGAATCTAAGAATCAAAATCAAACACACAAGACCTCACGTTCACTCGTGTTTCCCAATGAATCTGAACCGGAGCTCTAGATACCAATTGTTGGTGCAAAGGTGAATAAAGGAAATAGTCTATTAAGAATGACGGCTACAAAAACATGATTAAAAGTTACAATGATTGTCACCCTATTTATAAGCTAAAACTAGGGTTACTAGAATAAGATAAAATACTAAAATACCCTCTAACAAACTTAGGGGCTAAGGAAAATAGTACAACTAAATAAATATGAATTACTATTAATATTCTAATAATCAAACTTATTACTTTTTAAAATATCTTTCAAGTTGAATATTATTTGAGAATAGCGTTTCTGTGAAGAATATTTGAGAGAAACTAACTAGGTTACACGAGTAAGAAGATGAAAAACAAATTCATAATCTTTTTCATTATTTTGTTTTAATACTAATAACCAACAACTATTTCTGTAAATTTGGGTTTGATATGTAATTTAATAATGACCAACTATAATTTTAATGGTTAAACCATACACCAAACTTGAAACGGTCTTTTGTCTGCTTCTGGAAATCATTAACTTTAATTTCCTTTTCAACAATTTATGAAAGGAAAAAATTATGAATAATATTCTTGATATATTAGGTTTAAAAAAATAGGGAAAGAGGCATCACTATTAAGCTTGTATTGCGAAAAACAAGTCTTAAAAAATTTTAAGGGGGAAAGAGACACTGGCTTATAGTATTAACTATAATACTATAAGCCATGAATCTTTATCTCAAGTTTCTCCTACTCTTTTATCCCCCACTTTTCTTTTCTGTATGTTGGTATTCTTGAGGTTGCACTTTAACTGAATCATCACTCTTGGCACTACAGGATATGGGGGCTTAATACTGATCATCTATTATAATTATTATATCAGAACATGCATGTGAATCTAGACTTGCAAGAAATTTTAAACCACTGTTGAGTGGCTTTTGATACATTTAATTAACTTAACTTATAATAACTAGCATTCAGACGGGCACTCCCTATGAATTCATGTAAGTTTAAGAACATAAAGCCTAACTTATTGACTAAAGTCTAGGTAGAAAAATATCATCCAACTATTTATTATTTTCAATTTCTCATTTCCAAAGTCAATATTAGGATACATGCCAAGAGAGCTAATAGGATACAACCTAACATTGTTTATCCTATTAGCTCTCCTTTTAATTAAATTTAGAGCATTTATGTTTAGAGAGTCATGAAATCTCAGAAAAGGATGAAAATATGAAATGTTAGGTTTTATGTTCTTCCACAATTCATAGGGAGTCTTAAAAATTATTAACTAATAGGATACAACCTAACATTGTTTAGAGAGTCAATATTAGGATACATGCCAAGAGAGCTAATAGGATACAATCTAACATTGTTTATCCTATTAGCTCTCTTTTTAATTAAATTTATAGTGTTTCTGTTTAGAGAGTCGTGAAATCTCAAAAAAGGATGAAAATATAAAATGTTAGGTTTTATGTTCTTCCACAATTCATAGGGAGTCTTAAAAATTATTAACTATTAAGTTTAGAGCGTTTTTGTTTAGATTATGAGAAATTGATTTGAATCTTTGTCCACTTTGTTTATCCACACAGCATTTCTGTTTAGCGTCCGTCCATCCCTTTAGAATAACTTTGTTTATCATTTTCAAAATGTAATAATATTATTAGCATGTTTAGACAACATATTTTTTTATCTAAATTTTATTTAATTCGGTATGTTTAAAATAATAGTAGCATTAATATATAGTTAATTCACTAAAGTATTTTTTAGTATATATACATTTATCATCCTGATTTTAAGACTGCTTGAGGATATCTAAAAACATTATTTTTAATTAAGCTTAAGTATGATAAAAACTTTATACAAAATATACACACGTTTACTTTCCTATGCTGTGCGCATTAAAAAAAAGCGGACATACGGGCACGGGAGTGCCCGTCTGAACGCTAGTAAAAATAAAAATTAAATGCCTTTAAGTTGTATTCATGTGGTGAATTTTCTTTTAAGGTTTTTTCATAAATCTTAAAGTAGGATAAATGAAGTCTTTTAATGCATAACTCTTAGAATTAGTCTATTTTCTCAAACTTATCATAACCTAATTAAAGCTATGTTATAACCCTTAACATCTTAAAAGGTTGTGTATTAACACTGATTTGATAGAGTTATTAAAAAAAATCAAGTTTATAGTAAACTTTTCGTTTGATAGAATTGGTGAGAAGAGATAAAAATTTGAAGTGATTTGGGTAGGATTGAAGTCTTTTGATGTATTCATCGTGAGTTTTGAGAATGTAAGTAGAATTTAAGCAAGAGTATGCAAGTATACTTTTAAGTAGTATCAACTTAGAATTTATCATTGAAACAGATAAATTCCAATAAATTCAAATGTTTTCTTAAAAATCTCAAATTTCAATTTTTTCCTTAAGGGAAAGGAAAAATTCAAGTTTAAGATTGTGATGGTAGTGAATCATAACATATTTTAAATAGCAATTCCATTTTTCAAATACTCTTACAATTAAAGTGTTTCTATTTTTGTACTTTTTAGTAAAGACTCATAGAATCATGGAAAAGACAAATAGTAGTAAAAATCATGTTATGAATAAGGTAAAAAGATGAGCGTTTCAAAAAAACATCAGATAGAGGCGTGCCCATATCTAAATGTGGAGCTATTTAAAAACCAAATAACCGAGCAAACCCTCCTATATCTAAGAATTGTTATCTTGAGACCCAAGTTTCCATAGTGGCGCTTACCAAAGATCAATCAATGATATTAATAAGATATCAAATTGCAAGTTAGTAAAATTGCACAATAGCATCTCGACTACAATTGAGGATGGAGAGATCTTCCGGTTTCCAAATTTTTATATATACATAAAATTGGTTTAGTCATTAAGGTTTTGATTTTCATGATAAAAATTAGTATTTTGAAGCCAGGTAATTGAAGAAATCAAAGTCATCATAATCGTTGTTAATACTTACCTCTCATATATCACCATCATCACCAACATCGAAATCACCATGGATTTACAAGTTTCACTATATCACCATTTCGTGTTTTATTGTCTTCGGTTACAATTGATAATAAGTAAAATGTATTTTATCTCACAAAGTGTCATCGCTCCTTTATTTAATTAACACATGATACTCACTCATAATACAATACAATGCACTTTCTCCTAACACATGTTTTTGCATATTCAAATGTTTTTCTTGCTTTTAATCCTAGTATTTAAACCTTTATTCATTATAAACTTGAGTTGATGAATAAAAACTCTTTTATTAGTATTTTTTCAAAAAAATGTGAGTACATTACTAATATAATAAACATGCAGAGAGAACTCACTTAATCATCTACAAGAAATGAATAACACATCTAAAGTGCAGAAAGCCACACACCTTTCTCAGATGGACAACGAAATGAATCTTCACCAAAATAAAGAATTTGCAGATCCGCGATACATCATCATAACACTTTTTGCTTTCTATGTAACCAATCCTCCTTTTTAGCGTTGCACACTACAATAAGTTAGTTGGCATGTTCTTCAAGTTATAATAAATCTTAAGCAATTGAGAAGATTATTAGGTCTTACTAGTTATAACAATGTTTATAAATTCTTATACAAGAATTGCTAGTCCTTTGAATGGAAGCAATCAACAGAGGCTGCATTTATGAAATTGAAAGAAGCTATCGTCACAACTCCCGTTTTTGCCTTACCTAATTTCAAACAACCTTTTATAGTAAAAACTCATGCATCAGTGACTGGTATAAGTGTAGTGTTAGACCAAGGAGGTCACACTATATATTGCTTCTCAAGTAAAATGGCTCTTAAAATGCAGAAACAGACTGCAACACTAGAGAATTTTATACCATTACATTTACCCTATCAAAATTCACACACTATTTACTTGGAATGAACTTGCGTGTTCTTTTTTGCAGCACATCAAGCAAGAGGTTTTACATTATGCACATGTTCAAGCTATTGTGAAATGGTATCGCAATAACACGAATGAAAATAAGAATTAAGTGCTCAAAGATCGTAGGTTATACTTAAAAAAGAGGTTGATAATCCCTACAAAGAGCCCTCAAATTCAAAAAATAAAAGAGCTCAATTTTGTTAAGTCACGAAGAAGGAGGGTATGCAGCATTTTACTGAAACTTGAGCGATTTGTAAACACAAGTTTATTATGTACCGTCTCTAGAATCTTGTGGGTTTTGGGAAAACTGTTTTATGCTTCTCCTGTCATGACCACTCTACCTAATCATTTTGATCTTGATGGTAAATTGGTATACTCTCCAAAGAATTATAGACATATTCTCAAGACGATGATTCTTCAGCCAGTGTAAAATATTGCTACATCCTTTAGATTAAATTGTTAGAGCTTATTAGGCATCAAGAACTCCTTCACAACATCATTTAACATCATATACTGCAATACTTTTTAGAAAATAACTATTAACTATTGCACCAATAACTATTGCACCCCAAAAAACATTAAAGATCAAAAACTCCACTACTCTATGTTCATAATTGAGGACTTATTCACTGTCGCGCACGGATCAAAAAACGAGTATTTTTTAAAAAAGTAGTAAAAGGAAACGACACTCGGATGTCATATCGCAAGGATTCTTATATTATTTCAACCAACTAAAGAAAAGGTTTATGGAGGGTTTGAGTCTTGATTAAAAGAAAAATTGTGCATCTAATTGATTATAAAAATAAGCTAAAACGGCTAATCCTACTTATTCGAATTCCGACTTATCATCGGCTATTATAACACCAATCCCTAAGCGGATTCAATCTTATTCGATTATGATATCAATTAGACAAGCGTTTATCAAAATCAAATGAATTACATTTCTGTTTATCGAATTAAGCAAACAGTTAAGAATATGACGAGTTAACGAATTAAGAAAACGATAACACGCAATTAAATTTAGGAACATGCATACAGTCGAATTTAATCAATATTATCCTATGAACAACAATCGAATTAAGCAAACAATTGCAATAAAATTAAGCAAATAATTTCATACAAAAGGATTGAAAGGAATCAAATTTAAATTAGTATTATCATAACCTCAAAGCGATGGAACCGCACACAGCAGGATTTTCCCGTGGGAATTAGTTCTCCATTACAATTGTAAAAAGTAAAGTAAATTTGTGAAAAGAAGGTTCTGAGCAGTAGCACGGCTGCTACTAGGTATAGGGAAGCATCACAAAATTCGATTTTAACCCAACTGGATCGAAAAACATAAAAAACTCGGCCCAAAATTAAATATTCCTTATGGCAGAATTCGAGTCCTGATTTTAACGAATTTTTCGAGCCTTATAAACTCCGAATTAGCTTCTGCCTAAAACATGAAAGTTGTAGCTCTCTATCTTAACTTTCCAAATCCTATTAGAACGTGTCAATCCGGTTCTCAAAACTCTAGTTATGATCTGAACAATAGACATATATCAAATAACTGTTAATGCTGAAAATAAGCTGCGAAAATAGAATAAAGGTAAAAACAAACTTAAATATGAAAACACATTAAAATAGTAAATATACTCAAATAAGTAGGAATGTCTAAGTATAATAATGAAAGAATGTGTATGAAGATGTACTGATCAAAGACAATGAACAACTACGCAAAATACCTACTCAACAGAAAATAAAGGATAATATACTTGATATGAATGTAGATGAGATAACGCCCTTATGATATTAGTGGACACTTCTATCAAATTTACTGGGAGGTAATACATCAAGATGTCCAACTTTTCATTTTAAAAGGAAAATTTATGAAAAGCTTGAATTCCAACAAAGTAATCCTTATTCCTATAAATTCTCAAGAGCTGACAATATGACAAATTATAGGTAATTTCTTCGACTAACTCCCAATACAAAATAATCACTAAAATATTGGCAAATTGTTGATATTATTCTTAGAAAACATTGTCTTGTAGAATTTAACTGAAAGAATACAGAGTTAGAGTGTAAAATCTAACTCCAAGTTTCAAATGCAGATCAACAAAATGGAAGAACCAATTTTTTTTAAAATGTGTTTCAATGTACTCATTAACAAAATTGGATTTCTGCTTAGAAAAAACAAGAATATAAATAATGATACAATATTAAAAACAATGAAACAAATGATATTCAAGTTCACCACTATCGGTTAATGTACACAAATCATTTAATATTTTTAATCGATTAAAAGTAAATAACAAACAATTGATATTTGGAGTTTCTAGGTACACAACCTAATCACACGAAAGTAAAATACAACCACAACAACAGGAAAACTCTAAATTCAATCTTATATTCAAGCAATATATAGAGAGGAAATGGAAAAAAAATACTAACTGATTTGTGTTAAACTTGCAAATCAATAAACCATCAATAAAGTTGTAGTCAGTTCTAAGGAGATGAAAGAGGTGTTTGTAGGTGAACTGTCGAGCCGTTGCGACCTTCGTACAAAGAGATGAGTGAAGAAGGGGAAGGTTCGCGTGATTGGGTTTTGGATGTTTGGCTTCTAAGGAGATGTGAGAGTTGTGTGATTTTGGATTATGGAGAAATTCCTTCGTCGTGATGTGTTGGAGAGGTGAAAAGTGGTGAATATGGGTTATTTATGTGAGATAAATTGATATTTTAATTAAGAATAGTAATAGATATTTGCAATATAATGTTGTTGTTATTTATGATGTAAAGAAATAAACTTTACCTAATGGTGTTGTCGGTTCTCATGCGAATTTTGTAAGGGATGAGTCTGTTCTGCCTCTGCTTCTTCACGAGCTTCTTCATGATGATGAATATCTTGTGTGAAGGATGAATGAAATTTAACAAAATCCCTAAATCAAAAACTAAATCGCAAGTACTAGAATTAGAAGAATTGGGAGAACAAAGAGAAGAATTGGTGGTGAGATTGATATTTTTGGATAGGGTTTTCAAAGGATATAGATTGAAAGGGATAAAATATTTTTGGGAAGAAAGAACCCATGAAAACAAAGAAGAACGATTATTTTTTACAAAAACAAAAAAAGATAAAGTTAAAATTTTAACTTGAAGAGATTTGTTTAACCTTATTATAATTAATTCATTTACACAGTATTCACTTAAGAAAGTTTACACCCATTATTCAATTAATTAGTTACTAGTATTAATATTTTGAGTTATAAAATTAAATAATTTTTTTAATCCATCCAAATTTACACCCGTTTTAAATTTAATAGGAGTAATATATATTTGATTATAATAATATTTTAAATTTACACCCGTTTTTAATAAAAATAGGGGGTCTATTGTCACGTACTAATACTTAAAATGACACTTTATTTACAAAATTACCACTGTGTTTCTTATTTACACTCGTTTTTAGTATAACAGGTGTAAATTTAAAATTATATTCTTCTGTTTGCACTAGTGGATTAATGTTATATTAGAATCATGATTGTGTTAATTGTTTGGTTGATGGCATGATTCTTGAAGCCTTGACTCAAATTCACGTAGGATTATGATAACTTAAGTTTGGAATGGTTTAGTGTTTGAAAAGTTGGTTTAAAGACGTGTAAAACTAGTATTTTTGAGAAAACATACAATGTCAATTGATTGACATTGTCGATTAATCGATTGTATGGCCTAGAAATGTTGTTTTTTTGTCTGGCAGAAAGTTGAGTTGTTTGGTACAATCGATTGGATCTGTGTGTAATTGACTGACACCCCTGTTTTTGCAAAGAAATCAATTGTTCAAGGTTTCTAAGCCATCCTAGGAGTCTTGTAACTTACATTATGATTGGTGGGCAATGACTTGACATTAATCAACCATATTGCATGAGAAATGAGATGTTTTAACCTAGATTCATTTTTAGGTTAAGATTGAATCATTAGATATGTTCATGTATAATCTTATGATGACTATGTTATGAATTATACTATAACTTTATTGTTTGTGTGTATGTAATTGATATGATTAAAGTCATATGATGATGAGTGAGGTAACCATAGGTATAATTAGATTAATGACTTAGTAAAAGTAAGTAACTAGATTATGACAAATGTTTTAGATGGTGATGCTTTGGCGTGATTATACCACTGTGTGTACCGCGGATAAGTAATAACTTGAAGGATGAATTAACATATTTTGTATGGAACATGAGGAAATGTTATGAGAATGGTGAATGTGATCACCTAGTGGTTGATGTGTTCAATCACGCTGAATGTTGGAACCAATCACGTACTGTGAATTTTCCCTTAATTTTGCACATCCAATTGAGATACTTATGTAAAGTAGAGATGGGGATGTGGAACCAATTACCCGCGCCTCACTAACGAGTTTGATTCTTGAAGAAGTGGGTTAGAGTCCCATAGAGAAGGGGCAGACACCAAAGTGGATTCAAGTCCCATACGGTGAAAGAGTCTCAAAGTGGGTTCGTGTCCCATACGAGTGACGGTTCTTGAAGTGAGTTTGAGTCTCATGGATAACCAAAATCCACATGAAAGTTAAATCATATGAACATGCGTGAACTAAGCCTTGCCCTAGACGTATTTCTGGTCGGGAATCGATGTGTCGTGTTTTCGAATAATGATTTATTAAGTTATATAAAGTCAAGTGATATGTTTCCATATAATGCGAGAAATACCTTAATACTTAAGTCTTCATCCCCCTTATATGACTTAAGTTATAAATCAGTTAGGAACCCTATAGAGTTGAGTGGACCCAAAAGATAGGGAAGCCACTGAGATTATTATCTCACCATATTATTATTGTTATTTTTATACAGTTCTTTATAGGTGAAAGGCAAGGGCAAGTTGGCTTGATGTCCTTTGCCACTTAATATTTTGGATTAAATTCCTATGTGTAGATAATTATTTTAAGATCATTTAGAGGATGGTTTAGTTCTTATCTTTTGATTTTAGGAACCTTTGTTTATATTGTGCCTTAGTTGTATATTATATTTTTGGGCACATATGTATGTATGATGTTGTAAATCGGCTCTTATATATTTCAGTATCAGACTTACACTGTGTATAATATGTATTCTAGACATGTATTATAAGTGGATGTTACAATTGGTTTTAGACCTGGTCGATGTCGACCTAGCCGTGAAATATTATAAGTTATTCATTTCTTCCTCATATGTGTATTGTCATCATTGTTCTAGATGTCATATTTATAGCATTAAGCATGATCAACTTAATTATATTTTTATGAATTTTAGGATCATGGCTGACAGACTCATACGTCCTGGTAGGCCTAGAGCTAAGAATCTGAATCTAGAACTAGCAGTTGGAAATGATGGAGTTCAGTGGCCTCAGTTTGTGTAATAGATGCAACAACAATAAAACCAATTCATGCAATAGATGATGCAACATTTGAATGGTGGTCTTCACCCCCAGGAGATTCAACAAGAAGTGGTAGGTGGTAGCTTCTGGGATTTTTTTTCAAATGAATCCTCTTGAGTTTCATGGTGGATTAGATCATGTGAAAGCTCATGAATGTATAACCAACATTGAGAGGGTCTTTCAGCTAGTGCACTGCAGTGAAGAAAATAAAGTTGTAACTTCTTCTCATATGATAAGGGGTTTTGCTATTAGATGGTGGGAGATTTTTTTGACTCTTATGACTTATTAAGGAGTACCCAGGGATTGGGAACATTTTAAGACTACTTTTCTAGAAAAATACTTTCCAAGTACCTTGAAGACTCATAATGAGTTTGAATTCCAGTAGCTTAGGCAGGGTAATATATTAGTAGCTGAATATGTAAGAAAGTTTGAGGATATGGTTGCTTACTCTATTTGGATTAAGTTTCTATTTGGACTAGATGAAAAAGGGAAGGTTGATAAGTTTCTATTTGGATTAAGGGGTGAAATCTCTCAATGTTTCTCAGAGAGAGTTCACTACTTATGCAGAATTATTAAGAAAATGTTATGTGGCTGAAATTAGTTTGAAAAAGGTTCAAGAGGAAATGGATTAGTATAGAGTTAGCAAAAAGGACCAAGGAAGACCAAGTCATCAGTTTAGGCCTAGACCTCAACCTTTCAAAGGAAAACAAGTGCAAAATGCAAGACCTACCCAACCTCCTCAATGTCAGATATGTAAGAAGTTTCAATTTGGGAGATGTGTTATAGGGGTATTTAGGTGCTTCCTTTGTCAGAGGGAGGGACACGTGGCTATAGATTGTCCCTAGAAGAATAATCAACTGCACGGGAAGAGTACTGGTCGAGTTTATACTTTTAGATGCAAAGAAGGCTAAGAGTAATAATGAATTGATTACCGATACGTGTCATGTAAATAATCATCCTTGTTTTGTGTTAGTTGATTATGGAGCAACTCACTCTTTTATATTGATTAAATGCTTGGAGTGTCTTAGTTTAACAGCGGTTCCTTTATCTCCTCCTATGGTTGTAACTACTATCAAGAATGATGTAGTAGAAACACATGGATTTGTGATAATTGTTCGCTATTGGTGAATGATAGAGTTTTTTAAAATTGATCTCATATGCTTACCACTTAAGAAAGTTGGTGTAGTCTTTGGAATAAATTGGATTTTTTCTAATTCAGTGTTTGTTGGATGTGAGGAAAAAGTAATTATCCTTCCATCCGAGGAAGTTACTCCGAAGGATATGCTGACTACTATCTTTGAAGGTATGGTGGGTGTGGTAAATTGTTTGTTTGAGAAAGAAAAGTTTGTTCTCTTGGTTCTCACTAAGGAATCAAGTGAAGATCTAAAAATTGCGCAAATTCCTATAGTTTATGAGTTTCCATGAGTTTTCCCCTAGGATGTCACTTCTTTCCCGCTAGAAAGGGAAGTGGAATTCTCTATCGATATGATACTGGGGAAAACCATAATATTTGTCGCTCAGTATCACATGTCACCAATCGAGCTAAGATATTTGAATAATTAATTAGAAGATTTGTTGAGTAAGAATTTTATTCGACCTAGTGTTTCATTATGGGGAGCTCTAGTGTTTCTAGTAAATAAGAAAGATGGTGGTATGCATTTATGTATCGATTTTTAGTTGAATAAGGTCACCATCAAGAAAGAGAATCCCTTACCAAGGATAGACGATCTGTTAGACCAATTAAAATGAGCATGTGAAAGTGGAAGTCTTGAGAGGCGTGAAGAAACAAGGCTTATATACCCTTGAGGCTGAGGTTGTAAGTGGTTCGACAAATGTTGCATCCACGAAATTTATGTCGAAGACAGAATTATGGCACATGAGATTGGGCCATGTCAGCGAAAGAGGCCTGGTCGAATTGGGGAAGAAGAACCTGCTAGGAGGTGACAAAGTCGAAAAGTTGGAATTTTGTGAATCTTGTGTATTTGGTAAATCCTGTAGGGAGAAGTTTAACAAAGGCAAGCAAAGAACACATGGATCCCGGGATTACATTCATGTTAAACTTTGGGGGCCTGCAAGGAATCCTTCACACTCAGGTGCAAGGTATTTTATGTCCATCGTTGATGACTATTCCAGAAAGCTATGGGTATTCATTCAGAAGACGAAGGATGAAACTTTTGAGAATTTCAAAAGTTGGAAGATTCTGGTCGAAACTCAAACTGGCAGAAAGGTTAAGAGGTTGAGAACCAACAGTTGCCTTGAATTCTGCAACGAAGCGTTTGACAGTTACTGTGTTGGGTCTGGAATTGCAAGGCATAAGACTGTAGCAGGTACTCCTCAACAAAATGGCTTAGATGAGAGATTCAATCGAACAATCCTTGAAAGGGTTAGATGCATGTTGGTTAGTGCTGGATTGAAGAAGATGTTTTGGGCGGAAGCTGTTTCGACATCAGCTTACCTGATAAATAGATGTCCCTCGACTGCCTTGGGAATGAAGACACCTGAAGAAGTTTGGTCGGGACATCCACCTAGTCTCGACAAACTGAGAGTATTTGGCTATGTGGCCTATGCTCATTTTAGGCAAGACAAGGTCGAACCTAGAGCTCTGAAATGCATGTTCATGGGATACCCTGAAGGAGTCAAAGCTTATAGGCTATGGTGCCTAGAGCCAGGTCACAGGAGGTGTATCACAAGTCGAGATGTAGTTTTCAATGAAGCAGAGATGGCTTTCAAGAAAACTAATGATGCTGACGAAGAGCTGGAACAAGGAGAAATTCCTGTTGAGGTGGAGCATGTTGATGCTTAATTGCGTACCCCAAATGAAGTCGAAGAAGACGCAGAAGATGTTGTCGAAGATGAGGAGACTGATAATGACTACCTGCTAGCAAGAGATAGGTTGAGGAGAGTCATCAAGACACCTCAGAGACTTGGGTATGCAGATCTTATAGCTTATGCCTTAATCTCTGCTAGTGAGGTTCTAAATGAAGAACCTAGAGACTATAAGGAAGTTATGAGGAGTCGAAAGAAGACTGAATGACAAAAGGCCATGGATGATGAGATGAAATCTCTTCATGATAAAAACACCTGGGAACTAATCAAGAAACCTGCTGGAGCCAGGTTAGTCAGTTGTAAGTGGATTTTAAGGTACATAAATGGGTCTCTGAAAAAGTCCTAATTTATGGTGGAGCCTTAGGTGAAGATAGTAAAGCAGCAATCGAAGGATATGTCGACTCTGATTATGCAGGTTGTATGGAGTCCAGAAAATCTATCTCTGGATATGTGTTCACTATGTTTGGGACAACAATTAGTTGGAAAGCAACACTTCAGAAGGTCATTGCCTTATCAACCACTGAAGCGGAGTATATTGCCCTAACTGAAGCTGTGAAGGAAGCATTGTGACTTGAAGGTTTTGCAAAGGAGCTAAAACTTCAAGGTCGAGTTATCACTGTTAAATGTGATAGTCAAAGTGAAATACACATGTTGAAGAATTCAGCCTATCATGAGCGAACCAAGCACATTGATGTGAGGCTGCATTTCATCAGAGGGGTAATCAAGCGTGGGGAAGTCCAAGTGCTGAAGGTTTCGACAGATCATAATGCTGCTGATATGATCACCAAGACATTGCCCAGTTGCAAGTTTTTCCACTGTATGCAGTTAATAAAGCTGCATGAAGAAAGCTAGTTTCTTGATGTTATAGAGTTAGATCCAAGGTGGAGATTTGTGAGATGTTGTATCGAACTCTAGTATAGTCGAAGTTTGTTCGCAAGTAATGCGTGTTGTAGTCGAAGTTTGTTCTAACATGCATTAGTCAATATTGTTAGGGTTGTTAGCATGTTGAATTGGGCCTTTCTTGTAAGCCCAATTGTTTAAGTTAGCTTGTACCCTAAGTTGGCTTGTAGTGTATAATTGTTAAAAAGCCCATTAGGTTAGTGTGCTATTTTTCTTATAAATAGGATGCTAGTTTCTCAATCTTGACATAAGGAAAAATAGGAAGATAAAATCCTAATTTCAAGGGAGAGAGGTTATTTTGTTATTCTTGTATACTTGTAATCTTGTTCTAAGAGAAAGGAAAGAATAGCAGTTTAATAACCAATCCTTGTTGTTTTACCGTGCCTTCTTTATTAACCCTAACCCTTGTGTGTTTCTTGATAAGAAAACATTTATACTTTGTTTAACGGTATCCGATTCACAATACTTATTTCTCTTTTTCACAAAAAAAAAGTCATTTATTTACACCTTGAGGTGTTTAGAGCACTGGTCCAAAATCGAGTCACTTGTAAAGTGAGTTTAATTTTTCTTTAATTGAATATGTTCATATTGGTCAATTCTCACTTTATCTACAATCTTTGATATACTTTGAATCATGATCCTCATTATTATTTATCATCTTTTGCGCTATATTATATACAAACGCATTGTCAACATTGACTTTATTTTGGTTCCATCATATTCTTTTCATGACATAATTTATCGAGATCTCTTAATTTTCATAAATTTTAGGTACCTTGTTAGTTCTTCTAGAACTCAAAATTAAATTATGTCAAAGTGCTCTTAACTTTTTCATATCCTCAGTTGGTTCATTTTAACTTTAGTTTCTTTTCTTGGTAGATGACTTTTAACATCGAAATCGATTTTTCTACCATGCTTTAGGCGTGACTGGTTCACACTTTGTGCTATTTGTTCTCTCTCCCTAGTATTGATAAAATTAATTTATAAATTGATAATCAGTCTACTGGACTTCAAAGTATCCAATTATTGGACCAAGATAAAACCTCAAATACGAGATTCATATAAAACGCATTTTCTCAACCTTCTTTCAAAACTCATCTTAGCGTATTGGAGCAATTCAATAATCACAACACATCCACAAATTTACTTAGATGAGAAGTATTAGATTATGAACCTAAAATAATTTGTAAGTTAAAGGAAGAATTATCATGTACTAAACTTTTGGCTTAATGCGAATAAATATCTTAATACCATACTTTGTGTGTTTCAAATGACTAATTCAGAATTGATGATCTCACAAGTATCAACAATATAGCTAACTTTAGACGTCTAAAGAATGGATCTTCAAGTCCATTTTTTATGAGCATGTGCTTTAAGATATTCAATATAAATTTTAGTAATATATGTGATATTTATCAAGGAATTTCTGGAAAATCCAGAAAACAAGATCTTAGTCTAATTAGTTGAGAAAATAATTTCACAAAGTTCTGGCTGTGAATAGACATATGCACGACCTTTTAGTCGATGCAACAATTAATGTCATGAAAACTTCAATATCTCAAATTTTCCTTTAGGAACACACAAATTTTATTGGATTGAAGAAACTTCTGATTTTTCAAAACTAGTTATAACATCATAATACATTTATGGTTTATCATAATACATATGATTCTATTCTTCTATTTTTTTAATCTCTAGTAAATATAAAATAATTTGTATAAAATATATACTTTTCAATCTTAATAAATTTACAATTATTAATATTATTCATGCAATCCTTCTGTGATTGTCAATTTTTCTATGATCCATGAAAATCGTCATTGATACTTTTTTGATCAATCATTATTTTTTTATCAATCATCAAGAGATAATCATTCATTGATGAATGAATAAAGGTAATTTATTCTTGGAACAATCTTCTAGGTATCCTTTATAATATATATAATTTTTTCGAGAGGTAGATCATAGATCTTCAAACAATTATAAATATAAATCGTGCAATCCTCCGGGGGATGCATTATAAGTTCTTCAAGAACTATACAAATTATTATTTTTCTATCATTCATGGATCTTGATCAATTCTTCTGGAACTATATAATAAATTATTATTTTCTATTCTTCAGGGATGCTTGATAAGTTCTTCAAGAACTATATAATAAATCATTATGTTGCTTTCCTTCAAAGATGCTTGATAAGTTCTTCAGGAGCTATATAATAAATTATTATTTTTTTATACTTCAACGATATTTGTTAATTTCTTCAGGAAGTATATAGAAAACGCATTATATTATAGTCTTTTAGAGATATTTTAACATTATTCATCCAATCCTTCTGGGATGCATGAAAATCATCGTTGATTTTTTTTCTTCTAATCAATATATCAATACATAATAGGCACAAATAGAAATATGTATTACGAAACTAAAAATAATAATGTTACCTTCGAAATCTTGGAGCTTCGATAGTTAGACCTTCATTATCAAATTATTGGTATCACTTCTTAAACAATTAGTTAACATTCATATGGTAGAGTGTCGTGCTGATAACATATTATAAAACTAAATAAAATAATATAAAGATCAAAGAGAGGAAAAGAAGAGAGAAAGTAATATTATATTATCTTCTACAAAATTCCACTTTACATTGCAATGTGGGTCTTATTTATAGTACATGACCAATGAATAACCATTAACTTAAAGAATACACACATGTTAGAAAATTAACTCATAGGAGTTAAGGAATATAGAAAGTTGGGTAAATGAACATCCACGACTATTTACTATTATTCATAACATAATCATTATATTTTTGCAATTAACCAATATATTAAAATCAACTCCACACACTTAAATATTAAGTCCCCTCCCTTGTGCATTAAGGCATTTTTCAAAATCAAATACTTCTCCGTTCCCGATGCGTTAAGAATTTTTTAAGGGATAAAACAAAAAACACACAAACATGTTTTACAAGAACTATGGTGCTCTGATCCTTCGTCGAACATGAGGGTGCGTAGGCATAAAGTCATAGCACTATACCAATACAATAATAAAAAACATTTTCTAGGTCCGTCTGTCTTAATTAATCATTTTCTTTTTTCAATAATAAAACCTTTTTTTGTAAATAAATAAATATTAAGTAATAATAAATACTAATAAGAAAACATACCTTAGGAAAGAACAATAACCCTACCATTAGAGGAGGACCCCATTGAATACAATGGAGGTAAGGGGTGTCTAACACCTTTTCCTTGCTTAATCGACTCCCGAACCTAGTCTTTCACCCTTAATCCTTAACTTTTATCATTGTTTCTATGTTCCTTAGGAACGAATAAAGGATGATGGGGACTCAGTAATTTTCCAGTCGCGACAACAAGAATATGATGAAGTAGAGATGTTTCTCATTTTTCGATCATGATGCTCTTTATACAAATGTGACGGAGGATGACCATGTTTACTTTCAAGGATCTTTTTATAAATAAAAAATTCAATATGACATTTTTTATGACAATACTTTCAGCATGACATATGTTACTAAAATTTTTAAAGTTATTCTTGCATTCATAACTTAGACCAACCTTAACATATGATTCTCTTTGATTAACCTGAAGAAGATCCAAGTTATCTCTTCTTTTTGTGAATTTATCAAGTTTGTTTCGCAAAAGGAAAAGTTAATTAATACACATTAATGCATATTGACCAACCTTTTTAAAATATCGCATTGATCAAACTTGGTAGATTTAATTAATACTTCATGACAAGAGAAGAAGTTTTCAATTAAAATATTTTGTCTCTCTTCAATTAAGACTTTTTATTTCTTCTGAGAGGTATTTATTTTCAAATTCAAGAGAAGAAATAATGGTTTTATAGGGTGGAGACAAGATTTTTTAACTTAATCATTTCTTAATTTAATTTCTTGCAAATGCAAAAAAGATTATGATAAAAGAAGTGTAAGGTTACCTCGTCTTCTTTTTAGTCTTCCATGAGACAAATGTTGACTTCTGCATCAACAGAGGAATCCATGTCATTGTCATCTGAGGCGATGTAGAATTTCTCAGCTTCTTTTTAAGGTTTCTTGAATTTTTTATATTTTGGTTCCTTTTCTGTTTATGAGGTAAATTTGGTCTTATGTGTCCATTCTTTCCATATTGAAAGCATGTAGGAGTAAATGAGGATTTTCCTTCGTCATTTTATTGTTCATCTTGTTATTTTTCATGTTTCATAAATCTTTCAAAAAATTTAACTATTAACAACATTTCTTTAGCATAGTCAATATTTTGCTTCCTCGACCTTGAGTGCTAGAGTTTTATTTTTTTTGTCATTTTCCTCATCATCTATAAGTCTGTTTAACTTCATCTTGTTTTATTGAAATTTATCAAAAATAGTATCTAAATCCATTGATGACAAATCCCTAGGTTCAAAAATCAGAATGACTTTGGGTTTCCAAATACGATTTAAGTATCTACCCACATTTACAACCAAATCCTCATTTTGAAATTTTTTTCCTATAGTTCTCATGTAATTTACAATGTAGATGAATCTTTTTTGCATACCATAAATATTTTCTTCAAGTATCATTCTGAAAAGTTCATACTCATGGGTTAATGTGTTCTTCCTTTCTCTTTTTTACCTAATCTTTTCTTTCATGGGTAACTTGAAGGGTATCACATATTTCTTTTCCTTCAGCGAGAAACATGCAAAAACTCATCAAGACCAAAAGATGTAGTGATGATAGTCATATATTCAAACTGCATTGCATTTTTTCTCTTTTTTCTTTGGTCCAATCATATTCCTCTGTGTTTACCACAACACCATTAACTTGACGTGTGAGAACAACAAGACCATATTTTAAGATTTTCAAAATATTAAAATACATCCCTTTATAAAGACTATCATCTTCTATTTCCATAAAGCATACCCTTATTTATTAAAGGATGGTGGTTTGTTTAATGAATCTTTTTAATTGATTTCTTCCTCCTATGATGATTAGTCTTAAAATATGAGTTAGATTCTAATGACACTTGTTTACCAAGTGACTCCAAACACAAAAGAGGACGAGGGTGAATTATGTTATTTAGAAATCAAAAATATTTTTAAAAAATCATTCTTAATTTTTTTTAATATTAGTCTAACATAGATAAAGCAGCAGAGAAGAGGGGAGAAGAACGGAATGCAAAGGACAGAAAAATAAATGACAAAAAGTAAAGAGATAAAGTTAGAGAGATTGCACTAGAGATTTATACAAGTTCGGCCTACCACTTGGCTTGCTATTATCCCTAAGTGTTTCCTATTAAGAGTTATACTAAAAAAAAGTCTTGAGTTTTTAATGATATTATAACTTATCTTATAACAACAAATGAGAGATTTTACACAAGTAAATCCCTAAACCAAACACACCTATTTACTGGCGAAGCTAATAGAACAAACATAGAATTTAACTGATTGGTCTCAAGAACCAAACTGAGGTTTTCATAGGATAATCTAAAGAACCAAACAAATATATTTTTCAATAGAATCACACCCTTGAATAAAAACAAATGCATCACCGTACAAGCACAACCAAACAGTCACAAGTATTTTCACTCACTTGCCACAAAGACAACTTTATTGAAGAGTAAGAAAATATAGAAGAAGTGAGTAGAAAATGAGATAGAATAGTTTTAATTTTGAGAATTGATGTAAAATAGAATTATGAGAAGTCATCTATTTATAAGAGAAGAATTGGCTCACAAAAGAAAAGATCCATGAAATTTTTTAATGCTCTAATTGGTTAAACTTAGTTGTTAATTGATTAGAAACGTCGTTACTAATCGATTACAATCTTCCTTAACCAATTTGGAGGAATTAAAAATTAGTTAATCACTTACCCTAATATTTTAATTGATTAACTAATGTAAAAAAGCACTCCAAGTTAATTATATAAGTAACTAATTAAATACGTGTATAAAAATATTTTCATATGTTTTAGCAAATAAGAGAGTTTTTAAAACATATTTAAGTGTGTTTGTGAGCTGACTTAGTATCTTGAGAGTTAATTTTATAAATTTACATCATATTGATCAGTCAAACACACACTAAACATAGGACCTGGATTTTCAAACTTCCTATCTTTCACAAATTTAGAGCTTTAAGTTCCCTTACTTATTCATCATTAATTTAGCATTTCATCTGAAACTTGACTCTTCTAACTGATGAAACTTGATATATGCTCTTTGATCATATGAAATCATTATATATTGTTGGACCATATATCATTGAAGGCTTCACCAAACATTGTTTGACCTTTTGTGTTCTCATCATCAAAACAAGCAGAATCATCTAACAGTTGCATCTGCAAGCACATAGATCCACAACTCTATGATCTACTACCAATCAAGAGTCTCAACTAAAGATTACAAATGAGTTACAAGAAATTAACTCAGCAAATTCATAAGAACACTTCTTAATTTCTACCCATTTGATTTCCAAATATATCATCCTCTAAATATAAGTATGACAAATATTTCAAGGCACCCATCACATCGCCACTTTTTTAGTACAAGCCGATAGGTTGACTTGTTTATATTTTTTTAAATAATATTAAATAAAAATAGTCACATAGACAATTTAAAAAATGTAAAAAAAAATATTTAACATACAACAACAACAACCGAGCCTTATTCCACTAAGTGTGGTCGACTACCTAGATCAACTTCCACCATAATGTTCTATTCAGGGTCATGCTTTTATCCAAATTGTTAACCTCAAAATCTTTCTTAATAACATCTCTTAAGTTTGCGTAGGTCTTCCTCTGCCTTTATCTATTTGACTCCTCTCTTTACCACTGAATCTACATGTCTTTTCTCTACATGTCCAAACCACCAAAGTCTATTTTTCACCATCTTTTCTACTATAGGTGCTACCCCAACACTCTCTCTCTCTCTCTCTCTCTCTCTAATATTGTTTCTTCTAATATTATCTTGTCTAATATTACCACACATCAAACACAAAATTCTCATCTCTGCTACACTTTATTCTGGCGATGATTCTTAAGCGTCCAACATTCTTTCACATACAACATCACAGATCTTACCGCAGTCTGATAAAATTTTCCTTTCCACTTTAGTGGTACCTTTCAACCACCTAGTTTGAATTTGATAGTTTTTAACTATTTCTCCATTGTTTTGCATTACATACTAGATATTTAAACTGCGTGACTTGTGAGATAATATGATCTCTAACTTTCATCTCTAGGTTAGAACGTGATTCCTTTTGTTGAACTTACATTCCAAGGTTCAACCCATTTAGTTTTCACATCATCAACATTCAATAGCAATATTGACCGTAAGATTTATCCATCGAAAACATTTACTAGTGAAGGTTGATCTAAGTACTTTTGGTCTATAGATGATTCACACCTCAGTGTCATACCGAATCGAGACTAATCAATTATCAAAAGATTGTTAAATTAAACAGATAGTTGGATGCATCAACCTCAACCTCGTAAGCATATGATTTCAAAAAACGTTCTAGTACTTTGAAATTTTTAGATGAACTTGTCTTAAAAGTGCTTCTGATCATAGCATCCAAGACCTTGAGATTTCCAAATTAAACTATAAGAGATCTAATGACATCTCTCCTTTTTCACAAATGGAACAAGCATAAGGTTCCAAAGCCTATAAACTCTAAACTTTTAGAGTAAAATCATACGGTTAAACGTCAAAGCGTTTGTGTGCTACAGCCGAACCAAAATGCGAGACTGTTCTTACCTAGCCAACCAAACCAATGCATTAATTGTTCGTAAATCTGAATGCTAACCAATATAACCGTTTATTGTTCAGATGGAGAATTTTATTTAAAATATTTTCAGCAACGACCCTATCTCAAAGTCATCTTCAAAATTAGCTTACATTGTGTACATTTTTTTATATATAAAAAAAAGGCAACACATAAATATAAACAAAAAGGTTTTCTAGTTGCCCAACGCATTCTCTGCTCCAAAATAGACTTCAATAGTATATACAAAAATGACATGACACGTGAATCATCGTGCAAGAATGACCCTTCATGACAACACAATCACTACTATCATACGTGAATCATGTTGGGCCCAATTGACTGTGTGGGGACAGACAAAAGAAGGGTATCCTTTAGTCAAATCAAAACTGCACAGTTAAATGCATACCCATATTTATGCTATATGGTGTTGAAATTGGAATGGGACCCCCACAAAAACAACAAATCCCTTTCCTTTAAAAGAGGTCCCCCATACAAGATTTTCAAGAATTGGCAATTTCACCATAAATTCCTTTCACGTGTTCGTACAATTTAATAATTTGGAGCACAGAAACGTTCGTTCTCTTGGAAAGTCTTGGTGTACTATGACGGAAAGAAAACTCTTTTGCATAAATCACTCAATATTGGCTTCATTACTTTTTCTGTGGCCTACAGATCGTATATTGAATTTTGTGTTATGCACACCTTGTTGTATAGTTCTTTTATATATATAATGCATTGTGAGTATAAAGAAATTTTATACAATCAGTAAATCATAAATATTAGACAAAATTTGACCTAATTGCAATAAGTAGGTCTTACAACTTACCTTTCATGCGAACCAGGGCCATTTCTATCCAATAGTCCTTGATAAAAGTAGAAAATAGGAGTAGGTGGCTCATGGAGGTGATGTAAACATAGGTTTCTTTCATGTACGTTTTATGATCAAAAATAAAAAGAATGTAATTTTAGCACTTTGTGTAGTAAAAGGGGTTTCTAAGATCATACAATAGGTGGTTACATATTTTACTAACTATTTTTCAGAACATCTTTCTAACAGGTCTCATCTTGATGGTGTTAGATAACATTGCTCTTACCTTTCCTTTTCTTTTCTCTGAGTTTGACTTATTAATCTTCCAATGTGTTGGTATTAAAAGTCGTAAACCTAAAGATTTCCATTTTTTCATTATTTAAGAGGTTTTCACATCTTTTTAGAATTGATTTAGGTCTCGTTTGGTTGAAGGATTTTTTGAGAGGGGGAAGAGAATATTTTAATTTCAGTATATTTGATTCAATTTTTTATGAAAGAAAAGAAAAAAAATGAAAGTAATCAAAACCTTTTCTGAAATAATTTTTTGTGTCCCTCCCCTCTCCCGAATAAGAGATTTTGGAGAGGAGGAGAGACATATAAATTATGATAAAATCTATTTTTGATATATTGACAAAATTATCCTTACTTTTTATATTAAAATTTTAAATTGTCCATGATAAATTTTATATATTAATTTTTGTTAACTTATTAGTATTCCTCCATATTGTTTTAACAACAACTCTATTTTTTTTATCACTCAATTTTCATTCTTTTTCATGAATTTTTTTCCATTTATTTTCATTTTTGTTGTTGTAATTTTTGTATAAGTTGTTGTGTTGTATTATATATTGCAATCTAATTATAGTATATTAGTTATATATTATCTAGAATTAAATTTTATAAATAATTTATAGAATTAGATGGATCATCAAGATGAAAAAATTGTTCATTTGATCATTGATCATATAATAATTTTATGACATTAATGAATATTTTATTTGCACTTTAATATATTTCACAGTATTTGAAATATTAAATATTGTGTTTGAATATCAATATTATTTATGAATTGACAATTTTTTAGCATATTTTATTTTATTTTATTTTACTTTATTTATCATGGGTGTTATTATATTTTAAGGGTAAAATATAAATTAGTTTTAAAGCTAGGCGACGTGGAACTTCAAAGAACTTGCATCCTATATATAGCCTTGAACTCTATCTTCATTCACAAAACCAAGCAATGTGGAACTTCTTCAACATGTATATTTTCAACCAACCTTAACAATCTCTACCTTGATTGAAAATAATAAATAAGCTTTCATTGTCTTCACCAACAATCATACTCCACCATAAAGAGTATCAACATGTATATTTTCAATCAACCCCAACAATCTCCAACTTTATTGAAAATAATACATAAACTTTCATTGTCTACATCGACAATCATACTCCACCATAAAGAGTATAATAACTTGAAGCTACACCACTCCAAGAATTTTCACATTGTCTTCCCCGACAATCATAGTTTTAAAAACTATCATACCCTCTCATGAAAAATCTATTTCACTTGAAGATAATCCACTTCAAGAATTTTACATTGTCATCACCGACAATCATATATTTTATCATGAAGAGTAAATTTCATTTGAAGCTAAACCAATCCAAGAGTTTTCACATGTCAAAAATCAGGTTGAAACATTACGGTGCAACTTCCTTGATGGCAGGAAACTCTTCAACCACCGACATAATCTTGCACCTTGTGTAATCTTGATTGTATCAGCACATCCTTGACTTGAACTTTCAACAAGTAAAAAGAATTAATTTTTTCTAGCTCAAACTGCACCGCAGAATTTATGACTGCAGCTCAACAACTCTTTCACAACACTACCTTTCTTTTCTGAAGTGGAAGATCATACAAAATTGAAACCACAAAGCATACTAAGAACATTTATCCCTGGATTAAACCAAAAGCTCTGATATCAGTTGTTCGGAAAAAAACAAACATAGAGAAAAAAGAGGACCTCGAACACAACACAAGAACATAACGTCGAAACTCCAAAACTAGAGAAAAAACTATGGTCGTTGTCAATAGACAACCAGAGAATAACACTATGTGAAAATTATTACAACACATAATATACCCTCCACTAACCCAAACCCCTACTACACTCACACCCTCTAAAACAAATATAGGTGCATCTTGGAATGAAAAACTTGAATCCTATATATAGCTTTGTACTCCCTCTTCTTCACAAAACTAGACGATGTAGGACTTCAAAGAACTTACATCCTATATATAGCCTTGAACTCTCTCTTCATCCACAAAACCAAGCAATGTGGGACTTCTTCAACATGTATATTTTCAACCAATCCCAACAATCTCTACCTTGATTAAAAATAATACATAATTTTTCATTGTCTTAACCGACAATCATACTCCACCATAAAGAGTATCAACATATATTTTTTCAACCAACCCAAAAATCCTAATTCTCAAGATTAACTCTCTTTTGAATTTATGAGTTTTTGACTTACTTTCATTGATAGGTCACTTTATAAACTCTTTTCCAAATTTGTATGCAGCTATTCTTGTAAGTGTCATGGATAATTTGATCTTATCTAATCAGTTGGTCTTTCGTTTGGGTAAAATTTTGGTTAAATGAGGGGAAATGAGGGGGTTCAGTTAATAATCTTGTTGATTTGGAAAAGAAACCCAAGAAGGACTACCTAACTTTCATGGTTGACATTAAAAATGATTGTTTATGTAGTTGGAGATTTTTGGATTATATATTACGTAGGTTTGGATTATGTGGTAACTTGCGTGCTTCAATTTGTGTATGTATCTTTAAGAAAATTCTTTGTTCTTATTCCTCGCATGGGGCATTACAAGAAAAACATTATTTTGATAGGGGATGAACCTCTCACAAGTGAGAAAAAAAACCCTCACAAAACAAATATTTGCGAGGGGCCAAGTCACCTCACAATATGGGTCATCGCAACATTTTTGTCAATGTCTTACCACGTTGCTGATTTCCCAAGGGCTTAACCCCTCACAAAACATGACACGTTTTTTATGTTGTTGACATTAAGGCGTAGACGCAAACTAGGTACTGCAGTGTGGTGCATTAACTCATCTGATATATTAAACATTAACTCATCTGCAGTGTGGTGCATAAACTCATCTGATACATTAAACATTAACTCATCTACAGTGTGGTGCATCAATTCAATTGATACATTAAACACTAACTCATTTGTAGTGTGGCGCATGAACTCATTTGATATATTAAACACATAAATATCTCTGGGTAACATAGACTCATCAAATATTAACTCATATGATACCAAAAAAATAGATATTTTAGGTAACATAATTAAGAGAGAAGCAAAATCAAGAGGATCCATGTTTCATGTCATATTCTAACAGAGAAACAAACCAATTTCATTAATAAAACCCTAAATTAAATAAATAGATAAAAGGAAAATAGAGGGAAGGAAGAAGAAAGAAATGTTCATGTTGTTGTCGTCGTCGATGATACATTACCACCATCATCTCCGATCATATAACCATCGAATACAACCACCAACATAGCTTCAAACATCATCGCACACCCACTACAAGAAAACCTGCATTTTGATAAGTGATTTAATGACGTGGTAAAAACGTGGAAAAAAACAAAGGTTGCGACGTGTAAACCACGCCACTACATTATTTAATTAATAACCATCCCACGTTGAAAATTTGTAACGTTGAGTGCTGTTTTTTTGGGGGAGGGAAATTTGAATTATTCAGAAATTTAGTTGTGGCATGGTAACCACATGGGAAACAGAAATTCAAAAATATCTTTGTTTTTGCAACGTGGAAAACAAGTCAGAAATTTCCTACGTGATAACCACGTCACAAATGGGAAGAAATTAATATTAGTCTGCATTTACTTTTACAGTTGGGACACATTAAAAGCTGGTTTGACTTTTCCAGGTCTTCCGATGTGCATCCCACGTCGCAACTTATTTTTTAATTATTGTGTCATTTAATGTTTTTGTCGTTGGGTGTCATTTAATTTTTTAACGTTAAATATAAAATGTTGGGAAAGTTCTGATGTGTTTATCACGTGGCTACTTTCCCAAGTGCTTTTCACGTCGCAAATGAGATGTATGATTCATTGTTCCGACGTGATATTCACGTGCTTTTCACGTCACAAATTACACTATATAATTCCAAATCTCAGAACCCTTCACACATTTCTTTCTTTTCCTTCCTTCTTCTTTCTTCCTTCTTGTGTTTTCTCTGCTTCCTCTCCTCCTTCACTGCATTTCACAGACATTTTCATAAGTATGGTTAATGTTTTACATTCTTACTTTTTATTTTTGTTTTACATTTTATTTTAATTTTTTCACATTATTAAGTTTTAATTTTTTTTCAAAAGATCAAGAATTGGAAGATTCAAGAGGAGCTCATCAAGTCTAAAGATTAAAGCTTTATTTTTGCTCCATTGAGGTATTTATGTAATTTAAATTATTTATTTTTCAGATTTATAGGAATAATATTGTATATGAAATGTTTGGTTGTTGTTGTATAAAAACAGAATTTATTGATTATATATGAAACACAAAATATATATTATATTTTAAATGTGAATAATATTGATTATATATGAATAATATTGTATATGAAATGTTTGGTTGTTGTTGTTGTATCTAAATATGTTATTTTTATTAAAAACAGAATATATATTATATTTTTAGTATACATAATTGTAAAAAATAATTTTTAGAAAAAATAGATTTTTAAAAATAATGAATATATATTATATTTTAAATGTGTTATTTTTAGTAAATAAATTATATATTATATTTTAGAATATTATATTTTAGAATATGTATTATATTTTAATAAATAGAATATATATTATATTTTAGAAAAAACAGAACTTTTAGAAAAAAATTAAAAAATTTTTAAAAAAAATATAATGTTATGTAGATTAGAAAACAAAATTGTAAATATTTTTAAAAAAAGTATTTACTAAATAGAAGTATTTTTATTAAAAAACATTTTATAGAAAAAATTGCTTGTAAATATATGTTATGTAGATTTATTAAAAACTGAATTTATAAAAGAAATTTATTTAAAAAAAATATAATTTAAAACAAAAATAATTCGTAAAATGTATAATATTAAAACAAATTGAAAAAATATTAATGCGCAAATAATTAATATTAAATTTATTTTTATTGGGTTAAAATGTATAATTAGATTTTATATTTTTATATTTATATTTTTATTTTTATATTTTTATAGTAAGAAAATATTTTTAAAATAATGTTACAAAATTAGGTTGTTGTATAATATGAAGTAATATGAAGTAATATTGAAGTAATTTTTTCATTTATATTAGGTTAAAACAATGTGAAAAGAATTATATTATTTTGCGTATATTAAAATCACATATTTAATTAAAATGATATATAATGATAGTACAAATGTGCAGTATGAAATATTTTCGTTACTATCGTAGTTGGAGAACGTTACCAAGTAGACGTGGACTTACACCAAATTTTGAGGAAGGAGTTAAAGGGTTTATCACGTGGGCATTTGCACAAGAATGTTGTCGACGTGAAGGAGGAGTAAGATGTCCTTGTCTTAAATGTGAATGTAGACCTATAATTGGTGATCCAGAGGAAGTAAAACGTCATTTGAAGAGGAAGGGTTTCATTAAAAATTATTGGGTTTGGACATATAATGGAGAACAACTGCCGAGTAACGTACATGCAGAGACAACTAATAAACACGCATCAAGCAGTCAATCACATATGGAATTTGAGGAACAATTTAATCTGATTAATGATATGGTTGGCAATACATTTGGAGTAAATGTGACATATAATGAACCTCAAGATTTTGATGGGGAAGAGTTGTCGAATGAGGAAGCACAAAGATTTTTCCAATTGTTGAAAGAAATGAATACATCGTTGTTTGAGGGGTCGACGGATTCAAAATTATCAATGTGTGTGAGATTATTGGCCGCAAAGTCAAATTAGAATGTTCCTGATCAGTGCTTGAAATACTTTGCAAAAATGATGTTGGATGCGACTCCTACGAAAGACAACTTGCCTACAAGTTATTATGATGCAAAGAGGTTGGTGTCGAAGTTGGGAAGTACAAAAGATTGATTGTTGCATAAATGGATGCATATTGTTTTATGACAATGAGTTTGGTATTAATGATGAGGCGCTGGAGGAATGTAAGTTCTGTAAGAGTTCGAGATATCAAGTTCGTAGTAAAGCCATTAGTCGTAAACAAAAACGTGTATCAGTGAAGTCCATATTTTATTTTCCGATAATACCAAAGTTAAAAAGATTGTTTGCTTCAATGCACAGTGCAAGTCAAATGACATGGCATCATACAAACAAAATAAGTTCAGGCATTATGCGGCATCCATCTGATGATGAGGCATGAAAACATTTTGATAGGGTACATTCTAATTTTGCTACAAAACCTAGAAATGTCAGGCTCGGACTATGCTCTGATGGTTTTACTCCATATGTCCAAGCATCCGCAATTACATATTCCTGTTGGCCAGTTATCGTAACCCCTTACAACCTCCCTCCAGAGATGTGCATGACTAAACCATACATGTTTTTGACTTACCTTATTCCAGGATCGTCAAGTCCTAAAGCCAGAATCGATGTTTATTTACAACCTTTAATAGATGATTTGAAGAGGTTGTGGATTGGAGAATGAACTTATGATATATCTCGCAAACAAAAATTTACTTTACGAGCTGCCTTGATATGGACTATTAATGACTTTCCCGCTTATGGAATGTTACCTGGTTGGGGTACACATGGAAAAATGGGATGTCCACATTGCATGGAATTTACAAAGGCTTTTACTTTGGAATTTGGAGGGAAACGTTTGTGGTTCGAATGTCACCGCAGATTCCTACCACGAGACCATGTCTTTAGAAGAAACAAGACCGATTTCAAAAAATATGTACGAGTAAAAGATTTGCCTCCTCCTCGATTGTCATCGAAGGAAATATGGAATCGAGTTTCTGAACTGTCAAAATTCACAGATTATGGTGAAGCATGTAGAATTCAAGGATATGGGGTCAAACACAATTGGACAAAAAGAAGTACATTTTGGGACCTCTCATATTGAAATGATAATTTATTGCGACATAATCTTGATGTTATGCATATTTAAAAGAATTTATTTGATAATATATTTAACACAGTGATGGATGTTAAAGGCAAAACAAAAGATAATGAGAAGGCTAGAAAGGACATGGAAATTTTGTGTGATAGAAAAGACTTGGAGTTGAAGCCTCAGCCTAATGGAAAATTATTAAAACCTAAGGCTTGTTACAGTCTAACTTCCCAAGATGCTAAAGCGGTTTGTCGATGGTTAAATGAATTGAAAATGCCCGATGGTTATGCTTCAAATTTAGCAAGGTATGCTGACACCAAATTTAAGAGTCGATAGCATCATTAAGTTGGACAAAAATGTTCCAGTTATTCTATGCAAGTTGGAACGAGTTTTTCCACCTGGTTTTTTCGAGTCTATGGAGCATCTACCTGTGCATCTTGCATATGAAGCCTATCTTTGTGGCCTCGTTCAATACAGGTGGATGTATCCCTTTGAAAGATTCATGGGTGATTCAAAGCGATCATTGAAAAATAAAGTTAAAGTTAAAGGATCAATATGTGCACATTACTTGCATCAGGAAACATCACATTTTTGCAGTCATCATTTCAATCATTTGATGTTAACTCCAAGAATCATAAGGAATGAATTTGATGTTAACAAAAGAAGTCAGTTTACCTTGTCAATCTTCAGTCTTCCCGGCCGCCCCTCTGGAAAGGATAATATGCATTAACTAACCCAAAAAGAATTTCAATCTGCACATGTTCATGTTCTAATTAACTTCATTGAAGTTAGGCCATATCTTGAGTAAGTATACCCCTAACGTAACTACCTATCTGGCTTTACAAATTGAATTATTACATTCTAACTAATAATATGTTTCTTTATAGGGCATTTAACGCCTCCTATTTTCAAAGCACTGGTGAACAAGCAACTACCGATCACATACATGCATCTTTTTCAGCATGGTTCAAGGATCAATTGTCATGCATTGTTGCACCGACTCAAGAAATAATTCATTTGAGAAACTTATCTAGAGGCCATGTTCAAAGAGCAATTGAATGGCACACATACTTTGTGAACAGATATAAATTTCACACCTAGGCTTGGACAGAAGGGAAAAAACCATAAATAGTGGTGTATTTGTTAAAGGAGTTACAGATGGTGGTGAAGACGACTTCTATGGCGTTGTTACACATATTTACAAGTTGGCATACAATTACTTGGACTCGGAAAATAGAGTTGTCTTGTTTTATTGTGATTGGTATGATCCATCTGCCAGGGGCACAAAAATAGATAAGAAATATAACACTGTTGATATTCGAATGGGCAGAAGGTATAAAGAGTATGGCCCTTTCATAATGTCACATATCATTAAAAAAGTTTATTATGTTTCTTACCCTTCAATTCAGTCACGTAAACGTGGATGGTATGTTGTAATCAAAACAAAACTATTGGGTCATATTGAAACTGACGATCTAGTGGAAGATGCTGCTTACCAAGACGATGAAATTTCTCAAATTAATGATGTAGTTGAATTTGAAGAATTACAAACTTGTGTGATACATTGGCTGAGGGTCATCAAATTGATGCATCTGTGTTGTTGGTAGATAATAATTTGGATGAAGAGCATGAAGAGTTTGGATCTGAGGACATTATTGGATCAGATGATAAAAATAATATGGATAAAGAGCATGAAGAGTTTGAATAGAGAGTTTTTATATGTGTTCAAACAATTTTTATTAATGTATTATTTGTTTTATATGAATGCAAATGATTTTTACGTAGTGCGCCTATATATTGTGTTGATAATAATGTTGATTTATTTATTGATAACTCTTTCAAAATTGATATAATGCCACCCTGAACTGACAAGGGTAAGGCTAAGGAGACCCATCCTCGTCCGAGAGCTAGAGTACGTGAGATACCTCCCTCGCTCATGTATGCTTCTTGCCCACAGACTCAAGCAGATATAATGTCTGTAGACACTTCACAGCCATTTACGACATTACTCTCCTCCTTCCAAACGGTTCCATATGGAAATCCATCATTTATTTCCCTCAGGTACCGTATTTGTTCACGCAGCAGCCTGAGGGATCTAGTTTTCTTCCTCAACATTATTCCTTCACACAACAGCCTCAGGGATCTAGTTTTCCTTAGCAGACTTCCTTTGCACAACCTGGGGGATCTGGTTTTCCTCAACATTATTCCTTCATGCCACAACCTGTAGGATCTAGTTTTCCTCAGCAGACTCTCTCCACGCACAAGTCAGGGGGATCTGGCTCCCGCATTCCACACCCCACACATATACCTGCGCGTCAGGAGCAGGATGACCACCCTATTCAGAAGGATGACGATGTTCATGAGGAGCAGACAAATCCTATTGCAGGGGAGATTTATGCGGTTGAAGGACGACATCTTATTAAGCCTAAGGGATCTGGGTATGTTTTTAATTTATAATATTTATTTAACTATATATTGTCATTTTATGTTTAATACTCATTCAAATTATTGTTGTTTAGTTTTGATCCGTATCGGCCTACTGCAAAAGCTGTAAACCGGGTCATTCAATTGATGTATACAAAACTCATTAAGTCTTTCGGAGAGCTCCCAAATACTGAGAAAGATATATGGTTTGATAAATTCAAGGTAAATTATATTTTTATTATAGTTTTGTTATTTTATAATTATTTTTTTATATAAATATCTAACATTTTATTTGACTGTCATATAACTTGCAGGAAAGGTGTACTTGGCAAAAATTTGACGAGTTCAAAATTAAAAAAAAAAATAGAAGTAAGGTATCTAACAGATTATCTGACATGCTCAGGAATGCTAGACAACGTTAGGAAAGAGATCAAACTCGTCCTAACTGGATAGGTGAGGAAATATTTGGGGAACTTATTGAGTGGTGGAAGACAAAAGATTTCCAGAGAAGATCTGAACATGCAAAAAAGATGAGGGTATCTGAAGCAGGTGGTTGTCTTAGTACAATTGGAAGAATCAGTATCGGTGAACATCGTCAACGAATGGTAATTATAACTATTTTTTTAAGTTCTATTTTGTATTATTATATTTAATTAAACTTAATTATTTTAATTAGAAAAAAGATTTGAGGAGGGAGCCACTAATTAATGAGCTATTTGTGAAGACCCGAACCAAAAAATCGGGGGAGTTTGTTGACGGTCGTTTCAAATCAACCTTGGTAACTTGTTTATAGTTGAATTATTTTATTTCATTATTATTGTATATAATTGAATTGTTAAAACTATATTTATTTAAATTTAAATTTTTTTTATGTGTGTGTAAGAGTTGTACTAGACCTTGCTTGCCCAATTTCTAACTGAAAATCCTCAGTATACGCCGATTGGGAATGCATCGCTTGATCCACGCGTGGATTTTTATATTTGGAATTTAACAGTAGGCGGGAAGGGAGTCAATGTGTGTTTTTTTGGTCTTGGATCTTTGGCTGGCGATAATAGAAAAGGGGACCGAACTTTATTTCAAAGACTCGATTATGGGGAAGGAGGATCTCGTCTGGCAGAATTGACACCAGAAATATTGGGAACAGTGACATAGTTAGCTCTATCTAAGGCGAGACGACAGGCGGAGGCACGTGAGACGGCCCTAAAGGTCGAAATGGAGAATATGAGAAATAGGCAAAATGCTTAAATGGAGGAAATGAGGAAGCGACAATCTGACATGGAGGCACAAATGCGACATTTTTTTGCCTCACAATCGAATTATTCTGTCCAAGATGATGAAGAAGACGAAGACGCTATATTTATTAGTGAGGATGAATAACTTTCTATTATTATTATTATTTATGTTTGTGACGTGAATATTACGTGACAATTTTTTTAATTATTTTTTATGTTTGTGACGTGAATATAATGTGACTAAATATTTATATTTTTTAATAATTGTAGTTATTAAAAAAAAATTAAAAATTTTAATTGAAAATCAATTGAATTTTTTTATTTTATTATTTATTAATTTGTTGTATTCATTAATATTTATTTTTTTATTATTAAATTAAACAGTGAAGTGAAAACAAAGTCACTAAACTTAAAATAGATTTTTTTTTGTGGCATGGGAACCATGTCACTAATTAGTGACACTAATTAGTGACATGGAAATCACGTGGGAAAACTTTGGGAAAAGTGATTTCCCACGTGAAAATCAGGTCACTAATTAGTGATGTGATTTTCACACGGGAACTTTTTCACATAATTTGGTGGTTTGTGACGTGAATTCTATGTCACAAATTAGTGACGTGATTTTCACGTGGGAAAATGTTCCCATCGTTGCTTTTCCAACGTTCTTTATCCACGTAGCAAATTTTGTTTAGTGACGTGTTTTTTGGCTTAGTGACATGAATACCATGTGGGAAATTGCAATATTTCTTGTAGTGACCGCAGATCTGATATTCAAACATCCACCATTACTAGAAACATCATAAAAAACAACAGTTTTATCAAACGAAACTAAAAATTTGGGTTTTTCCCACTTAATATCAAAGCAAGTATACCTAAACAAATATTTGTAACAGAGTTCTCCTGGAAGAGAAAGAATTTCGGTGGGGTTTTTCGTAGTGGGGGAGAAATAATTTCAACGGAGTAGCTTCAATTCAAATTTTGCTTGGTTCCATGAAAAGCACGCCTGAAAGAGAGTTCAAAGATGGAATTTTTCCTCGTTTAGAGATACGCAGCCGAAAAAGGAGAGCAGTGGTCGACGAAAAATTTCTTCAAATAGAAAATTCAATCAGTTAATCATGATAGCCATGAAAAGGTGAGCAAGGAAATGATGTTGGTTTTTCGATTGGAGGTGATGGCGGTCGGAGATGATGCAAGAAAAAGGGTTGACAATGCTAGAGCTAAGGAAAGGAGTAAGAGAGCTTCACGTGAAAAGAAGAGAAAGAGAAAATAATAAAGAAAAAGGTTTGTTTCTCTCTCTTCCAATGTAATTTTATATAAAAAATTATGTGTTGCGAGGGGCTTACCACTATACAACATATTAATTTAGTGATGGGTTTAACCCATGACATTTACCCCTGACAAAACAAGATTTTTATTGTAGTGTGGTAGATTGTCTACCTTTAGATAGGTATGTACCTGGTGGAAATGATTCTCCTTTATGGACTCTAATTCAACTTTTCGAATGGGTTAGTTTCTAAAGGATCTGTCTAAAAGGTGGGATTCGGTCTCCTAACCTCTTTCTCGGATGATCTGTGTGTTGGCCCTAAAGAACATATTTCTTAGGAACATCAGGTGTTCCTTCATCAAAATATGAAAGAGGGGTATGTAGGTCATTTGATAGACAAAACTTTGATTTGAGACCTACAATAGACGAGATTCCTTTTCATTTGGGATCAAGAGAAGCATAATAATATCCTTATGTTAATCTAGTGCACACTACTACAAATATTACATGTTATAACATAGCTTTCATCTTACCCAACAAAAAACATTGAAGTAAAATTCAATGACGCGCTATATTATTTTTTTTAAAGAAATTATCATTAATTCCTTTGATTTAAGAAAAAAAATCGAGGGGTAAACTAATTCAGGGTACATGTCTCGAGTCTCAGCAACTGTAACTTTTCTTTTTTTTTTTCTTTAAAAGTGATGTATTTCTTATTATTTAAGATTTTATTTTATTATTAAATATTTTATTCCCTCAATTTCTCAAATAACTAAGGGATATGATATCCACATTTTTCTATAAAAGGATTTCTTCACTAAGTTTTACCCTAAACCTAACTCATAAGTTTAGCCGCTCTATGCTCTTAAACATCTTTCAGTTTGATGGATTGTGAGACAAAATAAATTTTTGGTTATGTGTTTATGTTATTCTTACACCAAACTTTTAACAAATCATTTTTCTGTTCTTGCAATCTATCTCACGTAATGTTGTTATTTTTGTTCTTGTTATTGTTCATGCTAATATTTAATGGAATAACTTTCCAATGTTTTAAATCAAAGAAAACTTTCTATAATATACATTGATTTCTTCAGTTGACAATATTGAGAAATGTATTCTTAATCACATTGCAACACATAAAGAAATTGATGAATGGTAAAAACTTATAAAAGAAAACAATACACGTTACTTTGATTTTTTTCTATTCACCATTTTTTTGGCAACTTAAGTCATATATTACCTCGGTTCTTTTAGAAACCAGGGTTAAAAGTACCACATTTATTGTAATTTTGATTTTAAAAAAATATATATACCTTGGGTTTAAGTCATAACCGAAGGGAAAACAAACATGTTTATTGAGTTTCTTCGTTATCCTTAAACAAATTTTTATCGCCCATTAGTGAATATCAATGCTCAAGACATTGTCATTAGTGATCCGCGTGAAACCTAAAAGATATTTATTCAGAAGGCTCATGCCACATTATAAAAGCATTTTGAATATAAAAAAAATTGATTATGAAAACATTGAAACTTATTTGTTTTACATCGAAAACATTGAAACATTGTTCTTTGTGATGGATTGGAAGTATAGAAAAATATTTGGGTTTAAGGTTTGTGTTCTTAAATAATCATATAACTGAATATTTATTTTATTTATCTAACCTTTTTTTATATAAAAAACAAATGCATAAAATATCTAACCTTTGATCTTTTCCGAGAATTAATGAAATGATCACCCTGTATTTGTTCTTCACCTACAATGATGACGATGAGTCAGAATCAAAATTTGTTATATATTTTTACTTTAATATTATGTGTATATTGTGTAATATCATGTGTAAATAAAGTAATTTGTAAAAAAATTAATTTAATATTCTGTGTCAACAATGTAATTTGTATTTTTTTTTAAAATTCCCTTCGGTTTTGGTCATAAACCGAAAGGTATGTGATATTAGTTTTAAAAATATAAAAATTGATGTTGTTGCAGATCGAACCAATGACCATTTTAACTATCCTTTCGGTTATTCAGAAACTAAGGGGTAAAGTGACAAGTTTTCATGACGCCCTTAATTACCTCGCTTGTATAATTTAGATAAAATCTCCTTTGCATCCGAGGTAACATGTGTTTTTTTTGTAGTAGTGACACTAGTCTCTTCTTGGATAAGGATCACTTCATATTATTATATATCCTTCTTATGGCTAGGCTTAGTGAGAGCACCTCTTAGATTAGTGTTAAACAGATTGTGACCCTCATAGTTGTGACCCTCATATGGGAATCTCTCTCTCTCTCACCAATGAGGTGGTGGCGTGTTTGTGGTATATAATTTCCAGATGGCTTAGTTAGCTATTGTTTTACCTTGTGATCTCACTATGATATTAGATATTATTTGAACTTCAAAGATTTGTCATAGTATTATATCCGGTTTAATTATAATTTGACATAAAAATAGTTTCATCAATTTGAAAATCTCATAATGATTCTTTTTTTTCCTCAAAAATCATTAAATATCGATGAATTGTTTTATCAATTCATCTTCTCCTCTAGAAAATAATATCTTGACAAGTCATCTGGATACTCTTATTTTTACTATAAGTGGTGGAAGGATCATATCCTTTGCCTGAGTCATTAGTAGTTTGAGGTTTGATTATCCGTTGCGTGGTGGTTGTGCCCTTGACTTTGATTTTTTCAATTATATATGTGGGGTAAAGATGGTATAATATTAGGGTAAAGATAATAAAATATTATTTTGCACTGATATTATAATACACTGTCATTTTTCTGAAAGCCTAAAAAAATTGCAAAATTTCAGTAATGCTGTCTGCAATAACATGTCTGCCAATATTTTATTTATGCAAAAATGAAAACTGTCTTTTTTAGTAGTTGTTGATCCCAAGAGTCAGTTGTGTATGGGAGTCTTTCTCCTTGCTGGAGAATAGTCCATGTCAGTTATGTCCATAAGGTCTTCATGAACATCCTCTTCTTGTTTCTTATTTACTTTAAATTCCTTTACTTTTCTTCCATTAGCTTTATCATTCCCTTTGGTCTTCACCTTCTGTCCATAAAGAATGTATATGATTTTTAAACTATAAAAGGAAGAAATTTCAAAGAATCAATTCTGTTTAAAACTAAGACTTTGCTTCGTTTCTAAAACTATTTCTCATTTTCTTATTTTCTAATTTTATTAGAAGTAAACCAACAAAATCCTTAAGAACAATCAGTTTTTTGTCCCTAAATTAACTAACCTTTGAAATGGCATGAAGGGCAGAACTTGATGACGTAAAAAGTTCCCTATTCTTTATCTTTCCTGCAACAACATATATGCTTAGTGTTATTACACTATATAGTTTTTGTCTAGAACAAAAAATTCAAAAAAAATGAAAAAATCATAAGGAAGTTTCAACACCATTATTCACCATTTTATAGCTGAGAAAAAATCACAGACAAAAAGTCATTATGACTATGACTAAACACGGTTTCAACTACGACTATAGAACGCAGTTAAAGTTGCACCATAACAAATGCAAAATTTTCATAATTATAATATGAAATTACAAAACACAGAAAATATTATTTATAAATGTTGTGATTAATCACACTCTCACAACCGCAGTCAATATCGCAACATTTATATTGACATCGACCACTGTTTATTTAAAACCTCGCTAATGGCGACATCTACATTTGTCGGTGTCATGTCCGTATTCGACATTGGCCGACGACATCAATATGAAGTGGTGGTGGTACAAGAACTACATGGTCTTCTTTTGTACCAGTAATTTGGAAGAATACCTAATTGAATAATAAAAAAAATAACTCATGAGACTAGAAATCTAATTGTGTGAAGGTCTATGGTGTCTAGGTCCACAGTAATCTTCATGAATACGTGGTAATTGGTTGTTTCCTTTTCTGGTTGATCTAGTGCTAATTCTTTTCTTCAAGGTACCTGTGCAATGTTCATCTTTGCAAAAAACTGTTTCCTCATCAGTATCACCATTATTATTTCTTTTCAACGACTTTCTTTCTTCATCCTGCAATTAGAAATTATTTTTACTAACATAAGAATAAGAAATGAAGGTTAACATTAAAACAAAACATATAGAAACCATAGTCATCTTTTAGGATTTAAGATTTCAAGTTAACTATGATTTAATTGTGACAAAGTAATATTTTGTTATAGTTTAACAGTGACAAATATTTTATAAATTTTTTTAAAAAAACAGTTTAAACATGTCAGCGTTTTAATCATTTTATGCAGCTTCAAAGACGACCCTCATAAAAATATTATATGAAGAAGAACTATAAAATGATGATAACTAACATGTTTATTTTGAGGAGCAGCAAAAGATCCTTTCTCCAAGCGAATCCCTAAATAAAAGAAAAAGAACTATAAAATGAGCAATGTTATAGCTATATAGGTAAGATTTCATAAAGGGTAAATGAAGTTTTATTGAAACAATAGAATACATTGGTACAAATTACCTTGAGCTTTGGATAGAAAGAGGGACAAAAGCATAAGAGAAACTAGAAAAGAAAGCTTCATTTGAAGATAGTTATTGTGAGCAAGTATGTAGAATGAGCCTCTTAAGAAAATGGGTGGACTCAAATTTTTCTAGTTAAGTTTTTCTGTATGTTAGAAAACAAGCTTGAGTATTACTATGGGAGAGAAAGTTTATAAGCATGCTAGTGGAACATGAAGTGATGGCAGTATGGGTGATGGATGGATAGGTATTTATATTTATCAATTTGCTAGGGTCCACATTTTGAAGTAATTAATCTACCTAAACTAGTAGGGCTTTTCCTCTCTTCATTTATTATTTTTGTTGTCTAGAATAGCACTCTTTTGACATAGGAAACTATAACTAATATCTTCCAATCATTTAATTATAGGTTTGTATTGAAAAGTTTATAGTTTTAAATGCACTTGTGTTCCTGGATACAGTTAGGTTGACTATAGTAAGGTTGATTATAGTAGAGTTTTGGTCCGCAAATTGAATTGATCTATTCTAAAATATCACATGAATTGAATCAAATTATTTTAATTCATCTGGAATCGAACCGAAATAAAATTATTGATTTTATATATCGGTTTGAAATTTTAAACGGATCAAATTATTAGAAGATATTTTTTTTTTAAATTGAACTATTTGTTAAAGAAGCAAGCCATTATATTTTTTTCAAGTGTTTATTAATAATACATTTTAAACATTTTTTTTTTCAATTTTTGTTTCGTTTGATTGCCATTGGGTTCAGCTTAGTTTCAGTTTTAATTTAGATAATATTTTGCTGGATGACTATTTTAAGGGAGAAAATCTCTTTCCATTGTTGTAATTTATGAACAATAAATGTATACGGGTGTGTTCTAAAATGACAAGAAAAGTGAAAGTGAGTAAATGCCAAAAAATAATTAGGAAATAGCCCCACATAAAAAGACTCACTCACTTTAAAAGTCTTTATAAATAGTTATGTGCATTAACTCAAGAAAAGGACAAAAGAGGATAAAGTGCCACATAAACAAGTGTGGTGGTCCCAAACATTATGCCACTTGTCTCCTCCACACAACCCCTCACCGGTTCCAAGGGCGTGGGAGTAGAGGCGTACAACCCCTCACCGGTTCCAAGGGCGTGGGAGTAGAGGCGTTAGTGGAGGCTTGTAGAAGACACTTGTTGCTATGGAATGAAAAATGGCAATGCTTGAAAATAATGCAACTTTTAGTTTAAAGGTGGTGTTTCATCAAGGGTCGCAACCTTGTGAAACAAAACATGTATGACCTATAAATACATCACTCCGAAATTCAGAAAATCATATCACAAACTGAATATCCTCTTGAACTAATTCCAAACTATCTTCGCTACAAATCGACTTTTCGTCAGTCTTGCGCAAATTTGATATAAGGCTGAATTATCCTGGGTATTCCTGTGTTCCAACTCTAAGATATATTTGAGGGTATTCCTGTGTTCCAACTCTAAGATATATTTGAGAGTGCTTGAAATACTTTTAAGGAAAGTGATTTCGTTCACAATTCAGTCCTAGATCCATTCGACTTTACAGATATTTCTAGCAATCTTAAAAGTATTCAAATGGCTTCCGACGCTGCAGTTTCAAGCATCAAGGTTATGAACTAGAAAATTGTAAAGTTGGATCGCTTTGATGGAACCAACTACACTCGATGGAAAAATAAGATGACATTCCTACTGTCCTCTCTAAAGGTTCATTATGTATTAGATCCTGACTTACCACCAATTTCTGAACCAAGCGAGGATGACTCTGATGAACTCAAAACGGAGCGTAAGATACGTAAAGAAGGAAAATTGTTATTCTATGGACATATTCTGAATACGCTATTTGATCGTCTCTACGACCTCTATACGGATACTCAATCTGCAACAGAAATCTGGAAAGCACTAAAGCTTAAATTCAAGGCCGAAGAGGAAGGTACAAAAAAGTTTTTAATTTCTAAATACTTTGATTTCAAATTTATAAATTCCAAGCTCATTCTTCCCCAAGTGCACAAGTTACAGGTTCTCGTGATAAAGTAAAAGCTATGAAAATAGACATTCCTGAGACTTTTCAAGTTGGTGCGTTCATTTAAAAATTACTACCTTCGTGGAAAGGATATAGAAAGAAATTGTTGCACATTTCTGAGGACTTCTCTCTAGGGAAAATCAATAAACATCTTTGAATCAAGGAGGAATCGATGGAAAGGGAGAAATCATAACCTGCTGGTCTTTCCAAAGCCAATGTCTGGTCTGCCAATTGGAAAATGAAACATGATGGCATGAAAAGTCATTATGGACCTAAAAAGGAACATAACAAATTCTAGTAGTTTGAAAGGTCCGAAAAGCGGCTGCTTTGTGTGTGGAAAACTCGGACACTATGCTCGAGATTCCAGGCGCAACAAGTCAAAAAATGAAATCAATATAGTTTATGCAAATGACGGCATAATTGCTACGATGAGCAAAGTTATGGCAATCAAAGGCAAAATGCAAGGATAGTGGTATGGCACATGTGCTACAGTACATGTCTGTTATGACAAGGCTTCTTTTAAAAACTATTTTGAGGTAATTGATGGACAGGAAGTACAAATGGAAAATGAAGTTCGATCTAAAGTTGTTGGAACCAGATCCTTAGAACTCAACTTCAATTCCGAAAATAAAATCACTATTGTTAATGTGCTTCATTTTCCCGACATGACTAGAAATCTTGTTAGTGGGGATCTGTTGGATAAACTAAGAGTTAAATCTGTATATAAATTAGACAAACTTATATTGACCCGTAATGGTGTATTTATAGGAAAAGGATATTTCGCTAAGGGAATGATCAAACTTTGCACTACTGATAATATTATTAATGAAATTTCTAATTCTGCTTATATGCTTGAATCTATTTCTTTACGGCATTCTAGATTAGCACATATTTGTATTAGTACTATGAAAAGAATAATTAAATTTGGACTGATCTCATGCAATATTCATGTTTTTGAAAATTCTGAAACATGTGTAAAATCTTAAATTCAAGGCCGAAGAGGAAGGTACAAAAAAGTTTTTAATTTCTAAATACTTTGATTCAAATTTATAAATTCCAAGCTCATTCTTCCCCAAGTGCACAAGTTACAGGTTCTCGTGATAAAGTAAAAGCTATGAAAATAGACATTCCTGAAACTTTTCAAGTTGATGCGTTCATTTAAAAATTACTACTTTCGTGGAAAGGATATAGAAAGAAATTGTTGCACAGTTCTGAGGACTTCTCTCTAAGGAAAATCAATAAACATCTTTGAATCAAAGAGGAATTGATGGAAAGGGAGAAATCATAACCTGCTGGTCTTTCCAAAGCCAATGTCTGGTCTGCCAATTGGAAAAGGAAACATGATGGCATGAAAAGTCATTATGGACCTAAAAAGGAACATAACAAATTCTAGTAGTTTGAAAGGTCCGAAAAGCGGCTGCTTTGTGTGTGGAAAACTCGGACACTATGCTCGAGATTCCAGGCACAACAAGTCAAAAAATGAAATCAATATAGTTTATGCAAATGACGACATAATTGCTACGATGAGCAAAGTTATGGCAATCAAAGGCAAAATGCAAGGATGGTGGTATGGCACATGTGCTACATTACATGTCTGTTATGACAAGGCTTCTTTCAAAAGCTATTCTGAGGTAATTGATGGACAGGAAGTACAAATGGAAAATGAAGTTCGATCTAAAGTTGTTGGAACCAGATCCTTAGAACTCAACTTCAATTCCGAAAATAAAATCACTATTGTTAATGTGCTTCATTTTCCCGACATGACTAGAAATCTTGTTAGTGGGGATCTGTTGGATAAACCAAGAATTAAATCTGTATATGAATTAGACAAACTTATATTGACCCGTAATGGTGTATTTATAGGAAAAGGATATTTCGCTAACGGAATGATCAAACTTTGCACTACTGATAATATTATTAATGAAATTTCTAATTCTGCTTATATGCTTGAATCTATTTCTTTACGGCATTCTAGATTAGCACATATTTATATTAGTACTATGAAAAGAATAATTAAATTTGGACTGATCTCATGCAATATTCATGTTTTTGAAAATTCTGAAACATGTGTAAAATCACAAATGATCAAGAAACCTTTCAAAAATGTTGAAAGAAAATCAAATTTGCTTGACCTTGTGCACTCTGATTTGTGTGAATTTTGTTAGTTCCATGATTCTATGATTGTCCATGGTTCTATGATTGGCTACATTTTGGTAAAACGTGATTCTGCACTGATGTTAGCAAGATGTTATAACATCTCCATCTACTGTGGTGACAGAGCTGCTGTCATGTGTTTTAACCAAGATGTCAAGACAGATGTCATGACATCCATCTGCTGTGGTGACAGAACTGTTGTCATGTGCTTTAATCAAGATGTCAAGATAGATGTCGTGACATCCATCTGGTACATCAAGAGCTGCTATTTTATATCTCTTGACAGAGGTGGTTTGGTTTGATGAGATCATGTTGGATATATCTCATCAGTGTGTGCAGATCAAAGAGATTTATTAGGAACAAAGTGCAGATTTAATTGGTGTTCATAAAAAGGATCTTTGAGACTTTTTAGGAAACTATAATTTATTTGTTTCTACTGTTATGAAGAAGATTCTGCAGGAATGTACTGCAGGGTGAGTTTTGGTTAACTAGAACAAAGTGGATTGGATGTCATGCTGAATGTTATGAAATCAGGTAGCTGACATCAAGGGCGCATGTTTTAGTTTCTGGTATTTCATGAGGAAGCTCAGGTTATGCTTCAGGAAACATTTTATGGATCCTAGTTATCTCAGGCGAAATGCTAGGAAGTGCTGAGCATAACAGAATAGCCTATGACCTAATTAAAAGAACCCTGATTTATGAAAAGAGGTTTAACTTAGTTAAACCTAATTGCTGCACTGAGGCCCAAGGAACTTTCGCTGCTTATAAATACAGAAGTGACAATCCTGATTACAGACAGAGACTGAGAGATTGTATGGTGAAGAATTATGTTGGTGTAACTTAATATTCACGTGTGGTTTTGTGTTTTAGGGTTTTGAGAGTCTCTTGTGTGTGTGACTTTGTAAGTCACCCTTTGTATCTTTGGATGCATCGTGGTAGACATATTTAGGCTGTTATTTGTACAGTGTTAATTGTTTGCTCAAAGCTTTTAAGCAAGAGCGTATTATTCTTGATTGAAGCTGTTAAGCAAAATCAAGTGTTGTGACTTTGAAGAGTGTCTTATATAGTCTTCCTTCTTGTATTGAATTGTTTATCACTGCTGTGATTGTGGGGAGTGAGAGGTGTCTCTTGTCTAGTGGGTTCTATGCAGAAATTGCATTGGGTAGAGATTAAGTAAGGAGTTGTAAACTGAGAGTTTATCTCTAAATTAATTATGCTAATAGTGGAATTCCTTCCTGGCTTGGTAGCCCCCAGATGTAGGTGATGTTGCACCGAACTGGGTTAATAATTTATTGTGTTATTTATCTTTCAGCATTTACAATTCTGCACAATTTAAATAGTTAGATAAATAGTTCTGTCAGTCTCTGATGTTACAACTGATGTCATGACATTGTTAATTTTTAAAGGAATTTAAAATGGTCATGTTCTGTCCTTGTTCTGTTTTAGCAGAGATCAATTTTATTAGTATCTTTTATGACATCTGAGATCTGCATACCAGAATTTCAAATTTAATGTCATGCTTACTCGTGGGAAAAACCGATATTTCATAAACTTTATTGATGATTGCTCTGGGTTCATACAAGTATATCTTTTTAGGCATAAAGATGATGCTTTTAATGCCTTTAAAATCTATAAAGCAGAAGTAGAACATCAATTAGGTAGAAGTATCAAAGTCCTTAGAAGTGATAGGGGAGGTGGATACTTTTCTACGAAATTTGATGCATATTGTGAAGAATATGACATTATACATGAATGTTCCACGCCTCGTACACCACAAGAAAATGGTCTAGCCGAGAGAAAAAATTGAACATATCAAGACATGATAAATGTTATGTTAGTGCATTATGAATTGTCATTTAATTTCTGGGGTGAAGCATTACTATCCACATGTCATACAATGAATATGATTCCTTTAAAGTTAATTAGTATTTCTCCATATGAGATATGGAAAGGTAGATCACCAAATATCAATTATTTTAGAATGTGTGGGTGTGTGGCATATTACAAGAATATGAATCCTAAAAGAACAAAATCGGGTCCTTGAGGTATCAAATGTGCTTTCTGTTAGAACACAGATTGGTTCTTAATAATATCTCTATGTTTTGATGATAACTATTATGAAATTTTGTATTTAAGAATTATATACTCTAAAATTTGCTTGAGAATTTTTACTGCAGATAGTAAAGGAATTAACACTCCAGAAGCAAATCAAAATTGAACACAAGAAATTAGCTAGACTCTGAAGCGCCATATGCATTCCTTAGAAGATTCTGATTACTGCCAACAAAAGATTCCGAGCGTAGCCTCCAGAAGATTCTGAAGCAGAAGTTCCAGAAGGATCTGAAGCAGAAGCTCCAAAAGGATCTGAAGCAGGAGCTCCAGAAGAATCTGAAGCAAGTCAGAAGCATCTGAAGCAAAGAAGAATTTTGTATGAAGAGCTTTTCAAAGCATAGTTTCTACAGAAGATTCTGAAAGTACTAAAGCTGCCAGTACTGAAGTTCTGTCTCAAATATGCTCTGATATTTAACACGCTGAAAGCACACCTGCTGCAGAAGACTCTGATTCAGCAAGACTCTGATCATCATTAGAAGACTCTAACCCAATTAGACTCTAATGAATTTGCTGAAAACTGAAGAAGAAATATTCAAAGATTATATCCGTTGGAGTAAATCAAACGTCTCTTTCCTTATTTATCCAAGACACAAGAACACAGACAAAAAGGATTTTTCGGTGTTTTCTTCTTCTAGGAAAGGTCACTTGATGTGAAGACAAAAAGGCTCAGACCTTTTGGACACTCTTCTCAACGTGAAGTCCACCTTGGATCAGCTGCCTATAAAAGCAAGACTCCACCAAATTCTTTAGTTGACGTTTGCATTGAAAAGAAATCAAATATTCAAGCTCTCATACTTTCATATTCATTCTTAGAATTTATTTCATTGTTCTTAAACTTAAGAGAAATATCACAGTTGTGATAATAGCTTTTTAGAAGCAATTCTTACTCTTGTAATAGTTTTACATTGATTGTAAAAGGTTTCCTTAAGAGGATCCAGTTGGGATCAGTAGCTCTTGAGAAGACTAAGAACAGTTGTTCTTAGGTGTTACTATTGTAATCTGTTTGATTAAATAGTGGATTAAGTCCTTGATTGAGAAAGGCAAATCACTCTAGGAAGGGTGGATTGGAGTAGTTGAGTTCAACGAACCAGGATAAAAATACTTGAGTTTTTATTCTAAGTTTTAATCTTTCATACTTATTCAACCCCCCCCCCCCCCCCCTTCTAAGTATTATCTCACCTTCAGTTGGAATCAGAGCTCCGGTTCTGTGTGTGCTACCACTTAACAGTGACAGTAAAGATCTAGAGAGAAATACTTTGATATATATTTGGTTGTTACTATGGCTGATAATACAATATCTAACATTAACAACAAATATGAAGAAAGGGACATAATCAGCACCAAACCCCCTATGTTTGATGAGGAGAAATTTGATTATTGGAAAGACAGAATTGAAAGTTTTTTCCTTGGATATGATGCTGATTTATGGGATCTGGTTATAGATGGATATGTTCATCCCACAGATGGGAATGGCAAGAAGATAGACAGAAAATCTATGACAGATGCTCATAAGAAAGAATTTAGAAATCATCACAAGGCCAGAACAATATTGTTGAATGCAATATCTCATACTGAGTATGAAAAAATTACAAACAGGGAAACTGCATTTGACATGTTTGAATCCTTAAAAATGACTCATGAGGGAAACTCTCAAGTCAAGGAAACAAAGGCTCTGGCTCTGATCCAGAAGTATGAAGCCTTCAAGATGGAAGACTCTGAATCTGTTGAAGCTATGTTCTCCAGATTTCAGATCCTCACAGCTGGTCTAAAGGTTCTGGAAAAGGGATACTCCACATCAGATCATGTAAAGAAAATCATCAGAAGTCTACCTACCAGATGGAGACCAATGGTGACTGCCTTGAAGATGGCTAAAGATCTGAACAAGATCTCTTTAGAAGAACTCATCAGCTCACTAAGGAGCCATGAAATTGAGCTTGAGGAAGATAAACCTCAGAAGAAAGAGAAAGGTAAATCTATTGCTTTAAAATCTAATAAATCTGCTAAAGCTTTGCAGGTTATTGAAGAAAGCTCTGAAGGATCTTCTTCTGAAGAAGAAGATGAATTATCCATGCTATCCAGAAGGATCAACCGACTCTGGAAGCACAAGGGAAAGAAGTTCAACAACTTCAGAAAATCTGATCATAGAAAGGAATCTTCTGGGCACAGAAGATCTGGCAAGAAAGAAGTTGTATGCTATGAGTGCAAAGAACCTGGGCATTACAAGAATGATTGCCCCAAACTTCAAAGAGAAAAACCCAAGAAGAAGTTTAACAAAAAGAAGAAGGTTCTGATGGCAACATGGGATGACTCAGATGAATCTGAATCATCTTCTGAATCAGAAGAAGAATGTGTTAATGTTGCACTGATGGCCAGCACAGAAGATCAGGAGGAAGGAACTTCAGGATATGAATCTGATTCTGAATCTGATTCTGACGCTGAAGAGGTAATGGCTAAACTTTCTAAAGAAGAACTTATCAAAGTGTTATCAGAAGTTCTGAAAAGTTATAACAATATTAAGCTCAAATACAAGAAGCTGAAAAGCAGTCTTGAATCTGAGATTAATCTTCTGAAGACAGAACTTGTTGAGCAAAAAGAAATTAATCTGAAAATCAAAAATAACTTTGAAATAGCTCAACAAGAATCTGAATCTGAGACTAAGTCATGTGAAAACATTTTAGAAAATTATGACTCTATCTTTTAGAGATTCCTTACTAAGAGCATAGATAGAAGCAAGATGGCTTCTATGATCTATGGTGTTAGTTGGAACAACAGAAGAGGTATTGGATATGAATCTTACTCTGGAAGTAATCCAAAATTTGTTGACAAACTCTTCTTCAAGAAGACACCTCTGTACTCTCAATTTAAGTTTGGTCACTTAAATGACATTAAACACACAAGCTCCGAGAAGAATACTTATGCTTTTAAACCCAAGGCAAGTCAGAATAAACCTTATGTTGAAAAACAGAAGTTTAGACAAACCTTCAGAACCACTAACCATAAAGGACCCAAGAAGATCTGGGTACCTAAAAGTAAAATAATTCCTGTTGCAGATGTTCTTAGCAGCAAGGTCAGGACGCCAATCATGGTACCTGGAATCTGGATGCTCACGACACATGACAGGAGAAAAGTCTATGTTCCAAAGCCTGGAACTTAGATCTGGAGGTGATGTGAAGTTTGGAGGGAACCAGAAGGGCAAGATCATTGGATCTGGTACCATTGGAAATGGTAAACTTCCCTCTATTACTAATGTTTTACTTGTTGAAGGGTTAAAGCATAACTTATTGTCCATATGTCAATTAAGTGACAATGGTTATGATATTACCTTTAATCAAAAATGTTGTAAAGCTATTAGTCAAAAGGATGGCTCTATCCTATTTAGTGGTAAGAGGAAAAACAACATTTATAAAATAAATCTTTCAGAACTTAAGTTCAAAATGTTAAATGCCTCTTGTCTGTTAATGAAGAGCAATGGGTCTGGCACAGAAGATTGGGCCATATTAATATGAGATGTATATCTCAGATTAATAGACTTAATCTTGTCAGAGGACTCCCTAATCTGAAGTTCACTTCAGATGCTCTTTGTGAAGCATGCCAAAAAGGGAAGTTTTCAAAATCATCTTTTAAATCAAAAAATGTTGTTTCTACTTCCAGACCACTAGAATTACTTCATATTGATCTGTTTGGACCAGTGAAAACTGCATCCATCAGAGGCAAGAAGTATAGATTAGTCATTGTAGATGACTATAGTAGATGGACATGGGTAAAGTTCTTAAAACACAAGGATGAGTCACATTCTATGTTCTTTGACTTCTGCAAGCAAGTCCAGAATGAAAAAGATTTCAAAATTATAAAAGTCAGAAGTGATCATGGTGGTGAATTTGAAAATAAATATTTTGAAAAATATTCTAATGAAAATGGCATTGCTCGTGATTTTTCCTGTCCTAGAACTCTACAACAAAATGGGGTTGTAGAGAGGAAAAACAGGACTCTGCGAGAAATGGCCAGAACCATGATCAATGAGACAAATCTGGCAAAACACTTTTGGGCAAAAGCAATCAACACAGCTCGTTACATTCAGAACAGAGTGTCTGTAAGACCTCTTCTGGAGAAGACTCCATATGAACTGTGGAAGAACAGAAAGCCCAACATTTCATATTTTCATCCTTTTGGATGTATTTGCTATATGTTAAATACTAAGGAAAATCTGAACAAGTTTGATTCCAAAGCACAGAAGTGTTTCATGCTTGGATATTCTGAACGCTCTAAAGGCTACAGAGTATACAACACTGAGACACAGATTGTGGAAGAATCTATTCATGTCAGATTTGATGATAAGCTTGGCAATAAAAAGCCAAAGCAGTCTGAAAACTCTGCAGATAGAGAAGTAGTCTTCACAGACTCTGAAGTCCCAGAAGCAGAAAAAGCTCAAGTGAAGGAACCAGAAGCAACGCCAGCTGCTATTCCTTTAACTTCTCAGATGAACAATCTAAACATTTTTTAAGAATCAACTGTTAGAGGATCATCATCCAGAATTAAAGCTTCTCATCCAGAGAATGTCATTATTGGAAAGAAGGATGATCCCATCAGAACAAGATCCTTTCTAAGATCATCTGAAGCATCATTATTTGGACTGGTGTCAGAAATTGAACCATCTTCTGTAGATGAAGCTCTGCAAGACAATGATTGGATTATTGCAATGCAATAAGAGTTAAATCAATTCACCAGAAATGATGTATGGGACTTAGTTCAAAGACCACAAGGATTCAATATAATTGGAACAAAATGGGTCTTCAGAAATAAGCTGAATGAGAAAGGAGAAGTTGAAAGAAATAAGGCAAGGCTTGTTGCTCAAGGGTACAGTCAACAAGAAGGTATTGATTACACTGAAACATATACTCCAGTGGCAAGGTTAGAATCTATACGCCTTCTTATTTCATTTGCTGCACAAAATAACATCACTCTGTATCAGATGGATGTTAAAAGTGCCTTTCTAAATGGTATTATAGAAGAATAAGTTTATGTCCACCAACCTCCTGGTTTTGAAAATGAAAAATTTCCAGATCATATTTTCAAATTAAAGAAATCTCTGTATGGTTTAAAACAAGCTCCCAGAGCTTGGTATGAGAGATTGAGCAATTTTCTTCTGGAGAAAAATTTCATCAGAGGCAAAGTAGACAAAACACTCTTTTGTAAATCAATTAAGAAAGATCTTCTAATTTGTCAAATTTATGTGGATGATATAATATTGGATCTACCAATACTATGCTGGGAAAGGAGTTTGCTACATGTATGCAGGCAGAATTTGAAATGAGCATGCTGGGAGAACTCAGATTCTTTCTAGGAATCCAAGTCAATCAAACTCCAGAGTGCACTTATATACATCAGACCAAATATGTTAAATAACTTCTGAAGAAATTTAACATGACTGATAGTAAGCTGGCAAAGACTCACATGCATCCAACTAGCTCACTTGGCAAGGAAGAGGTAAGTAAGAAAGTAGACAAGAAGCTCTACAGAGGTATGATTGGTTCTCTTCTTTATTTAACTGCTTCTAGACCTGACATATTGTTTAGTGTATGCTTGTGTGCTAGATTCCAATCAAATCCTAGAAAATCACACTTGACAGCTGTCAAGAGGATTCTAAGGTATCTGAAAGGTACTTCTAATGTGGATTTGTTTTACAGAAAATCTGATGATTTCAAATTAGTTGGATTCTGTGATGCTGACTACGCTGGAGACAGAGTGGAAAGGAAAAGTACTTCTGGAAGTTGTCAATTTCTAGGAAGAAATCTAATATCTTGGTACAGCAAGAAGCAACCCACAATTGCACTTTCAACCACAGAGGCAGAATATATTGCTGCTGCTGGATGTAGCACGCAAATGCTCTGGATGAAAAGTCAGCTAGAAGATTATCAAATATTTGAAAGTAACATTTCTATCTTTTGTGATAATACTTCTGCTATATGTTTGTCTAAAAACCCCATTTTACACTCTAAGGCAAAACATATAGAAATTAAGCATCATTTCATCAGAGACTATGTTCAGAAGAGAATCATAAATTTGGCCTTTGTTGATACAGATCATCAATGGGCAGATATTTTTACAAAACCCCTTGTTGAAGATAGATTCAAATTTATTCTGAAAAATATTGGTATGGATTTTTGTCCAGAATGATATTTGTCAGAAGCAAATTTTTACAGATGCAAAAATGCCTAATGCTCTGAAGTATTTCTTCTGACTGCTTATTTATTTTATTAATTTGGTTTTGTGAAACTCTGAACTAACAATCCTTAGACGATCTGAACGTTGGTTAACGTTTCATTTCTCAAGAGAATTCAGAACACATGCAAGCAAACACGTGTCACTCCAATTCTGCAAAGGTGGCGTCTACACTACTGAAGAGACGTTTGAGGTGAAGTTTGAATAGTGAAAATCTTGATTTTCCCCCCAATTTGTCAGAAGCAATAAATGCTTGAAATGATTTTTATTCTTTTCATTTAATGCTTTGTTCAAACATGCAAAATCTGACTGTTTGTATGCCTACTTGTTTAGTATAAATACATCTCTTCTCTTCACATTCACACTTTTCACATCTCAGAAAATTTATGCATTTTCATCTTCTCTTCTCTCTGCATAAAAACCCTAAGCGTGTGACAAAACCGTCTTCAATGGAAACTTCATCATCAACTGCTGCACAATTTCAATCTTCAATGGCTGCAGTTACCTCTGCTAACATGGGTGTTACTCCTTACTCTCCACCAAAAAGAACATTGTTAACCCCTGTTGAAAAGCTGGAAGTTCTGTGTGAATCAATGGTGGAATTTGATTCACTTGCTGAGAATGGTTTTGAGTTTCATTCAATCATAGGTGCTCAAGGATGGGTGAAATATTTTGATAGACTGTTTGGACCAGTTTACCCCCTTCTTGTGAAAGAGTTCTGGATCCATGCTTCAGTTTACCCTAAGTTTATCCTATCTTCTGTTCTGGGCAAAGAGATTATAATAACAGAAGATCTGATCAGAAAACTTATTGGCTATGAGGAAACAGATGGAGTTTCACACCTGCCAGCTGGGCGTGTGGATATGGATGAAGTGTATGAAGAAGTGATGACTGCTGGACAAGCTTCTAACAAGTTCAAGGATCTGAAGCCTGACTACAAGATCTGGGCTAAGATCTTCATGGGATGCATTCATCATAGAAAGTCAACAAACTCTCCAGACTATGTCAATAATGAACAGCTTTATTTTATGTACTGCCTCAGTCAGAGCACCAAGGTAGATCTTCCATATATTCTCTTTATGCATCTTTGGAATCATATAAATGCCTCTAGAGAATATGTGAAAGAAAAAGGACAGAAGATCAGAACCTGGATTCCTTTTGGAAGGTTAATCTCAAATCTTCTAACTGAGAATGGACTGGTTATTGCTCTGTACGCTGCTGGAGTTACAGAGGAATTGGAATTCATTATGGGAAAGCCTCTGAATGCCAAAAGTCTTCAGAGACTTAAAATAGTGGATGAACTCACAACAGCTCCCAAGAAGCTGAATATTTCTGAACTGAGTAAGAAGAGAACTCCTATAGACGATTACCCTCTGTTCTATGCTAAAGAACCAAGGCACATTGTTGTAATGTATATTGATGAGTGCAAGAAAGAAGGAAAGTTTGTTCCTGCAAACATTATAAAGCTAGCAAGAAAACCACTGCCTGTTGCAGAAGAAGAAGAAGAACTACCAAGAAAGAGGACTCAACCAGAAGCAAAAGCTGAACCTGTTCAGAAGAAGATCAAGATTGCTGAGAAGCCGCAGAAGCTCTTAAAGAGGAAAGAATCTGGAGACACTCCTTCTGTACCAGCCAAAAGAATCAAGATCAAAGGTACTAAATCTTCTGTATCTTCTGTAAATCCTGTTGTTTTAAATGATTCTAATGTTAAGTCTATTCCAAAACCACCCTCTACACAAAATACATCTGTTACTGCTCCATCTCATATTTCTACACCATCACCACAAAAATCTTCTACCCCAATTTCCATTTCACCACAAAAACAATCATCTGTTCCAACACCAATAACAACAAAAACATTTCAAACTCCTAAAGTCTCTATACCACAAACAATTCAACCAGAGGTTCCAACCAAACCATTTGTACCAGAAAAACAACCATCAGAAAAACAACCCACATAACAACAACAAACAACAAAGCCATCTGAACAACAAAAGCACCCACAAGAAAAACAACCAGAAAAATCATCTGAAACCCTACCAGAAAAAGCCTCTGATCATCAACCACCATCAGATAATCAACCATCCCAATCATCTGAATCCACTGCATTTGTACCTGTTATTTTTGAACCTACAAAAATAACATATGTTCCAGTTTCATCTGAACCAATAACAATTTCATCTGATCCACCTACCTCAGAACAACCATCAAAACCCTTTGAAATTCCTTCAGAACCAACCAATACTTCTGAACCCAACATTCCTGAGACAGAAGTTCTTGATGTCACACCACTAAAAACTGTGTTTCAAGTATCTTCTACCTCCTGCACACCAACCACCTCATCAAACTCTTCAGAATCTGACATTCACCCAGATTTTCTAATCTCTCCTTCTCACAGAGATTCTGAAGTAAACCAACCAGAACCTCCTGTATCATTAAAAGTTCCTATTTCAGACCCTATTCCCACACTTGAACCATCATCTGAAATCCTGATTCCCAATTCTAACCCAACATCTAACCCAAGAACATCTTTTTCCTGTGCACAAGTCTCATCACTGTTTCATAATCTTGCATATGGTTTCAAACTCAAAGACTTTTATGACAAAGTTAAACCATCTGACCCTATCACCCCTCTGAAACCCAAACTCACAATGACCCTTTCATATATCCTTCTCACCTACATTCAATCCATGACAGATGTAGGTTCATTAGCAACTATATCATATTCTGCTAAATCTGACAAAGTTGTTGCTTCAGCTATACCAATTTCATCTGATAAAACTGTTGCTTCTGATGAACCTCCAAAATCTGCCTTCTAACCTTACTCCAATAAACCCTTTGATGTGGTTTCCTTTCACCCCAGAGCCAAACCTCATCTGTTAAACGCTTTAAACAGATCCAAACCTAATAAACCTGAAATTCCTTTCATTCCATACTACCCTCCTCCTCTGATCTCCATTCAGAAATGCCTTTTTCCACCTACTCCCCAACCAAAACCAATAACATTGGAGACTCTGTTACATCCCAAGCCCAGACTTAATGTTAATCATTTATTTCAATCCTTTTTGCAAGAAATATAGTTGTATTTAGGTACTGTACAGAAGAAGTGCTCAACAACAATGGATGCACAAGAATCTTATGTCATCTGGAATGGATTCATCAACAGATTCAACTCTGTGGCCTCAAATCTGAAGAACATATGTTCTGATGATGCGAAGCTCAGATTTGCTGAAGCTGCAAGAAATCTGTTCTGGACTGTCAAGAGATCCGAACCTTTGCTCCTTACAGATGCTCTTCCACCTTCAGAAGAAACTATTGAGCCTGCATCTGAAGATAATCCTTTGGCCATGACTTTGGTAGAATTTCCTTCTGGCTCCAATGCTCCAGACTTTACAGATCCTATGGAAATTGACTCTGTTCAAGCTCCAGAAAATGTTCAACCTTCATCATCTGAGATTAAGAAAGAACATCCAGATTTTGAGGATAAAATTGCTGCTCTGGAAGCTGGTCAATCAGAGATCAAGTCTTGGATGGCAAAACAGGATAAGAAATCTGAAGACATGACAGAATGGATGTCAAAGCAGGATCAGAAGAATGAAACAATGGCTAAGTGGATGTCCAAGCAAGAGCAGTCATCCTCTGAGATCACAGATCTATTGAAGATGCTTTTGTCAAAACACTCTTAGATTTTCATTTTTTTTTCATTCTGATGTTTTTGCATCTGATGTTTGCTTATGTACTTTTTGATATATCTTCTGATGCATGTACTATTGATCTGAACTCATTGATTGAATCGAAGTTTTCTCCACTGAATTATCTCATTTACTGTTTCCTTTTATTTGTCTTTTTAAAAGTTTTTACTTTTTGCTTATGACAAAAAAGGGGGAGAAAATATAGATCTGAACTGTTTAATTTAACTTCACCAGAATGAAACTTCAGACATATCTATTCTATCTAACATTTAATCTGAGTATTTCAGAACATTTGATAAGTACACTCTATAAAAGAAACTCTGAGTCTCTCAGATCATTTGACTATTATCAAACTCTAAATATGATATTTGCAAGACATTCTGACCCTCAAATGTTAAAAGAACAATCAAGATCTAACTCTGAAAATTACTCAAGACAAAAGGGAAGTTTCTATTCCTTATCTGTATTTAACTCAGGGGGAGATTCATCATCTCAGGGGGAGTTATAATTTTAATATTTTCAATTAAACAAAATTTCTGATGTTTTTGTCATCATCAAAAAGGGGGAGATTGTTAGAACACAGATTGGTTCTTAATAATATCTCTATGTTTTGATGATAACTATTATGAAATTTTGTATTTAAGAATTATATACTCTAAAATTTTCTTGAGAATTTTTACTGCAGATAGTAAAGGAATTAACACTCCAGAAGCAAATCAAAATTGAACACAAGAAATTAGCTAGACTCTGAAGCGCCAGATGCATTCATTAGAAGATTCTGATTACTTCCAACAGAAGATTCTGAGTGTAGCCTCCAGAAGATTCTGAAGCAGAAGTTCCAGAAGGATCTGAAGCAGAAGCTCCATAAGGATCTGAAGCAGGAGCTCCAGAAGAATCTGAAGCAAGTCAGAAGCATCTGAAGCAAAGAAGAATTTTGTATGAAGAGCTTTTCAAAGCATAGTTTCTACAGAAGATTCTGAAAGTACTAAAGCTGCCAGTACTGAAGTTCTGTCTCAAATATGCTTTGATATTTAACACGCTGAAAGCACACCTGCTGCAGAAGACTCTGATTCAGCAAGACTCTGACCCAATTAGACCCTAATGAATTTGCTGAAAACTGAAGAAGAAATATTCAAAGATTATATCCGTTGGAGTAAATCAGACGTCTCTTTCCTTATTTATGCTAGACACAAGAACACAGACAAAAAAGATTTTTCTGTGTTTTCTTCTTCTAGGAAAGGTCACTTGATGTGAAGACAAAAAGGCTCAGACCTTTTGGACACTCTTCTCAATGTGAAGTCCACCTTGGATCAGCTGCCTATAAAAGCAAGACTCCACCAAATTCTTCAGTTGACGTTTGCATTAAAAAGAAATCAAATATTCAAGCTCTCATACTTTCATATTCATTCTTAGAATTTATTTCATTGTTCTTAAACTTAAGAGAAATATCACAGTTGTGATAATAGCTTTTTAGAAGCAATTCTTACTCTTGTAATAGTTTCACATTGATTGTAAAAGGTTTCCTTAAGAGGATCCAGTTGGGATCAGTAGCTCTTGAGAAGACTAAGAACAGTTGTTCTTAGGTGTTACTATTGTAATCTGTTTGATTAAATAGTGGATTAAGTCATTGATTGAGAAAGGCAAATCACTCTAGGAAGGGTGGACTGGAGTAGTTGAGTTCAACGAACCAGGATAAAAACACTTGAGTTTTTATTCTAAGTTTTAATCTTTCATACTTATTCAACCCCCCTTCTAAGTATTTTCTCACCTTCACTTTCATAGGATATGCATCCAACAACAAAACATACAAACTTTTAAATTTGGAGTCTAACGTAATTGTTAAATCCTAAGATGTGGATTTTTTTGAAAACCTTATCACGAAGAATAAGGAATATGATATCCCCACGAATGAAGGATCTCGTGATGAAGAATATCTATGAATTTTTGAAGTACAGCCCAAAAGTATCTCGTGGATTGTTGAAACATAACCTCAGCCTAGGGTAAGAAAAAGAGCTTGAAAAGCTAAAGTTCTAGGTTCAGATGAAATCGATTCTCAACTTATTTCCTTTAATCTAGTTGAAGGAAATTCCAAGAATAATGTTGATAAGATCCCTATTATTCTCCAATTAGAAGATGATCCAAAAACCTATAAAGAAGCAGTAGCTTCAAGGGACTCTTCTTTTTAGAAAGATGTTATTCAAGACAAAATGGATTCAATTATTTCAAACCACACTTGGGAACTTGTCGACATTCCAAAGGGTTCAAGGCCCGTTCGATGTAAATGAGTATTTAAAAAGAAGTATCATATTTACAACACATTAAGCACATATAAGAAAAGATTAGTAGCAAAAGGATTTAGACAAAAGGAGGGTGTTGATTACTTTGACACATATGCACTAGTGGCAAGAACAACAATAATTAGAGTATTATTCGCCTTAGCCTATTTGGATGACCTTATAGTTCATAAAATGGATGTTAAAACAACATTCCTAAAGAGATCTCGAGGAGGAAATCTATATGGAACAACCAGAAGGTTACATACTTCCTGAAAATGAACAAAAAGTATGCAAACGTGTTAAATCCTTATATGGCTTAAAACATGAACCAAAACAATGGGATCAAAAGTTTGACTCTTTCATACTTTCAAATGGATTTACTCCAAATTCTTGCTATAAATGTTTGTACACAAAGGTGCGTAAAAACATTGTAATATTTTTGTGTCTATATGTTAATGATATGTTGATCATTAGCAATGAGATAAATGGAGTTTTATAAACAAAGAAATGTGTGACTTCCACGTTAAAGATGAAAGATCTTGGACTAGTTGACACTATTTTAGGGATCAAAGTAAAACGAAATAGTGGGGGTTATGAACTTACTCAGACACATTATATTGAGAAAATGTTGGACAAGTTCAAACACTTGCACTTTAAGGAAGAAAACACCTCATCTGATCCTAGTGTCAAACTTCAAAAGAACAATGGAAGAATCTTAGCTCAATTGAAATATGCAAGTGCAATTGGATGTCTAATGTATTTAATGCAATGCACCAGACCAGACATAACATTCGCAGTTAGTAAGATAAGTAGATTTACTAGTAATCCAAATGGTGAACATTGGAGTGCCATTACGAGGATTTTCATCTTTTAAAGGCAAAAAATATTGGTCTTAATTATGGTAGGTTTCCTGCTATACTAGAAGGATATATCGATGCGAGTTAGATATCGTAAATCTACAACTGGGTGGATATTTGCATTGGCTGGAGGTGCGGTTTCTTGGAAGAGTAAGAAACAAATATGCGTTACTCTTTTGATCATGAAATTAGAGTTTGTGGCTCTTGCTTCCACTAGTTAAGAAGAAGAATGGTAAAGAGACCTTCTGTTGGAAGTCTCATTGGCTAAAGAAAATGTTTCAAAAGTGTTGATACATTGTGATAGCCAAGCCACCATAGCAAGAGCATTAAGTGAAGTATACAATGGAAAGTCTAGACACATTGGTCTTAGACATACTTTTGTGAGAAAATTGATTAAAGATGGAATCATTTGACTCACCTATATACATACGAACTATAATTTGGCTGATCCATTTAATAAGCCACTGGCTAGAGACTTAGTAAAAACAACCTCGAGAGGCATGATGTTGAAAGTCCTTGAGTAAGACTTCTGACTGCGGCAGCAACCCAATCTTACGTTAGTAGAATATTAACCTCAAGATTCAATGGATAACAATAAGTCGTTAATTTGGATGTTTGTTGAACACTTTGTGAAAATGTTGACCTTTAAAATGAGGGTTGAGTTTTTACTTAAACTCTTAATGATGTTCAATACCGAAGGTATATGTCCCATGAAAAAGGATACAATATGAACTTCACCTATGTGAATTTTGAAATGGTGACGTCTCAAAGTGAGAGTTGGAGCTTCTCTCATGAAAAATTCACGAAAGTAGGAAAAACACATGGCCATAAATAGTGTTATGCGAGGGATGTAGGCGAAGAACCGTTAAAGAGTGTATGAGAGCTAATGTCGGTATAATCACAAGGGATAACGGTTCAAAGGATAACTACCTAACATTTCGATTAGACTTTGCGTTATTCTTACTAAGGTTGAGTTCAAATTGGAAGATACTTAATTGTTTTAACATTCTTTGTTTCTCTTTTTTGGAGTCGGTCTTGTCATTATTCGAACAAGTGGGAGACTGTTGTAATTTATGGACAATGAATGTCCATGGGTATGTTCCAAAATGACAAGAAAAATGGAAGTGAGTAAATGCCAATATAAAGAGTGTTAACATTCACTCACTTTAAAAGTCGATATAAAGAGTTATAAGCATTAACTCAACAAAAGGACAAAAGAGGGTAAAGTGTCACATGGATAAGTGTGGTGGTCCCAAGCATTATGTCAATTGTCTCCTCCATACAACCCTTCACCGGTGTCGCCACCTGCGACACCGGCACCGGGTCTGAGGGCGTGGGCGTAGAAGTGCTAGTGGCGGCTTGTAGGCGGCACTCGAGTACTTAGGCACGACGCATCAGAGCAATCGGGCTACTAGCGGTGTCAGTGGCGCTCCAACGGACGGTGGCTTGCCTTCGGCCTGACTCATTATTGCTCTCGGTTTGGTCGATGCATGCGTTTGAATCTTTGAATTCGAAGAGAAGCAACACTTCGTGAAATGTTGTTGCTGAATGAGAAATGACAATGCTTGGAAACAATACAACTTTTAGTTGGAAACAATACAACTTTTAGTTTAAATGTGTTGTTTCATCAAGGGTCACAACCTTGTGAAATATATCATATATGACCTATAAATACATTATTCCAGAATTCATAAAATCATATCACAAATCAAATATTCTTTTGAGCTAATTCCGAACTTTATTCGCTACAAATCAAATTTTCGTCGGTCTTGCACAAATTTAATATAAGACTGAATTGTCTTGAGTATTTATGCATTTTAACTCTAAGATATATTTAAGAGTGCTTAAAATACTTTTTTAAAAAATAATTTTATTCACAATTTAATCCTGAATCTATTCGACTTTATCGATATTTCTAACACCCATTACAATTATAATAGAAAACTTAAATCTTAATAATCTATCAAATATGCATTTCAAACACCTCAAAAGTTAATACGAAGATACTATCGAAAAGCCAAAGTGTGTAAAGTGTGAAATCTTAAAAGGTACATTTACTTTTGAGAATGCTACAATGTTTTGACTGAATCAACTTTAATGCGAGTTTTATGAACCCAATGTAACATGCTACATTCCCTAATTTACTACTATTCTTTTTCCTTGATCTTAACAAATGTAAACATCCATGTTTACAACTGCCATGAAACAAGTGTTTATTTGGTCTGTTTAATTCACTTTTGTGCAACAAAACCAAAGGTTTTTCCAATGTTGAATAGATCCATTTAGACCATATGTCTCCTCTAAAAGGCATTCACATTTCTAAATTTCTTGATAGCCTAACTTGTCTCTCACCATGTGAAGTATTTCTATTTATTCTAATAGCTACCTTGCTAGCTAGGTGTGAGGAATCCAAATTTATGTTGACACAAGTTATTCTAGCTACCTGCAGTTCTGTGTGAATTAGTGCATTTTGTCGGGTTTGCACACCATCGCATCAACAGAGGTATATGTCTCCAAAATTTTGTAGTTAACAATTTGTTGAAAAAAAGGGCCCAAACTAAATGTCAAAAATTTAGCCCAACATATTATGCGAAAGAAATCAAAATTCATATACCCACTCATTTAAGAAAGAAGAAAAAAAATGCACCGACTTTATATAATATTTTACACTGTCAATTAATTACAATCATGTATCTGAATAAAACATATTTTTATTTTAAAAATGTTAATATTATATGATAATTATAGACATTTTAATTAAAAATGTGTAAAATTATCTTACACTGACTATACATTACCTTTAAAATAAAGATGTTTCAACACATATTTACTGTACCAAATAAACTTTAAAAACTTATTTAGGAGTTTATTATTTTTTCAAAAGGCATATAATATTAATAAAAATATTAGAGGTACTCAAACTCTTACAACAACCGGAAAAAAAAGAAAAATTCTCAACCAACACTACTCCAAAATAAACATCTAAATGAGTTTCATACAAAAAAACATAAAAATTAGAATTGGAATAAAATTTTTTCCCTTTACAAACCTATTTCCAAACACAAAATTTTATGTTTCAACAAATATTATTAACATTACAAGACATTTCTTTAAAAATGATATCATTTTTTTCCTTCCATAAAAATCAAACAACTGCCTATTAAATTAAAACTCTTTTAAATATTTCTGCATAATTTGAAACAACTCCACTCCATTTCCTAAAATGGTCCCTAACACACCCCTCATAATTCACCCCTTTGCAATGTTCTTCCACACAACCACTGCCACTGAAAAAAAAAGGTGCTTCATGAACTTCTTAAAGCGCTTTTATAAAATTAGCACACTTAAAAATCTAAGAAAAACAAAATATACTTTAAAAATGTTATAGTAAGGTGTAATAAATAAGAACCTTTCTTACAAAAATATTGTTAAGTTTAGCTCTTTACTAATAATGCATGATCCAAAAAATAGAATTTAAGAAAACACTTTTCTTTCAATTTATTTTAATTAAAAATATAATAATATATTTACAAAATTTATTTTATGACAGATACCAAATCAATATATAAAAATAATATACGTCGTTGTGGCCTTGCTAAAACTTACCTAGATCATACTCATACTATAATTTCCTCCATCTTTTTACTAAAATTGACCGACAAAATCACAACCTATAACACAAACACCATCGTTGGAGGTTTCGCCGATGGAGACAACTCTAGATTTTTCCGGAGAAATTACGTAAGGCAGGTGTTTACGACAAATGTAATATCCTTTGGTTTCTCTGTAAATTCTTAAGGGAAAATAGGGGATTGATATCATATTTTTCAAAGAGGCCGCCTTCGGTCTCTGCACTCACGATGATCCTTTGGTCATCACTCTCCAATAGAGAAACTAGAACATCAGATGCGTTCTGGTAGACCTTGGTAGCTTTGGTGATGTCCTGTTTTGGGACGCCTTTTAGAAATTACAACTCAACCAGAGTGATATAAAAATGTTCGGTGGTTCTTTGACAAGGTTATCAGGCGAACAAGTACAAATAGTGGGCCACATAACCCTGAAAACCACGTGTGGAAAGTTGGATGACGCCAAGGCAATTGATATCAGCTACCTCGGGATAAACGCCTTGTCACCTTACAACATCATTATGGGGAGACCGACTATCAACACAACAGGAGCAGTTGTGTCCACATTGTACCTGACCTTGAAACGTATGTTCCCTGATGGGCGACAAGAGCTCGCCTTGGTTGATGCCATCCCTCTTCAAAATTTCCAAATACTTACTTCGAGTGCTTTGACCCCAGATTAAGTACGAAAGCAGAGAGGCTCACACCCACAAAAAATTTGAAGGAGGTCAAAAAATGTCCTCATGCCCATCAAATCAAGTAAATAAAGATAGGCACTTTGTTTTCTGCAGACGAGAAGTGGGAACTAGTCGACCAACTCATTAAGAATATCGACCTGTTCATCTAGACTCCCTCTAGAATACTAGGAATAGACACCAAAGTGGTGAGCCATCGCTTCCACATCCACTATTCTGCCACATTAGTGGCGCAAAGGAAGTGGAAATTTGGAAAGGAGAAGAGGGTCACCATTGATGAAGAAGTGAGAAAGCTATCTGACGTCGGGTTCATCACTAAGGAGAAATATCTCACCTGGATGGCCAACGTGGTTCTGGTTCTGAAAGCTTACAACATATGGCGCATGTGTGTAAATTTCATTGATCTGAACATTGTCTACCATAAAGATCGATACCCACTACCAGACATCGATCGCTTCATTGACGGATCTTTAGGCTACCACGTGTTGAGCTTCACAGATTCATACTCAAGGTACAACCAGATTAAGATGGATCCTCTGGACGCGTCCAAAACAACCTTCATGTCGAATCATGTCAACTACTATTACAATTTCATGCCTTTCGGCCTTAAGAACTATGGCATCACCTACTAGTGACGCATGGATGATGTCTTCGCACACTAAATAGCGCAAAAGCTATAGGTATATTTCAAAGACATGACATTTAAGACCATCGACTGATACAACCATGCAGAATATTTGGAGGATATCCTACAGTCAGCCAGGAAGTACAATATGTGCCTGAACCCCAGCAAGTGCACTTTCGGAGTCCAAGAAGGGAAATTTCTAGGCATCTTACTGACACGGAGAGACATCAAAGCTAACCCATATAAGTTTCAAGTAGTCATCATGATGAGGAGCCCCACTAACATAAAGGGATTAGAACAGCTCACAAGTCGTCTTGCCTCTGCCTCTATTCCTTTCATGCGCAGACAAAAAATCCATCCTCTTCTTTGTCGCCTTAAAAAGAAATAGAGGTTTGAGTGGACCCCCGAGTGCGAGGAGACTTTCAGTAAGATCAAGAACTTTCTGACATCACCCTTCATCGTGACTCGTCCAAGAAATTGACAAAGCGAAAAAACCTTTGTATTTCATAAGTAAAGTGTTCAGAGGCATCGAAGCACACTATCAAAAGATCGAGAAACTGGGGCTAGCTGTCATTGTTGCGACAAGGAAATTTAAAACCTTACTTTCAAGGTCATAAGATTTTGGTAAACTAACTATCATGTTTGGAAAGTATAGAAGAAACCCTATCTAGTCGGGAGGATGATATTCTGGGCAGTGGAACACTCAGAATATGACATCCAATATATCCCGAAGGGGAGCATAAAGTCATAAGCTTTGGATGATTTTGTGGCAAAATTCAAGTCATTTGTAAAGGAAGGGATGCCTGAATAATAGGCATTATCCATGGATAATTCCTTCAATATAAAAGGGAGTCGCATCGGGATAGTCCAAGAAGGACTTGGCGACGTACTCATTAAGCAAGCCTTAAATTTTGAATTCAATTCCACGAACGACCAGGAGGAGTTCGAGGCTCTCATTTCTATAATGATCCTCACCTTAAAGATGGGACCCTCCATATTAAAGGCTAAAAGTGACCCCCAATTGGTCACCAACCAGGTCTCTAGGAAGTACCAAGCCAAGGAACCTCATCTGATAAGATATTTGCAAAAGTTACGAAACTTATCCTCTCGCTTCAACTCCTTTTAAATAGAGCATGTCCATACGAGTAAAACTTTAATGCAGGCCATCTGTTTGAGATAGCCACATCTAAAAAGGTGGGGTTCAATTAAACAGATATCTTGGAGACCCTTACCTCTCCCAACATTGAGGCAGACAAGGTGTACTCCCTGGAAGTTATTCCAGAATGTAACTAGATATCACCCATATTACATTATCTAGAGTTTGGAAAATTCCCACCAGATGAGAGAGAATAAAAAAGGAATTGGAAACAGACTTCCAAATACACTTTACTCTATAAGAAGCTATAGAAAATGGGGAGGAATTTTCCCATGCTATGATGTTTGGGCGAGCATGAAACTGTTATGGTCCTTACGGAGGTACACAAGGGCACATGCAGTAGACACATTAGAAGAAAATCCCTTGCACACAAATTGTTAAGAGGGGTATTATTGGCCTACCTTAATGAAAGAAAGAATCACCTTTATCAAAAGGTGCAATCAATATCAGAGACATGCTGACCTTCACCATGCCCTATCAAAACTTCCCTAGTCGATAACTTCACTTTGGTCTTTCTATCAATAGGGCATGGACATTCTAGACCTCTTCCCATTAGAGCCAGGTGAACTAAAATTCCTAATAGTAGGAGTTGATTACTTCACCAAAGTTATAAAAGTTGAGGCTATCACCAAAATTAAGGCAGAAAGAGTTCTCAATTTCTATTGGCAAAATATCATGTGTAGATGCAGACTTCTTGGGATCCAGTTCCCAAGTACCATGGTCACTAACTTCTGTAAATTTTTGGGAATAAACAAAATTCATGTGCATTAGACACCCTTAAGACAACGGTTAAGCTGGGTCATATGAATGTACCCATAAATAATTCTTGAATGATGTATTTCCCACATAAGTGTTTTCTTCTAACTATCTTTTATGCTGGACTTCATGGTGAATATCTTTGTTGCCCCTCGAGGCAATACTTTACAAGATGGAATTCATGGTGAAGGTCCTTATTGCCCCTCGAGGAAATACTTTACATACTATACTTCATGGTGAAGATCCTTGTCGCCCATCGAGACAACAATTTAGATGTTGAACTTCATGGTGAAGATCATTGCAACCCTTTGAGACAATCCTTTACTTATTGGACTTCATGGTGAAGATTGTTGCCGCCCCTCGAGGAAATACCTTACATGCTGGCTTTCATGATAAAGATTATTTCCACCCTTCAACGAGATACTGTACATACTAGACTTCATAGTGCAAATCCTTACCTCCCCTCAAGAAAATATTGTACATGCTCGACTTTAGGGTGAACATCCTTGCTTCCCTTTAAGGAAACATTTCTTAAGCTAGACTTTATGACGAAGATCTTTGGCGCCCTATAGGTCAATACGAATAAGCTATCTGACATCTTTCTTGAGGGACTTAGTGTCTTTTCGGACTAGACAAGCAATCACGAAACACGCCTGAGAGACGCAACATATATCCCGCATGAGATACTTGATCACAAGTCTTTCTTGAAGGCTCGATGAAAGTCCCTCCCAAGTAGGTCAAATGCCTCACCTGAGGGACCTATAGTCTCTGAAGGTGAGAAAAATACACAAGAAGGGGATTGAATTGTGTTTGCCAACTATTTTCTACTTATAATTAGAGATTAAAATATAAATAGAAGTTCAAACTCTGATTAATAAATGCACCAGATAGAAAGACATAAGTAAATAAATGGGAAGAGAACATACAAAGGTTATCTTGGTTCCTTTTCAATTGAGAGCAGTCCATTCCCCTTGAAACACAAGAGATTTCCATTATAATAAATCAGATTACAACTGCTTATTGTCTCAAGTATAATACTTTTCTTCTCATACCCTCAACCCAAGACTTCCTTACTTAATCAGCACCTGATCAAGACTTCCTGCTTAGATCCTCAGATTCTAAGACTTTCCTACTTAAACCCCTCAGGTTCAAGACTTTCTTGCTTAAACCTCTAGTCCAAGACTTCTTTCTTAAACCCCTCGGATTCAAGACATCCTCCTCATATTCCACGAATCCAAGACTTCACTGCTCAATCCCAAGGCAAGAGAATTTTATCTAAACAAACTATTTAGAGAAGGAATAACATACAATAACACTTGATTAACAATTAGAGGTGTTCAAAATATAATATAACACAATTTAACATGAAGGATTCTTAACCTAAATAAGAATAAGAACTCCTAACAGATTAGCTTCTATTGAGATGTTACAAGTTGTGTGAAGTGCATGTATATTTCAGTTGTAGATGTAGTATTATTCTCTTAGTTGAGTCGTTGCAGCAACTCAATAATTATATTCAGATCAAATCTTTTTGTACATCTTCTTTTCCAATAAATTAGGTGTTGGAACTCGTAGCCATAGAGTTATCCGCTGAACAAGGCCTTTGTCCAGAGAATTCTTTTGTGAAATAAATACAACACAAGCTTTTGAAGATAATATCAACTATTCTCAAGTCCCATGATTTCTGAGAATGAGTTGACATTACTCAGTTTCAGAAGCAAGCATAACACACTTTTGAGTCTGAGATGTACTTTTGACAACTTTCTGATTAGGCTTTCTTACGAGTACACAATCAGAGTTAAACCATAGCTTCTTCCGTGACATAACCAATTTCATCTAGTAAATATAATTTTGTACACAAATACCAGCTAGTTAGAAATTTTAATTGTTTTTCGAATACTTTGTTATCATCAAAACCTTGAAGGATGCATGGTATAAACCAAATTTGTCTCAATAATATCCCTGATTTTGATGATGACAATCTTAAGTATTTATAAATAATCAGTTGTAGATTAATTAATTAACAACTTTTAGGGTCTAAGGCTTGTAAGCTCCCCATGTGTCAAACAGTCTTAGAGGTGAGGTTTGTAAGCTCCCCCTGAGTCCTATTTGTGAAGTCTAAGAGGTGAGGTTTGTAAGCTCCCCTATAAAGAATAATTAAATACACTCCAAGATTAATCTAGAAGAATACTTAACCCATTCCCCACTGTCATCAACAAAAAGAGAAAAAAAATAGAATTTAGCGATTAATAATGTTTTTTGAACAATTTAAAGCCAAACACTAGTCAGGAACAAGTTTGTCAAGCAAACTAGCTCGTTGCATATGAGAAATATCACTTTGTTGAACAAGAATTATAGAAAGAACCCTACCAAAAGGAATGAGAAAAGATAATTACTCACGAGATGTAAATATCTATTCTTTCAGATGATTGAACATGGTTTGAGGCAGATTGATTTTAGTTCTTGAGACTAGGAACAAAATGAAATGTTTATCATCAAGAGAAAGTCATCCTAATCCCTTTTCTTCAGGCCTTAGATTGGTTCCTATAATATGGTACCATACTTTTTCCATAGCAGCAAGAGTAGAAGGGCTTGCAGTAGGGCCTTCATCTAGCTCATTCTAATGAACATGAGCATTCACCCAAAAATCTTTCACAAGATCCGGATAGATTGGTCCATTAAGCATTGCAAGATATTTGTCCCATTTTTGAAAATTAATATCTGAAACTATATGAGAAAGATTAACTGACGTCAATTCATTTAGGTTCATCGCATATTCCTTTAGAATATCTATATCATAGATCTCTTCTTTAATGGTCTTTGAAGATATATTGAGAAGAATATATATTCTAGTATAGAACAATGATTTCATATCATATATAGAAGGTAACACATGAAATCAGGCAAAACTCAGATGCGTCAAGATAACACATAGAAAGCTGATTTATAATAAATGAGCAGACATGTATTAAATTTTTTGACGATAAAGAGTCTGAATAAAAATGAACTGGAATCTTTGTCAGTACACTCCTTTTAAGAACCAAATTTCAGAGCAGATTTTGAATATAAGAAAGATAGTCATGTCCCTTCAGTCTCAAAAACAATTACTTTTGAAAAAATACAATAGCCAAGGTTGAATACTCATAGTACTTTTGCTTGAAAAACAAGTATGTGAAGAATTAGCCCTGTTGGAAGTTTTATAACAGCTATACCAGAAAAAGAGTTTCAAAGACCGTTATTCATCAAATCAATATTTTCAAAAATCTTCAAGTATTGGAGTGTACATAAGGCAAGGATTCTTATTTTTCAAAACTCACGATTAGTCCAATTTTTAATTCAAAGCACAAAGCATAAAATTAATCATTTACTGTCTACTTAAAAAAAATAAAGCAATCAAGGATGAAAGAGATTCAACAAACTCTATAATAAAAAGTTATAGACCCTGCTAATAAAATTTTCAGACTTAATGAAATACAATATTCCAACTGAATGCTATTAGGATCCACGTTTTCTGTTGATGCCCCCATTCAGACCCTAAGCATTATCCATCAACAAAAACCATGTTCAGATTTTTACGAGTAAAATCAAATCTTGCAATAGCTAAGGGTTAAGTAAATATATTAGCCCACTGATGACCAATATTAATAAAATGAATATAGTCCTTAATAAAATGATGTTTGATTTCAATATGCTTAGTTCTAGAATGTTGAATCAGATTCTTCGTTAGACAAATAACAACTGTGTTATCATAATAGATATGAATACTGTTTCCAAAAATTTGATAATCTTCTAGCTGATACTTCATCCATAGTAGTTGGGTGCAACACTTAGCAACTAAGATGTATTATGCTTCTGTTGTAGATAGAGCAATGGTTGCTTGTCTTTGGCTAGCCCGGGATATAAGGTTTTCACCTAAGAATTGACAGTTTCCACTTATGGATTCTCTCTCAATTATATCTCTGACATAGTCAACCTCACAGAATCCAACTAGCTTATAATCTGAGGATTAATTTTAAAGAAGTCCAAGATTTGTCGTTCCTTTCAGATATTTACAGATCCTCTTAATAGTTGTTAAATGAGTTTATCTAGGGTCTGATTGGAATCTTGCACACAAACATACCCTGAATAAAATATCTGGTCTGGAAGCAGTGATATAGAGTAAGGAACCTATCATACCTCAATATTTAGTTAGATCCACTTTGGCACTGCATTCTTCATTATTCAGGTTGTAGGTTGTTGGCTCTAAATTTTGACGGACCAGAACTACAATTTTTGGAGTGTGAGTCGAAGGCGTCCCTTTGCAAGGAGGAAGTATTCTATGGACTTAGAAATATTTACTAACAATTGGTAAATGTGATTTGACAGAGGTGCTACTGAAGGTATTTCAACAGAAAGATTTGAATTCAAATAAAGGAGGGAATGTTCGTTCTTATCCATTTCTCAAAGAAGACACGTGGAGCGCTTCCAAGAGTCGAAGACATGCAGAACGCCACTTTTCTCAATCTACTTTGTTAGTCGTTGATGGCAGTTATTTTTTATTAGTATAAATAGCAAGTCTTAGTGTTAGGATTGGTGTGTGTGTTTAATTGTGTGCAAATTCCTCAACATACTCAAAGTACCCGCGTGTAGAGAAACGAGTTCGTGAGAATGTACATAGATGCAATACCATTTTTACATTTCAATGCAACTCAATAAGTCTTTTCATTAAGAATTTATCTTTTCCTTACACAAGTTACTTTCTACATTTTTTTACCAGTCTTTCGACTTTAATCTCTTGTGTTCAATTCCATTTATATTTTTGAAACAAGTTATTTTTATCATGAACTCTGTCGAAGTGTTCATTGTTTTTCCAAACTTTGTTTAATATCAACTAGCATATGTCCTAGGATTTGTATGGTTGATCAAAAAAATAGCAAGTGTACTATTTTTCCAATGTAGTAACAAAAGGAAATTGACTAAGTGGTGGTCGCGATCGTCCGATACTTGACGGATTAATTTGAAAGCATACAATTGATCGTGTAGTCTTAAAAAGGTTGTCTAACCCACATGGACAGATAATCAAACTATTGTGGTCTATCGTTGCTGTTCAAAGCTAAGGCTAATGGTTAACAACAGATCGAAACTAGAAACGAGGCTGAATTACTAGAAACTGAACTAAATAATAAAACGAGTCCGACGAGAGATCTCCGCGCGCCTAAGGGACTTGTAGAAAACATGTACTAATTACGATCAAATGCCTATTTCGTAAGATACACTGACTCAAAGGCTCCGCCTCACGCTATCGTTGTTTCGACAAAAGTCGTGTTTCTTAACCCCAAGATTTTTCTCTCGTTCGCCCGGTAATTAAGAACACTTTTTGGAAGTCCTAAATATCCTAAACAAAGTCTAAAGTGTTCTCGCTGTTTTTAGACGGGATGCCTAGTTTCTACTATTTGGCTCGCTCCTCTAGCTCTCGCGGATCTCGGCTCAAACCTTAATATGCTTCCCACTCTCGTGACAAAGCAATGGTAAGCAAATTCTCGCTCTCGCAACAAAGCTACCTAAATTACGGCTAGAGACTACAACCGAAACGGCTTAAAAACCATGATTTTACACTAAGTTCATTATCTAGTCCCGCTGATAACAGCAGTCCTCAACAACGGACTCAACAGGATTTAGCCAAACATGAATATCATTACTTTTAAGATACTAAAACATGCATTTAATTCTACTAACATACTAAAACAATTTAAGGCAGAATTAGTAATAACAGTGCAATTCGAAATAATAAAACCCTGTAGAAACTGACAATTGAAAGAAAATGGCAGCAAGCTTCGATTAACTTCAAAATATTTAGTACACAATGGAAAATACAGAATTTCAGTAATTCCTCGATGTGAGTAATTACTGCTTCTAAAACTGTCTAAGAATTCCTAGAATTCAAAATAAAAAACACCAGCGCTTCCACAGTCGAATTCTCTGTAAAAACCACCTAAAGACCTTGTATTTATAGGACAACAACCAGTTACAGTAAAGAGGATTTCGAAACGAAGTAGTGGAGGGAAGTGGAACTGTTAATAACTGCTCTAAAACTGCTTCAGAATTAGAAACTACTGCTGCGATTGTACGACGATCGCCGTAAGGGCCATGGCGAGCACCATGCTTGCTTCAATGCTGAAGGCGACCAAATAAGTGATGGCGAACGCCATCAAGGGATGGTGAACGCCATCTCAACAGAATCACTAAAATCTACTACTTTTTTGTGCAGATCTTCTCTAAAGGCTTCGATTTCCTAATTCTTGCACGATTTTCACCGATTTCAGAAAACAACAAAAATGAAGTAAAAGTGCGATAGAATAACAATAAAGACTTGATAAAACACAGAGAAAAATACGCATAATGAGTCAAAAATCGCGATACTAAATCGAGTTATCAAACTCCCTCACACTAAAACCTTTGCTTGTTGTCGCAGTGAGATTTGGATATCAAGCTATTGATTAAATTGAATCGCAAATCATTATTCACCACCGATCTTTAATTTGTCCAAGTGAAGGGAAAAAAATCGAATAACCCATGAGTATGCAACGCAGTGTAAACCTAAAGAACCTAAGGTTCGAGGGCTGGTTAAACTTAGGGAAGGTATTAGCATCCTAAGCATCTGTAGTACTCTACCGGAACCTATTATTTTATTGTGTTATTGTTGTTTTCTAAGGGTAAGAGACCTAGGGGTTTATTTCTAAGTATGCTCGCCAAGAAATCGCATCATGTGCCTACGTATCCTGACGAGAATGGAATCAGAATTCGTAGTTCCCCTAAAGGGATTGAGGAACTCTTGACTATGGCCAAGGTTCCAGGAGGGAAGTTTGTTGATTAGTTTTAGAAGAAGATACAAGCAGTCATCTTAGGAAGAATACTCAACTTAAACCACCAAAAGCATATGGAAGATAGTCTTTGCTTCACTTTTAGAGAAGGGATCCAACTCGGATTTATAATCGACGAGTAAGCCATATACCTCTCTCAAGGGGAAAAGATTCTACATCTTTCTCGACTATGTTATGGGGTAGGAGAATTACATCTCGACTACATAGATGAATCATGTCTGATTCTCTTATGGGAGAATAGGATTTAACTATAGGGTTTCTATAGGTTGAAAATGGTAATCTTAATAGAGACTTCCTAAGTTGATCAACCTGAAAGGAATCAGAGATCAAGAAAGGGAAATGATGCAAATGACAATGCAATGCGTGTGACTTATAAAGTCATACACAAGTTTTTCCCTTGGACATAAACAGAAAATCAAAAGGATTCAAAAGCCACAAATGAATATCAGACAAAAATAGGCATCATTGAGATAATCTATAATGAGTAAATAACTAGCAAAGCCTCAACATCAAAATTAAGATCATGAACAAATAAAAGCATATGTACAACAGTCAAGACATGTAGTTAATATCACAAGGCAAAGCATCTCAAACCAAGTAACCATCACATAAGAGGCATACAAGCATTCATACTTCAAAAATTAATTTACAAATCAACAAAAGTAATAGTCCAAGTGTGGCAAGATTATTTACATTGCAAGGATATGAACATGGAAAGAGATTAATTAACTAAGCTCATAAAGTTGAATAATCGAAAAATCTACTTAATGACTAAAAAATAATAATTAAATAGATTATAATCAAATAAGAATTTAATCAGCTAATTAGCCACTAAAAAAAGCAATAGATGGTAAAACAAATAAAATAAAAAATAGTAAAAAAATTTTTATAAAAATAAATTAAATGATTGATACACTAAAATTACTTATCTTAAAGTAAACAAGTATATAAGACAAAGTTAAAAACAAACATTTACATCGTTATGATTAACTACACCAAATTAAATAATAATAATTCTTATATTGAAAAGTATAACTTAGGACAATTAATTAAAAAAAAGTTATTAGAAACTTTATCTTAAAACCATACCTATTTGTAATAACAACAACAAATTGAATTAGAGTCACACTATTTATCTCTTCGTCAAAATACATATGAGGTTACAATTATAACGCGACAATCCCGACAACCACACACAACATAGATCATAGAACAAACAACACAATAAAGCTCCAACAATGGTAGCAAAATAACCTGACAGATTAAAACCTTGTAAGTAACACATCATTTCAAATCTACACGTACTACACAAGAAACGCATTGCTCAATTGATCATAAGAAAACAACGATAAGCGAATAGAACTTGACTTATATTCTGAATCACTAGTTGAACATCACTAAATCGAAATTGAAATTACTTAAATTGAAATGCACACACAATTCAACAATCATGTAACGTGAGAACAAAACTAGAGCAACAAAACAAATTGCTACAGAAAAGTCATTTTGGATCGTTACTACTTGTCGAACGGTTGCTGAAAATTGTCAAATATTCGACACGAGTTAAATAAAGCAGCTGCATTGCAAACAGTATTTCAGCATGCAACCACACTACCAAAACACAAGCAGTAGGAAACAATGAACTTCATGACGAAATCAAATCGAAAATAAATAAATAAATGAATAATGATATGAAACTGAATATGATGCATGCTGTTATCGCAAAATGTCAAAAGTGTTGTTGGAGTTGTGTTGCGAATACTGTGGTTCGAAGAAAGCGTGACAAAGATATTGCGGGTCATGACATAAAGTTGGTGCGGTTGTGTGAGTTGTTAAGCCGTAAAATTACTATGAAAAGTACTGGTTTACTGGCGAAATGAATGTTGAACGAAGTTTTAAGTGGTGTTTGGTAGTTTGAAAAAAAAATGATGGATGAAGACATGAAGAGGGAGTCTGTAGAGTTGGTGTTTATCCCATTTTTTCTTACGATGACTGTTGCGATGATTATATATAGACCTTAGGAAAGTGAATTCTTTGATGAATGAGGAAAACATGCTCTGATATTCTTTCCTCTTTGAATCCAACATGTTGTGACATTGCTTTTGATTTCTTCCATATTCAATTCATCAAGTTTGGGATATGTTTTGAGAATTCTGATTTTGTCATGAATGCATTTCTATTTTCTACTCGGCATGTTTTTTATTCCTTCCCTTTTTAGCTCAACAGATCTAATTGTGTTTGGGAAGAAATCATATCCTTGTTCCCTTGTTTTGCAGTGCCATCAATATATAATGTTAGGATTTCAAGTGAACTAAAAACCTTCTAAAGCTTAGGGAACACATATATTAAAAGGGTTAAAACAAAATGTTTGTATGTTTTTTTTAAAAGGAAATGCAATAGTTAAAAAACATTTAATTAAAATAAACTTTAAACTAAAATACCTAATTAAATATAAAGTTAATTAAATTAAAAACTAATTTAACTAAAATAATTAAAAAATAATTAAATTAAAAGATTATTTTAATAGAATAATTAAAAGATAATTAAATTAAAAGACTATTTTTAAAATAAAAAATAATTAAATTAAAAGATTATTTTAAAAATAAAAGATAATTATATTAAAAGGTTATTTTAAAAATGAAATATAATTAGATTAAACGACTATTTTTTAAAATAAAATATATTTAAATTAAAAGAATATTTTAAAAATAGAAGATAATTAAATTAAAAGATTATTTTAAAAATTAAATATAATTAAATGAAAAGACTATTTTTAAAAGAAAAAGATAATTAAATTTAAAGATTATTTTAAAAATAAAATATAATTAAATTAAAAGACTATTTTTAAAAATAAAAGATAATGAAATTAAAAGACTATTTTTTTTAATAATTAAAGATAATTAAATTAAAATACTATTTTAATAATTAAAGATAATTAAATTAAAAGACTATTTTAAAAATGAAAGTGAAATGAAATGGTTTAAAACAAATAAAAAGTCGGACATCAAAGTGCCTGAAAAAGAAAGCACCAAAATAAACAGTGTGATATGCTATGCATACGATGCAAAACAAGATCTTAGAGTCAAAATTAGGGTATGACAGTTGTCCTCAAGCAAAACTCCCAACAGAAGCAAACAGAAAAGTTGCAGCGCTCGACTTGCAGGCACGAAAACATTCGAAGCTCAAGGTTGCTAGGCTATCGCTAAACATATAGGTACTAAATAGTGCAAATAAGGACATCGTATTGATATAGATCCGCAAAAATGGACGAAGACTCCCTTCCTATGTGATACCAAGTCAAATCACGACACTATAACTCGGCCTATAGACTCCATTCTCGTTCACCTCTCTTTCATTCTCACACAATCACATTAAACCCTTTATCCCTCGTACTTGCATGGTAATTGAACCTATTAGTGTTTTGATCTCAATATTCAATTATTATCATTTCTTTTTATTTTTCTTAGCATTATGCCTTTTTTATTAGAATTTCAGGAGTCCGAACCTTTAGGCTAAATGGCCGGGTGAGGGCCACCTAACTTAGCGAAAATATGTCCTTGGATCAATTTTCCTACAAAATAATCAACAAATTACATCATTTGAGATCAACGCATATTTGCATCGATTCATTACTTAGTTCATACACAAGGATGGTGCTAACTGCTAGTATAAACTAATCGATAGGCTACTTCTAAGAACTCGGAATTAAGGTCTCGACATAGTGTCTATCTAAATCAATATCACATACTTAGGGACTCTAAGGTGTAAGAACGATACCAATATTAAGAAAGCTTTCCCAAGTCTATCTAGCATAGCCTAAAACAAGAAGTGCAACAACTTATACTCGATGTCATGCCTTTGAGTCAAAGCGAAAGATTTTTTTTTGGTTGGGGATAAAAATTATGGGGATTTTCTAACAAAAGGATAAAGTAAAGCAAAAATGGGCTCACTATGCATATGACTCAATAAAGTGGTAAATAAGCAGACAAGTATGGAAGTAAAAAGGAAAACAAGTAAAACATGATAAAAGGAAACTAAAAAAAAACTAACTAAAAGCATAAAAGTACTATATAAATAAACAAGACATAAAGCGGTAAAATACAGCAATAAAACTCCTCCCCCACATTTGAACTAAACATTATCCCCAATGTTTCAGTACAAGATGAAAGAAGAAGCGGTAAACTTGTGATGGTGGTCAATGGTGGTGGCCACGGCCTCTGCAGTACTGAGGATCTCTCCTGAAAGCAGGGTGTGCCACTGGAACATGCTGAATATACTATCGCAAGCTCTGAATATGCGCTTCCAGGCCTTCCATCTGTGTGGTGAGATCATCCATGTCGTGCTGAGTTCTCTCCAGATAGTCGGTCTGTTGCTGTCTCATATGATCAATAGTCTCTCTCAACTCCTCCTGCTGTCTAAGTAAAGTCCACAGCATCTGGTCACAATCAGCTTCCATATTGTTCCAGTGTCGTATCTTGGATAAGATGTCATCTAATGTGCTCCGCATAACTGTGTAGTCGTACTCTTGTTGGGACTGATATGTACTCATAAAATCATCAGCAAAAGGTGCAGTATGTGTACGGATACTAGGCTCAGGTGTGTCAGAAGCACGGGGACGAGTCTCAGTGGGAGGCTCAGGATGTCCCATAACAGAGCGATAATGCCTAGCGGCTATCTCTTGCTTTAGATCAGGTGCATTAACATCAAAAATCCAGTTCATGCTAATGCACACGTTAACATGCTCAAAGCAAGGCAGAGTAAATCCCATAATCTCACGACTACGAATGACCAAGTGATACTTGTCATTCGGTAAAGACTTAACGAGCCGCATAAAACGGCAGTAATCTAAATTAGCAAAAAGAGGAGGTATCCTCTTAGCAGCCTCCAACTCAGCATGCAAACCTAAATGGGACCACCAGTTCTACCACTGGCAGATGCAAGGTGTGCAAGCAGAAAAGGGGTTCGGTTAACTTTTGTTTGCGAGAGAGCACAGTGAATAAAAAATAAGTCTTTAAAATTCACATTTCTAGTGTTCTCTCTTTTGAAGATGGTCGAGGCTAAAATACGGTGAAGGTAACGGATAGCAGGGTTGTATATGGTTATGGCCTTAAGGCCTTCCCAAGTGGTGGTGTGGTTGTTAGTGATTTGATACCAAATATTATAAGCACCGACCTCCCACTCACTTTCAAGGGGTGCCCGCATGGAATATTCTTCTCCACTAAGAAAACCAAAAATAGAACCTATCTGTTTATGAGTGAGGGAATAGTCAACATTGAACATCCTAAAATCAGTAGACCCTATGGTGCACGAATAATCAGTGTATTTCTGAAAAGAACTCAAAAATTCATAAGTAAGTGTAACGGATGTAGCAATGATCATGGAACAAAATTGAGACATACCTAGATTCACGAGCATCTAGCCAATGCTATCGTAGAGGCCTAGAGCTCTTATAGTACCAGGATCTAGGTACATTATAGCAAGAACCTGCCTCTTACAAAGCTTATGGTAATTCACACGCTGGGTTTGACCAACAATGCCCTCTGGAAACTCGATACCCATGTAGTCGATATCTCTAGCGACTCATGGAGGTATTGTGTTGGCTCTTGGAAAAGGAACGAGTAAAAAGATGGATGTGGATGATTTTGTAGAAACACAAAAGAGAGTGTTAGAGGTTTTTGTGAGTTTAGAATGATGGTTTTGAAGGTATTTAAAGTGAATGATTAGGAATGTGGATGGGTGGTGGTTAGAGAGGGTTAATGATGATTAGTTTGGGTGGTTGGAAGGTTTCTTAGGGAAGAGGAATGGAAAAACTTTGAAAAGACGCGCAAATTCTAAAACTAACTGAATTCTATTCATTTCAACTTAATGGAGAGCGCCATGAGGAATATGGCAAACACCATTCCTTGAAAACGTAAAAATTGCAAAAGAAACAGCAATGGCGAACACCATCAACATAATGGCGAGCACCATTAGGCTAAAATTCGCAAAAATTTAGATTTTCAAAGGTCAGAACGCTTTTTTAGTTTTTGAAAGGCTTATTTTTGTATTCTCTTGTTTGTTTTGGGTAGTGCAGATAAAAGATAGTGAAAAAAAATAAAATGCACAAATATAAAAGAAATGAAATTCCAAATACTAAATAGTAATTGCATTAATGGAAAAGAACAATAACAGAGATGTTCCTCGTCGACATGCCGACGATACACAGAGTGTTATGGAATTGAAAAATTATAAGAAGTAAAATACTGAATGAAAATTACAAAACGCGAAAGAAACAAAACAAAAATATCAAAGAAGGATGACATCAGTCCCTGTGACGCTTTAGCGAGAACACTTGCTGAAAAAGCTGGCCGAACTGCTCGTTGACAACGTCCATGAAACCATGAAAGTCGCCTCACAACAAAGTGATTTCACCTATGAGGAAGTCAACTTCATTCTGGAGAGCAAGGATTTCTGAATCAAGGTCTGCTGGAGGGTGAAAGGGTAATGGCTCAGCAACACAAGATGTGGCATCAGGGGCTGGATTAGTATAGTTATCATACGGTTGTGGGGTCCCCGGTGGTGTAGGTGAATTGTTCTCTTCTTTCAGGTCATAGAGCCAGTTGGATCGGATATGAACATTTGATTTCTCATGTTTGGGTAGTGTGAAGTTACGAACCACTTTGTTATTAATGAGGTACTCAAATTCAACTGAACCAAGGTTAGCAATGATTCTGCGGTTAAAACAGAAGGTGATGCTCATGGGACAGATGGATCCAAAAGGAAAGTTTGGTTCAGGTGGTATCTAAGTCCAATGGCATCAACTATCATGGTCACAAGGCCTCCTGAAACTAAGGTGGTGTTAAGTTCTCGGTTGATCTTGGTTAAGTTAGCAAGTATGTATGTACCGACATTCACCGGCCTTCCCTGCGTAGCACAATACGTGATGAAAAGCTCATCTTTGGATACATCTGTGATGTTTTCTTCCTTGGTGAAAAGTCAAGATCCATCTGGGCAAAGGCATCGTCAGGTGTGACGGTGAAGGCATCAAGTCCACTAGAAAATCCTAGAAGTTCAGCTATCTCATGATGTGTGTAACGATATTTGTTACCAAATAGTCTAAATATAGCCAGACCTCGCCCGATTGCATACCCTTGGGCAGGATCATGGTAGAGTGAACTGAGGAACTCAAGTGTGAGCCTACGATAGAGGCTAAATCTCCTTACCACGAAAAAATTGTCCCAACCCAGCTGATTGAGCAAATACATAACAGAATCTCTGAGTCCAAGAACCGTCAGAGTCAGGCTATCAAGGTAAATAGAAAAAGCCGTGTCTCTGAGAGCTAAGGCATCGAAGCGGCGCCTCTATGCCTCGTTCCTAAATACAACTTCCATGTCAATAGTTGGCTCCATATCCTAAAAATAGTAAATAGGTAATCCTAAATTATGCTATCCTAAAATAAAAAAAGAAAATAAATATAACTCTATTAGAAATTAAATAACAAATTGCTAAACTAGTAATAAAGAAAACAACAACAGTAACGACAACAATAATATTATCAATAGTAAAGATAACAATAATTAAAAAGGTATGTATTACGGTAAACATAAACTAAGAGTTAAAGGAAACAAGACATATAAAATAATCTAAACTACTAACTATGAGGTGCCTCCCATATAGTGCTTCATTTATTGTCGGGAGCTCGACAACGGTTCGACATACTATCTAGGTAGAAGAGCGGGTAGCTCTTCTAATTTGTAGCTCATACAAAAGTCTTTGTTCTCTACATTATGATAATGCTTAAGTATTTGCCCATTCATTACGAATGTTTCATTCGACTTTCCTTTAATTTCGGCAGCTCCGCTTTGGTAAACTCTCATGACTTCAAAGGGTCCAGACCATCGAGAACGTAGTTTCCATAGAAACAATTTAAGTCGGGAGTTAAAAAGAAGAACTATGTCTCCCTCGTTAAACTCTCGTCTCAAGATTCTTTTGTCATGCCACTTTTTGGTTCTTTCTTTGTAAATTCAGGCATTTTCATAGGCATTGAGTCTAAGTTCTTCCAGTTCATGGATATCTAGTACTATTTTCTCTCCTACGGCTATGTAGTTCATATTCAGGCTTTTAATTGCCCAATAGGCTTTGCGCTCTAATTCTACAGGCAGGTGACAAGATTTATCATAAACTAGTTTGAATGGAATGGTTCCAATAGGAGTCTTGTACGCGATTCAGTATGCCCACAGAGCTTCGTGAAGTTTGGTAGACCAGTATTTCCTAGACATTGCAACGATTTTTTCAAGTATCTGTTTGATCTCTCTGTTCAAGACTTCAACTTGTCCACTCGTTTGAGGGTGATAAGGTGTTTCTACTCGGTGTCTGACTCCATACTTAAATAACAGTTTCTCAAAGAAATTTGAGATAAAGTGGGATCCTCCATCACTTATTACGATTCGCGGCACACCGGATTTTAGAAAAATTATATTTTCAGCAGCTTGACAACTACTCGCGCATCGTTGGTGGGATAAGCTATTGCCTCAATCCACTTTTAAACATAATCGACTGCGACAAGTATGTACTTATTACCAAAAGAAGAAGGAAAATGGCCCATGAAATCTATACCCCACACATCAAAGACTTCCACTTTCAGGATGACTGTCTGTGGCATCTCATTGCGTCTCAAAATATTACCAGTGCGTTGGCATCAGTCACAGTTCAATACATCAATGTGGACATCTTTCCACAAGTTAGGCCAGAATAGACCCAACTGAAGGGTTTTGGCACATGTCTTCGAAGTGTTTGGATGCCCTTCATAAAGTGCAGCTGTATCACCCCAAAATTTCCTCATCGTTTCTTGGTTTACTGGCTTACGTTTCTTTGCATTTTTCTACATTGGTTCTCAAGACATGGGATCAAGGTGTTTCTGTGACTCAGGATTTCCTTTTGTTGCAAGAGTTCAAACAGCGAGCATCAGAGTCTCCGACATTTATTTTACCCAGCGATCGAGCGATCGATTTTATGTTATTCAGCAGGTTATTTTCAGCTCAAGAGATAGTGTACATGCTATCTCAAGCATTTCCATAGTTATAATATCCAAGGGCAAGTTTCGGAGGCTTAATAGAGCTCAGAACAGGTGGCAACGGGTGATTACACAGAATTCCCTCCATCTAGTGCCAATTTGGGAATTTTTGAATGTGGTAACCGGTTACCACATTTGGGTAATCGGTTACCCTAGGCGAAATTTGCCAAGAAATTTGAATTTTCAGCATTGCAAGTTTTCCAATCATGTTCAACCATTAATTTCACATGATCGTCATAGGAAAAATCTAGAATTATTTCAATTTTCACCATTTCTCTCCAAATTTTAAACACTCCATTCCTAATTCCACTCCTAATTTCCATCAATACTAATCCACATTCTAAACTGTATTTTGATTCCAAACCTAGAGCTTATTTAAGTGAATTTGCTCCAAACCTCACACAATTACATTCTTTTTCAGATTTCACATTCATTCTTGAGAATTTTCTCTCAACTTTCTCTAAACTTTTTCACTCCTAAAACCTCCATTAAATCTCTTTCCACTTGAGTTCATTAATTCTTCACTAGAATCCTTGAATTCTAGAGCTAAACATCTATCATTCATCTCCATTATCTTCAATTCACCATTCAATTTTTGTTTGAGTTTGGATATGGGTTTGGAAATTAGGTTCGAAGTGCTTTGTTGAGTCAATTTTGCTTGATTTTACTTGTTCTTCATTTCTACCATAGGGAAGCTCTTTGATCTTAAAGATTCTCTGGGTTTCTATCTTGGATTCGTTAATTTCAAGTGAATCAACACTCACCAAAGCAAATTTCAGTTTTGAACTTATTTGCATAATCACAATGTAGATTCATGGATTTTGATGCATTTTGATCCATTTGGGTGATTCAGATCTTTGTGATTTGTGATTTCAATGTTTGATTGTGTTTACATGATGCTTGATTACTGATTCTTGATGATAAATTTGTGCTTAATTGATAACATGCTCGTGTGATTGATTGGATAAGTTGTTTGGTGCTAAAAACTGGTTTTGAAAGGGGTTCTTCTGTTTTTGGTTCAGTGGTAACTGGTTACCACTATAAGGTAACCGATTACCCTTCATAATTTTCACGTTTTCAAACTTTTTTTACAACAGGTAACCGGTTACCTGATTATAGTAACCGATTACCGCTAAACAGAATGCTTTGTTTTTGCATTTTTCTTGCTTGCTTGGTGTTCTTTCCATCTCAAAACTTCATGATTTGATATGATGCATTTATGTGGATTGTTTTTGACATATTTCATTGTTCTTGAATGTTTGATTTGGATTCTTTGACACGTAACTTCTAGTTTCCGTTTGAGTGCTTAACTTGTTCATGTTGCTTAATGTAATGATCATTTGCCTTGTTTGCTTATAACATGATTAATTAATTATCATTGTTGATTATCTTGCTGGATGTTTGTTGCATGTTTACACTTATTTCTGATTCCACTTGTTGCACACTTGTTAGATCGTTCGATGTTTCAATTTGAATTGAAAGGGATGTTGATCTTGTTGATTTCTTGTTGATGCAATGTTGTTGATCAATAATGTTTGATTGTCGAAGCATGTCCATACTTGCATGATGTTGTTCATGATTAATGCTTGCTCTTCGTTAATTGCATTCATGCTTGCTGCCCTACTTTCCACAATTGTGGTTATTCTGAACTTTGCATGTTATCCTTGCCTTACTTGCTTGTTGCCTACCTTTAACACCTGCTTTTGTGCTGAAACATGTGCTGTTATAGGTTGTCTTGCTTGTGTATTGGATTTTATTGCTGCTTTGTGCAGGAGGCGCTGTTGTAGCTGCTGTTTTTTGTCTTGTTTTTCTTGCCTTTGCATGTTCCCTTAGGTTTCTTATTCCAATTTAATTTTCGATTAAATTTGGAGTAGGATAGACATTAGGATTGCAATCCAAGCATGATAATAAGTAGGCTAATGTGAGGGCAAAGCCTCATATATAGATGTGCTTGTTTCGATGATGTCAAAACGTATATCCATAGAAGAATATATGTCGGACATTATCACCATGATTGCATTTGCATATCTTGCTTCTCATGATTCAATTTCTCGCATAAAAATATCTCGGTGGTTGCATATAGATTGTCAAAACGTGCATCATATGAGTTAGACTTCATTGGTGTCGTTGGCTATATCATAGATGTCATCAAAAATAGTCAAGATTATGAAAGTATGTATTTTTAGCAATTTCAGGTCTTTGAGTCGACCAAAGCCATGTTCCGGTTGACTCACACTGTGAGTCAATTTTGAGAGTTTGCTCATACTGTGAGCATTTCAATTTGTCTAAAAATGCATTCTATGCGTCGACGCATACCTTATTCCGGTCGACGCATGGTTTTGGGATTTGCCCAAGTTTTCAACCGGGTCAGCTCAGGTCGACCCTATTTTATGCATAGGTCGATCGTTCACTGTTTTATGGCATTTTTTTTGTTATGTCAAATGTTTTTGTAAAGTGGTTTTAGTTGTTATGACAGTTATGTTTGGTATATAAGTTCAGTTTCTTGTTTCACTTCATAAGATTGAGAAAAAAACAAGAAAAGTGAAATAGGTGTCGATTCAGTTCTCATCATCTTCATTCTCTTCATATCATATCACAACAATCACACATAATCATCTTTATTGTGTATTGTGCATTGTTAGAGGTGATTGTTAGAACACAGATTGGTGTTTCTTATATCTCTATGTTTTGATGATAACTCTTATGGAATTTTGTATTAAGAAAATATATACTCTAAAATTTGTTCAAGTATTATTGTTTCAGGTATTAAACTAAAAACTCTTAAAGAAGAAAAATACATAAGTACTAGAAACTATGCAAGGCTCTGAAGCATCAGATGCAAGACTATCAGAAGATTCTGAAGCGCTGCCAGAAGGATCTGAAGCAGAAGCTACATAATGATCTGAAGCGTTAATGAAAGAAGTGTACAAAGAGTTGAAAGCTTTGATCTAATCAGACTCTGAAGTTCTTTTCACTACAAGAACAAAGGCTTTGATAATCAAACTCTTATCATTAATATTCACGCTCAAGCACATACTACTGCATACTCTAATGAAGACTCTGATCAAGATTGAGACTCTGATATATTAGGATCTGATCATCTATCAAGGCTCTGAACATCTCAATCATTTTAGCTCTGATCTTCTTAAAGTATTTCATTCCTTTAAGCTTGCTACAAGTTCTGAAGTGCAGATTATGAAGACTTCATCCTGAAGGAAGCTTGTTGAAGAAGCTGTAAACTTGATTAGACGTGGTGCTACTTCCAAAGTAACCAACGACTATTTTGTCCAAAGAAGTGACATGGTGCAAATCCCAAGGCTTCTACAACCATATTTTTCCTGCAGAAAACATATCTCTGCCCATACTTTTTGGTAATGAAAAGTCTTATATTCTAATATAATATTCAGCTGCACATCACTCAAAGCAAATTGAAAAAGCTATAAAAGGAGAACTTCTACAACATTTTGAAGCTGCTAATTTCCTGCTCATCACTTGCTTATTTCTAGTTCACTCAGAAAGAAATATTCATACACGCTTGATTCATCAAAGTGAAAATCTCATCTGATCTCCTGGTTATGCTGGAGACAGAGTAGAACGTAAAAGTACTTCTAGAAGCTGTCAATTTCTTGGAAGTCATCTGATCTCCTGGTTCAGCAAGAAGCAACCCACAATTGCACTTTCAACAACAGAGGCAGAATATATTGCTGCTGCTAGTTGTAGCACCCAGATGCTCTGGATGAAAAGCCAGCTGGAAGATTATCAGATTTTTGAGAGTAACATTTCTATCTTCTGTGATAATACTTCTGCTATATGCTTATCTAAAAACCCTATTTTACACTCTAAAGCTAAGCATATAGAGATTAAACATCATTTCATCAGAGACTATGTTCAGAAGGGAATTATCAATTTAAACTTTGTGGATACAGATCATCAGTGGGCTGATATCTTTACAAAACCCCTTGCTGAAGATAGATTTAAATTTATTCTGAAAAATATAAGTATGGACTTCTGTCCAGAATAAAATATTCATCAGATGAAATTTTTTCTCAGATGATAAATGTCTAAACTCTGAAGTATTTCTTCTTTTCAATTTTGTGTTTATTTATTTGTGTGTAAATCTAAACTAACAAGGCTCAGAGGATTTGAATGTTGCCAAACGTTTCATTTCTCAAGAAGTTTCAGAGGCACATGCAAGCAAACACGTGTAGCTCAGAATCTGGAAAGATAGAGTGCACCATACTGAATTGACGTTTGAGGTATTGCTTTGAAAATCCAAAATCTCTTGATTTTCCCCCCTTCTGTCAGAATCTTAAATGCTTGATATGATTTTATTCTTTGCATTAATTGCTTGATATGATTATGTTTCACTTCACTCAATGCTTATGTGTACGCGTGAGATTGTTTGTGACTTTTGCTTGCCCTAAATTGCTCTATATATTCTTATAACACTTCACAAATCACACTTTACACTCTTTACACTTCTCATATGAATTTATGTCTTCTCTATTGCTTCCATCTCATTTCAAAACCCAAAACCTCTCATAAACCCAGACGTATTTCAAGAACATCAATGACATCATCATCTTCAACATCTGCTCAGATGCAAACCTCAACTGCTGCTGCTTCATCTCCAACTGTTGTTGTGTACAAGGAACCAATGAGTACTCTTCTCACTCTAATCAAGGATCTTGAGGTTCTGTGTGAGAACTTTGTGGATTTTGATTCCATTAAAGAAAATGGTTTTGATCTCTACCCAACCATCAAATCTCAGAACTGGGAAAAGTATTTTGACAGGATGATGGGTCCTGTTTATCCAACATTGGTGAAGGAGTTCTGGATATACGCTCAAGTTTTCCCTAAGTTCATTCATTCTTCTGTTCTTGGAAAGGAAATTGTTATCACTGAGAAGTTAATCAGACAACTGATTAAGTATTAGGAAACTGATGGAATCACAAGTATGGCTACTGCTCGTGTGGACTTGGCTGACATTTTTCAAGAAGTTTGTGTTTCTGGGGAACCATCCAACAAAGTCAGAGATCTGAAGCCTGTTTACAGAATCTGGGCTAAGATTTTCATGAGTTCTATCTTTCATAGAAAATCTTCAAACTCTCCAGACTATGTCAACTCAGAACAAATGTACTTCATGTTCTGTATGTGTAAAGGCAAGAAGGTGGATCTGCCTTATTTTCTGTTCAGTCATCTTCCGAATCACATTAAGGAAACAAGAGAAGAAGTAAGGGTTAAGGCTGGAAAGATCAGAAATTGGATCCCTATGGGAAGACTGATATCAGACATTCTAACAGAGAATGGTCTTGTGAAGCATCTGACTGATGCTGGAGTGATAGATGATCTGTCTTATATTGTAGGATCTATCATCAATGGGAACACTCTGAAAAGGATGAAGGTTATTTCAGAGCTTGCTGGCAAACCCAAGAAGTTTAACTCTGAAGAAGTCAGTAGAAGGAGAATTCCTTTAGCAGATTTTCCTATGTTCAGTGCTGATGAACCTAGGAACATCATTCTGACATTCATTGCTGATTGTTTGAAGAATGGTATCCCTCTTCCTGCTAGCATAGTTCAGAAGGAAGGAGAAGTATTGCCAAATCTTCTGAGAGAAAGGTGCGAGAAGAGAAAAGTTAAGGAAGGATCTGTTTCACAGCCTAAGAGGAAAGCCTCTGATGCTGCTGACAAGCCTGAGAAGGACAAGAAGCAGAAGGAAAATCCTCCAGAAGCTAGCTTGGAGGAAATAAGAGAAACAATTCAACAGGTATTAACATCTGATCCAAAACCATCTGCCCCTTCACCCTCACCTTCACCTCTACCATCTCCTCCTCAACCATCTGAACCTCATTCATCTGAACCCATTTCATCTCCTCATACACATTCTCAACCATCTTCTGTTCAATAACCATCTGAACCCCCTCTACAAAAATCTTCTGAACAACAACCCCCTCAACAAAAACAATCTGAACCACTCTCTTCTACTCAACCACCAGAAGAACCAACCATCCCAAATCCTGAACCCTCTATCCCACAACAATCTGAAGACATTCTGGATGTGCAACCCATTGCAACCATGTATGTCTTATCTTCCACTTCATGTCATTCAACTGAATCATCTGATTCTGATGAATCTAAAGTCCCCTCACCAACTAGCTTACAAATTCCTGATCCTCATAAACCACTTCCATCTGACCTACCTGCTTCTGAACACCACCTTCATCACCTTGCTCTTCGCTCCAAATTTAACTTCACAGATTTTCTACCACCCTCATCTGATGTTGTTACATCAACACCATCTGATGGTGACACCTCTACTTCTCAACTCACCATACCACAAATATCCAAACCACAACCATCTGAACAACTATCATCTGATCACCCACCTCTTGAACAAAACCAAACACCTCTTGAACCATCACAAAAAGTCACCATAGAAGACTTTCTGAACCCCAAACCCAGATCAGATGTTTCTACCTTGTTTAAGAATTTCAAGAACGAAATGCGTATGGGGATTGCTTCTGTAGAGAAAGAGTGCATGGCTAGTATGGATCCTGCTGAATCTGAAGCTTCTTGGAACAGATTCATCTCAAAGTTCAACTCTGCTGCATCTGATCTTAGAACACTTTGTGCTGATGATGCAAAGGCAAAGTTTGCTGAAATGGTCAGACAGACTCTGCTGAGCATTCTCACAACCCCAGTGCTTCTTCTAGAAGATGCTCCTGCTGAAGATACTGCAATGATAGAAGATACTCCTGCATCTGACATGGAGATTGATCATCCTATGGCAACTGCATCTGCTTCTGCACCCTCTGCATCTGATATGAAGACTGAGACTTCAGATGTTGTTCAAGAAGTTAAGGAAATCAGATCATGGATGATAAAACAAGAACAGACTACTGAAGAGATCAAGACTCGGATGGCCAAGCAAGAAGAGTCCACCGCAAAGATTACTGATCTTCTAACCTTGATTGCTTCTCGCCAGCCCTAGTTTTCTTTTCCATGTTTTTTTTTCATTCTTGTTTTGCACTTGTTTTCTATTGTTCTATTTTCTATCATCTGTTATATGAACATCTTATCTTTTTGTTCTATTTGAATCTGAATGAATCTGGTCGTTGTGTTTTTCATTTATGTGTTGTGTTTTCTCTTCTTCTGTTATCTTTTCTGTTTTTTAAATTCTTTTTGATTATGACAAAAAGGGGGAGAAAGAGAATTTGATTGTTCAATCCATAAGCAATACTAAAATGAAATTCAGACATAGTATTAATCTAACATTGAATCTTAAGACTTTCAGATCTTATTATTTCATCTGACAAAAATTATCTGAAGTTACCCTGAGAATTACCCAACCAGGCTCTGATCCTTGAAGCAAATTTGACTTTGATTCTGGAAGATATACTAGACTCTTTATTTGAAAGAAATCATCATACTCTGATTCTGGAAAGCATCCAAGCTCTAATTCTTTCTCTTAACAAGGATTTCTACCAGGTTCTGAAAGTTACTTAAGCAAAAAGTGAAGTGTTCTCTTCTATTAGAGTATTCATTTCAGGGGGAGATCCTTAATCTCAGGGGGAGTTATTTTTTATTTCTCTTTATTGAACAAAATTTCCTATGTTTTGTCATCATCAAAAAGGGGGAGATTGTTAGAACACAGATTGGTGTTTCTTATATCTCTATGTTTTGATGATAACTCTTATGGAATTTTGTATTAAGAAAATATATACTCTAAAATTTGTTCAAGTATTATTGTTTCAGGTATTAAATTAAAAACTCTTAAAGAAGCAAAATACATAAGTACAAGAAACTATGCAAGGCTCTGAAGCATCAGATGCAAGACTATCAGAAGATTCTGAAGCGCTGCCAGAAGGATCTGAAGCAGAAGCTACAAAATGATCTGAAGTGTTAATGAAAGAAGTCTACAAAGAGTTGAAAGCTTTGATCTAATCAGACTCTGAAGTTCTTTTCACTGCAAGAACAGAGGCTTTGATAATCAGACTCTTATCATTAATATTCACGCCAAAGCACATACTGCTGCATACTCTGAAAAAGACTCTGATCAAGATTGAGACTCTGATATATTAAGATCTGATCATCTATCAAGGCTCTGAACATCTCAATCATTTTAGCTCTGATCTTCTTAAAGTATTTCATTCCTTTAAGCTTGCTACAAGTTCTGAAGTGCAGATTATGAAGACTTCATCCTGAAGGAAGCTTGTTGAAGAAGCTGTAAACTTGATTGGACGTGGTGCTACTTCCAAAGTAACCAACGACTATTTTGTCCAAAGAAGTGACGTGGTGAAAATCCCAAGGCTTCTACAACCATACTTTTCCTGCAGAAAGCATATCTCTGCCCATACTTTTTGGTAATGAAAAGTCTTATATTCTAATATAATATTGAGCTGCACATCACTCAAAGAAAATTGGAAAAGCTATAAAAGGAGAACTTCTACAACATTTTGAAGCTGCTAATTTCCTGCTCATCACTTGCTTATTGCTAGTTCACTCAGAAAGAAATATCCATACACGCTTGATTCATCAAAGTGAAAATCTCACAAAGATCTTATACATTTATTCTTTCATAAAACTATATAGTTTTAGTTGTACTTAATCTTAAGTGTAAATATCACAGTTGTGATACATCTTATTAGAAGCAATCAAACACTTGTTAGTTTACGTTAATTTGTAAGAAGTTCCTTAAGAAGACCAAGGTGTGGTCAATAGTTCTTGAGAAGACTAAGACATTTGTTCTTAGTGCTTACTATTGTAATCAGTTGATTAATAGTGGATTAAGTCCTTGTGGAGAAAGGCAAATCATCTTTGATAAGGTGGACTGGAGTAGTTGAGTTCAACGAACCAGGATAAAAATCTTGAGTTGTTTTTATTGCCATATTTCTTAAAACTCTTATCCAACCCCCCCCCCCCCCCTTCTAAGTGTTTTTCTCACCTTCAGTGATAACTTTCAAAGCCAAGGATTTGGTAATCCGGTTCGGGTTGAGGAATCGACAGGTTTTTCTTGAATAAATCCTCTAGGGTTTTGTCCTCCAAGATTCTCTGAATTTGGGGGTTTTTGCACGATCCGTCTCAACACATATTCAGCCGAGTGAAGGTAATCGAGGAGCGGTGGGTTCTGTCGATTTAGTAACAGTAAACAGAGGATTTTTATGAAGGAGAGTTTCGGGTTCGACACGCGGGTGATTGAAATCATTCAGGATAGATTTTGAAGACAGAAGGTTTTTCAAAGATAGTGCCGCAATCAGAGGTTTATTCACAGCTGTCGAGGTACTTGATTCGACTCGAATCAAGGGGCAAGAGGAGATAATATCTACAACAACAAGAGTGTTCGTTTCTTTGATTGCTATTCACTTCTTGTATAAACTTTTAACAACAGGTTATATATATATTAACAAGTCTCAATTCTATTATTAGAATTGAAGGCAGACGTACCCCGAGCGAGGATGACGGGGGAACTGCCTCAACAAATCGTTGTGTCTTTTGCCTTACGTTTTATATTGCTTAATAATTGTGGTTTTAGGGCAAACAATTATATCAATCTAGGTCTGGTTTGAGTAGTGCTAAACTGATTTAAATCTAGTACAATCCTTTCTTGTACAAGTAAACTTCAGCAACTCACTCAAAGTAGAACTCACTTGTAGTGCTCTACACGCCAAGTATTTGATAAATTGTCTAAACCAAACGCCTTGTGTGACGTCCTTTCATTGTGTTAATATTTCTAAGGCATTGGAACTAGTCACACCATATAGTGAGCTGAATCAAATTGATAGTGTGATTAATGTAGTAATTCTCACATTACGTTATCAAATTCCATAAGGCTTAAACGCATATTTGGTATTCTAGTAACCGTTCGTTTTAGTCGGTATAATTTCTCGGCCGCTTCCGCAAATTAAAAAATTTTTTAAAAACCAATTTTATTGGTAGCACCGACTCTTTTAAGCAAGGGATCTATTCAACCCCCCTTCTAGATCCGCTCCATCGTCTAACAAGTGGTATCAGGAGTACCGGTTCATTCTGTGCTTCAAGTATAACTTAGTAGAAAATGGCTAACGAACCTAAAGGGGCTTATAATAGAGCACCTGTTTTTAAAGGAGAAAACTATAGTTACTGGCAAGACTGTATGCGTGTGCATATAAATTCCATTGACAGGAAGGTGTGGAATGTTATTCTAAATGGTCCAATTGAAATAACTATGACCGATGAGAATAACATGATTGTGCCTAAGCCTGAAGCACAATGGAATGAGGATGATGAGAAGAAATATAATTACGATTGGAAAGCCAGAAATATTCTGATCTCCTCTTTAGGAGTTGACGAATATTATAGGATTTCTCATTGTTTAACAGGAAAAGCTATGTGGGACTCATTGCAAGTTGCCCATAAGGGAACCAATGATGTTAAGCTAGCGAGAATCAATACATTAACGTAAGAGTTTGATCTCTTTCAGATGGAGCAAGGGAAAACCATTGCGGACATGCAAAAGAGTTTCACTCATCTCATCAATAGTCTATACTCACTAGGTAGTGAAGGTGAGAAAATACTTAGAAGGGGGGTTGAATAAGTATGAAGATAAAACATAGAAGTAAAAACTCAAGTATTTTTATCCTGGTTCGTTGAACTCAACTACTCCAGTCCATCCTATCTAGAGTGATTTGCCTTTCTCAAACAAGGATTTAATCCACTATTTAATCAACTAATTACAATAGTAAGCACTAAGAACAACTGTTCAAAGTCTTCTCAAGAACTACTGATCCCAACTGGATCTTCTTAAGGAACTATTACAATAAAATGTAAGATTAATACAAGTGTATGAATGCTTCTAACAAGCTTTATCACAACAGTGATTTTTCACTTAATGTTAAGAACAAAAGAATAAACTCAGCAATAAGGATATTTTATGAGAGCTTGTAGGAGTTTCTATAAATGATTCGTTGGTTATTGATTACTTTGAAGAAGATGACGAAGACTTGCTTTTATATGCACAGTAGTCCACAAAGTCTTGACGTTGGAGGCTGTGTACTGAAAAGGCCTGAACCTTTTTGTCTTTACATCACATGACCTTTCCTGGAAGTAGAATGCACAAAGAAATGCTTTTGGTCTGTGTTCTAGTGTCAAGCATGAAAGAGGAAAGAGTCGTTGAGCCAAATCAAAAGATATTACTTTGAATTCTTTTTCAATAAGTATTTCTTTTCAGCAAGGTAACCATCAGATTTTGCATGATCAGAGTCTTGGATACCCATTAGATTTTGTTGAATCAGAGTAATGAAGCAAGTGTGCTTTAGCGTGTAGTTCTATCAGAGCAGATTTTTATGAATCAGATCCTCAATACATACAGCGTGTAGTACTCTCAGAGTCTTCTGAAAAACTGTGCTTCTTAACTCTCATACAAAGTTCTTTAATGCTTCAGAGTCTTCAGATCTTATTAGAGTTTTCTGCTTCAGATTCTTCTGCAGCTTCTGCTTCAGATTCTTCTGTAGGCAGCGCTCAGATTCTTCTATAAGATGATTCTGACTCTTCAGAGCCTTCCATAGTTCCATGTTCAGATTAATTTGCTCTTGAATGTATATATACTTTAATTATCTGCAGCAAATATTCATGAACCAATTTTAGAGTATATAATTCTTTAATACAAAATTTCATAAGAGTTATCATCAAAACATAGAGATATTACTAAGACCCAATCTGTGTTCTTAGAATCTCTCCCTTTTCGATGATGATAAAACATGTGAAATTTTGTTCAATAAAAAAGCAATAATTATAACTCCCCCTGAGATTAAGAATCTCCCCCTGAAATGAATATTCTAAGGAAGAGAATACTTCCCTTTTTGCTTGAGTGTATTTCAGAATCAGAGTCTGATGACTTCTTTCAAACACAGAGTCTGGTTAATCAGAGTCTGATAACTTCTTTCAAACACAGAGTCTGGTTTTGCGTTTAGACTCAGAGTACAATTTGCTTCAAGAATCAGAGTTTGGTTGGGTAATTTTCAGGATAACTTCAATGAATTTATTTTGTCAGATGAAACAATATAATCTGAAAGGCTTAAATTCAAAGATAGTTAATAATATGTCTGAATTTTGTTTTAGTATTTGCTTATGGATTGAACAATCAGATTCTTTTTCTCCCCCTTTTTGTCATAATCAAAAAGATGTGTAAAGACAGAAAAGATAATAGAAGAAAAGCAAAGCAAACAATTTCATTCATTCAGATGGTTCACATAACAGATGATAAAAAACAAGCAAGATAAAATAGATGAAAACAACAGTGCAGAAACATGAAAAGAAACTAAGGTTGACGAGATGCAATTAGGGTCAGAAGATCTGTGATCTTTGTAGTAGACTCTTCTTGCTTGGCCATCCAAGTCTTAATCTCTTCAGTGGTTTGTTCTTGTTTGATCATCCAGGACTTGATTTCCTTAACTTCTTTCACAAGTTCTGAATTGTCAAACTTTACTTCAGATGCAGATGCATCAATGTCCATATCAGATGCAACGTCTTCAGATGGAGAGTCTTCAGCAGGAGCAGCTTCCAGAAGCAGCACTGGTGGTTTGGGATTGCTCATCAGAGTCTGTCTTACCAACTCAGCAAACTTTGCCTTAGCATCTTCAGCATAGACTGTCTTGAGATGAGAGGCCACCATGTTGAGCTTAGAGATAAATTTATCCCAAGCAGCTTCAGACTTAACAGGGTCTATACTGAACAGACACTCTTCTTCCACACGTGCAATCCCCATACGAACTTCCTTTTTGAAATTTTCAAACAGTTTATCAACATCTGATCTAGGGTTGGGGTAAATAAATTCCTCAAGAGTCACTTTCTCAGCAGATTCAGAGTTTGGCTGAGGTTGTTCACAAGTGGTGTTAGGAGGTGTTGGATCAGATGGTGGTTGTTCATATGGTTGAGGTTCGGATGGTTGAGGTGCAGATTGTTGAGGTGCAGATGGTTGGGGTTCAGATGGTTATGGTATGGTGAGTTGAGGTGTAGGGGTTGGTGAAATTTCAGCTTCAGATGATGAATTTTGAAAATCTGAGAGGTTGAATTTTGAACGAAGTGAAAGTCTATGATTTATTTGGTCAGGTGCTGATAGATCAGAAAATGCAGGTTTGAGTGGATCAGGAATGTGTAAACAAGAGGGTGAGTGAACTTCTGATTCAGAATCAGATGAATCAGTGGAGTGGCATGAGGTGGATGACAAGACAACCATGGTTGCAAGTGGTTCCAGATCAAGAATGTCATTTGAGGGTTCTGGAACAGGTAACGGTTGTTCTATTATTGAGGGATGTTCAGATGGTGTTGGTTGGGGAGGTTTAGATGAAATGGGTTGAGAGTGATGTTCTGGCAGTTGTTGTTGTTGTTCTGGTTGTAGTTGTTGTTGTTGTTGAGGTGCTGGTTGTTGTTTTTGTTGAGGTTCTGGCTGAGATGGTTCTTGTTGTTGATGTTCTGGTTGTATTTCTGTTTGAGGTGGTTCAAATGGAGTTTGTACAGAAGATGGTTGAGAAAGTGTAGTTTGAGATGGAGGGGGTTCAGATGTATGAATTCCAGATGATGGTGGTACAGATGATTGTGGTCTAGAAGGTGATGGAGGAGGTGAAGGTAATGGAGAGTGAATGGTTGGAGTTGGATCAGATGTTAATACCTGCTTGATAGTTTCTCTTATCTCTTCCAGACTTGCTTCTAGAGGAGTGGGATTCACTTTCTTTACCTTCTGAGGCTTAGCAGCAGCTTCAGAGGCTTTTCTCTTTGGCTGAGCCTCAGATCCTTCTTCAGCAATCTTCTTTGAACGCCTTTCTCTAACAGGATTAGGCATAACTTCTCCTTCCTTCTGGACAATGTTCATAGGCAGAGGAACACCATTTAACAGACAATCAGCTATGTAGGATAAGATGATCTCCCTTGGTTCGTCAGCACTGAACATTGGAAAATCTTCAACAGGAATCCTTCTGTTGCTGACATCCTTAGTAGCAATTTTCTTAGGTTTGCTGGCAAGCTCTGTGATGACTTTCATCCTCTTCAGAGTATTGCCATTGATGACAGAACCTATGACATGTGACAGATCCTCTGTCAATCCAGTATCATACAGATATTTCACAAGACCATTCTATGTTAAAATGTCTGATATCAGTCTACCCATAGGAATCCAATTCCTAACTTTTCCAGTTTTGACTCTTACATCTTCTCTTGTTTCTTTTATATGATTCAGAAGGTGACTAAATAGAAGATAAGGCAAGTCCACCTTCTTTCCCTTGCTCATACAGAACATAAAGTATAGTTGTTCAACACTGACATAATCTGGGGAATTTGATGATTTTCTGTGGAAGATGGAACTCATGAAAATCTTGGCCCAGATCCTGTAGACTGGCTTCAGTTCCCTTACTTTGCTAGTTGGTTCCCCAGAAATAGTAACTTCTTGAAACACATCAGCAAGATCCACACGAGCAGATTGTAGAATGGTTTCACCATCAGTTTCAGAGTATCCAATGAGTTATCTGATAAGCTTCTCAGTAATCACAATCTCCTTTCCAAGGACAGAAGAATGGATGAATTTAGGGCACACCTGAACATGTATCCAGAATTCTTTCACCAAAGTTGGATAAACAGGACCCATAAGCCTGTCAAAATACTTTGTCCAACTCTGAGTTTGGATGGTTGAGGAAAGATTAAATCCATTTTCTTCAATGGACTCAAAGTCTATGAAGCATTCACTCAGAACTTCCAGTTCTATAGTTGGAGTGAGAAGAGTTCTCACAGGTTCTTTGTAAGCTTCAGCATTAGGAGCATAAACAACAATGGTTGATTGCATCTAAGCAGATGTTGATGAAGAAGATGCCATTGATGTTCTTTAGAGAGAGGTTTTAGGTTTAGGGTTTTGGTGAAGAGCAAAGAGAAGACAGAAATGCATAAAAGGTTCATGAAGTGAAAAGTGTGAAATGGTGTGATTTGTGGTATTTATAGATAAAATTATGCACACAAACAATCACATAAGCACGCTTCACATAGCATTAAATGAAAAAGTAAAAACATCATTGCACAACAATTATGATTCTGACAGATGGGGGAAAAATCAAGAAAAGTCAGATTTTCAAAGCAGTACTTCAAACATTAATTCAGTAAAGTGCACTCTACCTTTTCAGTTTCTGAGCTACACGTGTTTGCTTGCTTGTGCTTCTGAAATCTCTTGAGAAATGAAACTTTAGACAACATTCAGATCCTCTGAGCATTGTTAGTTCAGATTTACACAAGTAAAATAATTCAAGAAAATGAATAAATTAACAAATGAAATACTTCAGAGCATTAAACATTTTGCATCTGAGAAGTTTGCCTCTGATAAGTATTATTCTGGACAAAAATCCATACCAATATTTTTCAGAATAAACTTGAACCTATCTTCAGCAAGGGGTTTTGTAAAAATATCAGCCCATTGATGATCTAAATCAACAAAAGCTAAGTTTATAATACCCTTCTGAACATAGTCTCTGATGAAATGATGTTTAATTTCTATATGCTTTGCCTTAGAGTGTAAAATTGGATTTTTAGACAAACATATAACAGAAGTATTATCACAGAAGATAGATACATTACTCTCAAAGATCTGATAGTCCTCTAACTGACTCTTCATCCAGAGCATCTGCGTGCTACATCCAGCAGCAGCAATGTATTCTGCCTCTGTTGTAGAAAGTGCAATTGTGGGTTGCTTCTTGTTGTACCATGAGATCAGATGACTTCCAAGGAACTGACAGCTTCCAGAAGTACTTTTACGCTCTACTCTGTCTCCAGCATAGTCAGCATCACAGAATCCAACTAATGTATATTTATCAGATCTTCTGTAACACAGGCCCACGTTAGTAGTACCTTTCAGATACCTTAGAATCCTCTTAACAGTAGTTAAGTGAGATTCTCTAGGATCTGATTGGAATCTTGCACATAAGCATACACTGAACAGAATGTCAGGTCTAGAAGCAGTTAAGTAGAGAAGAGATCCTATCATACCTCTGTAGAGTTTCTGATCTACTTTCTTACTTACCTCTTCCTTGCCTAGTGTACTAGTTGGATGCATGGGAGTCTTTGTCATCTTACTATCAATCATGTTAAATTTCTTTAGAAGTTCTTTAACATATTTGGTCTGATGAATGTAAGTGCACTCTGGAGTTTGGTTGACTTGAATTCCCAGAAAGAATCTCAATTCTCCCATCATGCTCATTTCAAATTCTGCCTGCATACATTGAGCAAACTCCTTTCCCAGCATAGTATTGGTAGATCCAAATATAATATCATCCACATATATTTGACATATTAGAAGATCTTTCTTAAATGTTTTACAAAAGAGTGTTGTGTCCACTTTTCCTCTGATGAAGTTTTTCTCCAGAAGAAAATTACTTAATCTCTCATACCAAGCTCTGGGAGCTTGTTTTAAACCATACAGAGATTTCTTTAGTTTAAAAACATGTTCTGGAAATTTTTCACTCTCAAAACCAGGAGGCTGGTGAACATAAACTTCTTCTTCTATAATACCATTTAGAAAGACACTTTTAACATCCATCTGATATAGAGTGATGTTATATTGTGCAGCAAATGAAATAAGAAGGCGTATAGATTCTAACCTTGCCACTGGAGCATAAGTTTCAGTGTAATCAATACCTTCTTGTTGACTGTACCCTTGAGCAACAAGCCTTGCCTTATTTCTTTCAACTTCTCCTTTCTCATTAAGCTTGTTTCTGAAGACCCATTTAGTTCCAATTATGTTGAATCCTTTTGGTCTTGGAACTAAGTCCCACACATCATTTCTAGTGAACTGATTTAGCTCTTCTTGCATGGCAATAATCCAATCATTGTCTTGCAGAGCTTCATCCACAGTGGTTGGTTCAATTACTGACACCAATCCAAATAATGATGCTTCAGAGGATCTGAGGAAGGATCTTGTTCTGATAGGGTCATCCTTCTTTCCAATGATCACATTCTCTGGATGAGAAGCTTTGATTCTGGAAGATGATCCTCTAACAGTTGATTCTTCAGAAATGTTTAAGTTGTTCATCTGAGAAGTCAAAGGAATTGCCTCTGGCGTTGCTTCAAGTTCCTTCACTTGAGCTTTGTCTGCCTCTGAGCCTTCAGAGTCTGTGAAGACTACTTCTCTATCTGCAGAACTTTCAAACTGCTTTGGCTTTTTAATGCCAAGCTTATCATCAAATCTAACATGTATAGATTCTTCCACAATCTGTGTTTCAGTATTGTATACTCTGTAGACCTTAGAGCGTTCAGAATATCCAAGCATGGAACACTTCTATGCTTTAGAATCAAACTTGCTAAGATTATCTTTAGTGTTCAACATATAACAAATACATCCAAAAGGATGAAAATAAGCAATGTTGGGCTTTCTGTTCCTCCACAATTCATAGGGAGTCTTTTCCAGAAGAGGTCTTACAGACACTCTGTTCTGAATGTAACATGTTGTGTTGATTGCTTCTTCCCAAAAGTGCTTTGCCATATTAGTCTCATTGATCATGGTTCTGGCCATTTCTTGCAGAGTTCTATTTCTCCTCTCTACAACTCCATTCTGTTGTGGAGTTCTAGGACAGGAAAAATCATGAGCAATGCCATTTTCATTAAAATATTTTCAAAATATTTGTTTCCAAATTCACCACCATGATCACTTCTGACTTTTATAATTTTGAAATCCTTTTCATTCTGGACTTGTTTGCAGAAGTCAAAGAATACAAAATGTGACTCATCCTTGTGTTTTAAGAACTTTACCCATGTCCATCTACTATAGTCATCAACAATGACTAATCCATACTTCTTGCCTCTGATGGATGCAGTTTTCACTGGTCCAAATAGATCAATATGAAGTAATTCTAATGGTCTGGAAGTAGAAACAACATTTTTTGATTTAAAAGAGGATTTTGAAAACTTCCCTTTTTGACATGCTTCACAAAGAGCATCTGAGGTGAACTTCAACTTAGGAAGTCCTCTGACAAGATTAAGTTTATTAATTTGAGATATACGTCTCATATTAATATGCCCTAATCTTCTGTGCCAGACCCATTGCTCCTCATTAACAGACAAGAGGCATTTAACATTCTGAACCTTAAGTTCTGAAAGATTTATTTTATAAATGTTGTTCTTCCTCTTTCCACTAAATAGGATTGAGTCATCCTTTTGACTAATAGCTTTACAACATTTTTGATTAAAGACTATGTCATAACCATTGTCACTTAATTGACTTATGGACAATAGATTATGCTTTAATCCTTCTACAAGTAAAACATTAGTAATAGAGGGAAGGTTACCATTTCCAATAGTGCCAGATCCAATGATCTTGCCCTTCTGATTCCCTCCAAATTTCACGTCACCTCCAGATCTAAGCTCCAGACTTTGGAACATAGACCTTTCTCCCGTCATATGTCGCGAGCATCCAGAGTCCAGGTACCATGACTGGCGTCCTGACCTTGCTGCTAAGAACATCTGCAACAAGAATTATTTTACTCTTAGGTACCTAGATCTTCTGAAGGTTCGTCTAAACTTCTGTTTTTCAACATAAGGTTTATTCTGACTAGCCTTAGATTTAAACACATGAATGTTCTTTTCAGAACAAGTGTGTTCAATATCATTCAAGTGACCAAATTTAAAATTGGAATATAAAGGAGTCTTCTTGATGATAATTTTATCAACAGGTTTTGGATTTAAATCAGAGGAAGATTTATATCCAATTCCTTTCTGTTATTTCTGCTAACTCCATAGATCATAGAAGCCATTTTGCTTCTGTATATGCTTTTAGCAAGAAACTTCTGAAAGCTGTAGTCATACTTTTCCAAAATATTTTTGCATTCAGACTCAGTTTCAGAATCAGAGTCTTGGTTAGCTAATTCAAAATCATTTTTCATTTTTAAGTTCTTTTCATTTAGCTCAGCCACTTCTGATTTGAGAATATTATTCTCAGATACAAGATTGCTTTGACGCTCCTTGTATTTGAGCTTAATATTATTATAGCTTTTCAGAACCTCTGATAACACTTTGATAAGTTCATCTTTAGTGAGTTTAGCCATTGCCTCTTCAGCGTCAGAGTCAGATTCAGAGTCAGATTCAGATCCTAAAATTCCTTCCTCCTGATCTTCTATGTCTGCCATCAATGCTACGTTGGCACATTCTTCTTCTGCCTCAGATTCAGATTCAGATGTATCTGAATCATCCCAGGTTGCCATTAGAACCTTCTTCTTCTTATCAAATTTTATTTTAGGATTTTCTTTCAGAAGCTTGGGACAATCATTTTTGTAATGCCCAGGTTCTTTACATTCGTAGCAGACAACCTCCTTTTTGCCAGATCTTCTGTGTCCAGAAGATTCCTTTCTTTGGTCAGACTTCCTGAAGTTTTTAAACTTCTTTCCTTTATGCTTCCGGAGTTTGTTTATTCTTCTGGACACCATGGATAATTCATCTTCATCTTCAGATGAGAATTCTTCAGAGCTTTCCTCAAACTCAAGTATGAAGATAAAACTTAGAAGGGGGGGGGGGGGGGGGGTTGAATAAGTATGAAGATAAAACTTAGAAGTAAAAACTCAAGTATTTTTATCCTAGTTCGTTGAACTCAACTACTCCAGTCCACCCTATCTAGAGTGATTTTCCTTTCTCAAACAAGGACTTAATCCACTATTTAATCAACTGATTACAATAGTAAGCACTAAGAACAACTGTTCAAAGTCTTCTCAAGAACTACTGATCCCAACTGGATCTTCTTAAGGAACTATTACAATAAAATGTAAGATTAATACAAGTGTATGAATGCTTCTAACAAGCTTTATCACAACAGTGATTTTTCACTTAATGTTAAGAACAAAAGAATAAACTCAGCAATAAGGATATTTTATGAGAGCTTGTAGGAGTTTCTATCAATGATTTGTTGGTTATTGATTACTTTGAAGAAGATGAGGAAGGCTTGCTTTTATATGCACAGTAGTCCACAAAGTCTTGACGTTGGAGGCTGTGTACTGAAAAGGCCTGAACCTTTTTGTCTTTACATCACATGACCTTTCCTGGAAGTAGAATGCACAGAGAAATGCTTTTGGTTTGTGTTTTAGTGTCAAGCATGAAAGAGGAAAGAGTCGTTGAGCCAAATCAAAAGATATTACTTTGAATTCTTCTTCAATAAGTATTTCTTTTCAGCAAGGTAACCATCAGATTTTGCATGATCAGAGTCTTGGATACCCATTAGATTTTGCTGAATCAGAGTAATGCAGCAAGTGTGCTTTAGCGTGTAGTTCTATCAGAGCAGAGTTTTATGAATCAGATCCTCAATACATACAGCGTGTAGTACTCTTAGAGTCTTTTGAAAAACTGTGCTTCTTAACTCTCATACAAAGTTCTTTAATGCTTCAGAGTCTTTAGATCTTATTAGAGTCTTCTGCTTCAGATTCTTCTGCAGCTTCTGCTTCAGATTCTTCTATAAGATGATTCTGACTCTTCAGAGCCTTCCATAGTTCCATGTTCAGATTAATTTGCTCTTGAATGTATATATACTTTAATTATCTGCAGCAAATATTCATGAACCAATTTTAGAGTATATAATTCTTTAATACAAAATGTCATAAGAGTTATCATCAAAACATAGAGATATTACTAAGAAACAATCTTTGTTCTTACAGGTAGGCCAGTTGCCAATGATGTTGCTACTAACAAAATTTTGAGATGTCTTAACCGGGAATGGCAACCAAAGGTAACCGCCATTAAAGAAGCTAACGATCTCATGACTTTGGATCTCGCAACATTGTTTGAAAAGCTGAAAGAGCACAAACAAGTGCTTCTTAGTCTAGAGCAATATGGAAAGAAGGAAAAGAAGGAGAAAACAAAAAATATTAAAAAGAAGTCTATCGCTCTTAAGACTTCTTGCTCAAAGTCCCAAACAAAAGAGCATAGTGATTACACAATGGGTGATGACGAAGATGATGACAAGAGTGAGGATATAGGGTTGTTTGTAAAGCGTTACAATCGCTATGTCAAAAAGAACGGTATCCAACATTCTGAGAAAAATATTGTCAACTTTCGGAAACAATCAAGATACTCCAGAAATGACGACAATAAAGGAAACAAAACAAAAGGGTCGTGTTATAATTGGGGAAAGACCGGACATTACAAACCAGATTGTCCCTTGAAGAAAAAGGACAAAGAGAAGGAAACAAGTAGGTTATATAAGAAGCAACCTAAGCCAAGGAGAGCGTATATCGCTTGGGAAAGCGATAGTGAATCATCCGAGGATGACAGCTTTAGTGACGAAGACGAATCCGTCAGTTTTTGTCTTTCCGCTCATCAAAAGAATAAAAAGAAAAAGGTACGACATGCGAAGTATGAAAATTCCTCTAAATTGTCTCATTTTAAATTGCAAACTGCTTTTAATACTTTATATTATGAAGCAAAAGAAGCTTTTAAAAGGCTTGCCTCAAATAAACAAATCTTTGCTCACCTAGAGCAAAAGATTCGCGATTCTGAAAAGAAACTAGAGGCATTAAAAGCTTCCAAAGTGGAAAGTACGAAAGTAAATTGTGAGGAAATAAGAAAGAGAGTTGTTAACTTTGGGTGTGATACTTGTTACATTTGGCAAAATGAAGTTAGAAATCTAAAAGCCAAACTTAACAAGGCTCTAGAGCCCAAAATTACTTTTGCCATTGATAAAGCTCATTTTAGAAAAAGTATGGTTAATCCATATCAAAAATACACATATGTTGTAAAAGATCATGATAGCAAAAGTGATTCAAAAGTTAACTTTTCTTGTTTGTATTGTTGCAAGAAAGGTCACACCATTGCTAAATGTCAATTTAGGAGATTTTTGGTTCCTAAAGGGGTTTATCAATGGTTTCCTAAATGCGACCATGTTTTCACTCACAACCTAGGACCCAATAAACAATTGGCTACCTATTCTTGCTAATTGTGTTCATAGGTACAACGTCTTGAGAATACCGAGAGAAGATGGGTTCTCAATAGTGGCTGCTCAAGACATATGTCAGGAGACATATCTCTCTTCATTGACTTTGTGGCAAAGAAGAATGGATTTGTAACCTATGGAGACAACAACCGAGGTGCAATACTTGGAAAAGGTAGTGTAGGTAATCCCTCTTCCACTACTATCTCCGATGTGTTTCTCGTCGAAGGCCTTAAACATAATTTCATTAGCATTAGTCAATTATGCGACAAAGGATACAAAGTATCGTTTTCAAAAGATTGTTGCCTAATTGAGCATAATGATAAAATGAAGGATGTGTTTAATGGTCTTAGAGTAAACAATGTCTATATGCTGGATTTGAATAAAGTATCATTGACTAGCGATAAATGTCTCATGACAATGAGTGAGGACTCATGGTTATGGCATAGACGTTTAGCACACGTCAATTTTGACTTGATAAACAAGATAGTTTCAAAAGATCTAGTCATAGACCTACCCAAAATCAAGTTCACTAAGGATCACTTATGTGATTCTTGGCAAATGGGAAAGCAAACAAGAATCTCTTTTAAATTTAAAAATAACGTTTCAAATACAGGACCTCTTGAGCTTCTCTATATGGATCAATTTGAGCCATCTAGAATTAAAAGTCTAGGTGGTAACTATTATGGTTTTGTAATAGTCGATGACTTTTTTAGATTTTGCCGGACTATCTTCTTGGCTAGTAAGAGTGATACATTCACATCCTTTGAAAAATTTGCCAAGCTTTCTCAAAATAAGTTAAACACAAACATCATAGCAATTAGAAATGATCATGGAGGTGAGTTTGAGAATTATATGTTTGAGGAATATTGTGGTAGACACGAAATTGATCATAACTTCTCCGCTCCGTGTACCCCTCAAAAAAGCGGGGTTGTGGAGTGCAAAAATCGAATTTTGGAAGAGTTAGGGAGAACTATGATCAACGAAAGTGCTTTACCTAAGTATTTCTGGGCTGACGCCATAAGTACGGCATGTTATGTATTGAATAGGGTGCTCATTCGTCCTATTCTAAGCAAAACACCATATGAAATTTTAGAAGGGCGTAAGCCAAATGTGTCTCACCTACATGTCTTTGGTTGTAAGTGTTTCGTGTTGAATAATGGAAAAGAAAGCTTAGGTAAATTTGATTCCAAGGCCAACGAAGGTATCTTCCTCAGATACTCTCAGTCATGTAAAGCCTATAGAATATACAATAAGAGATTACTTAATTTTGAAGAGTCTTTTCACGTAACATTTGATGAATCTTATCCAAGAAATGTCGGAAAAGGTAGTGTTGTTCATGGTGCAGGTGTATCTTTGGAAGACATGCTCAAAAGCGCTGAGCCGGGAATTGATCAACCTGACCTAGCCAAAATTGAGGAGGAAAAAGATGACCGTCATGAAGAAATTGAGGTACTTCATCCATCTGAAAGAGATGATCTTCCTCCAGCTTGGAAGTCTTCCAAAGACCATCCCATCGACAATATCCTCGGTGATATCTCAAAGGGAGTAACGACTCGATCAAAGCTAAGTAATTTCTTTTATTATTTCGCTTTCGTTTCTCAGGTAGAACCTAAAAACCTAAAAGAATATTTACTCGATGAACATTGGTTCTTATCTATGCAAGAGGAACTTAACCAATTCAAGAGAAATGAGGTTTGGAACCTTGTCCCCCCGCCACGAGGTCATCGAGTAATCGGCACCCGATGGGTGTTTAGGAATAAACTGGACGAAAACGGAGTAATAACTCGTAACAAGGCACGTTTAGTCGCGCAAGGGTATAACAAAGAGGAAGGCATCGACTATGGGGAGACTTATGCGCCGATTGCCCGACGCGAGGCTATACGCCTTTTACTTGCCTTCGCTTGTGCGAAAAGTTTTAAGCTATTTCAAATGGATGTGAAAAGTGCATTCCTTAATGGCTATATAAACGAAGAATTTTATGTTGCCCAACCTCCGGGTTTTGAATCCGATGAATATCCTGATCACGTATACAAATTAAAGCGTGCCTTGTATGGACTCAAGCAAGCCCCTAGGGCTTGGTATGAACGTCTAAGCAAGTTTTTACTTGATCAAGAGTATTCAAGAGGTAAGGTCGACACAACCCTCTTCATTAAGCATCAAGGAAAACACTTAATTTTGGTGCAAATTTATGTTGATGACATTATTTTTGGATCACCTAACATGAATCTTGTAAGGGAGTTTTCTAATCTAATGCAGAGAGAATTCGAGATGAGTATGATGGGGGAGCTCACATATTTTCTCGGATTACAAATTAAGCAGCTTGAGGAGGGTACCTTTGTAAGCCAGACAAAATACTGTCTTGAGCTTCTCAAGAGGTTTGACATGGCAAACTCTAAAGCTATTGACACACCAATGCCAACATGTGTGAATTTAAGTTGAGATGAAAGTGGTAAGGATGTAGAGGTGAAAACGTATCGAGGTATGATCGGATCTCTCCTCTATCTTACTGCCTCTAGACCCGACATTATTTTTAGTGTATGCATGTGTGCTAGGTATCAATCCTCTCCTAAAGAAGCCCATCTAAAAGCAGTTAAACGCATACTTAGATACCTTTCAGGTACTCCAAAGTATGAGATATGGTATTCTAAAGGAAACGACTCTTCCTTGGTTGGATTCTCCAATTCTAATTTTGCAGGGTGCAAATCAGATAGAAAAAGTACGAGTGGAACGTGTCACTTATTTTCAAACTCTTTGGTAAGTTGGCATAGCAAAAAGTACGAAAGGACACTAATGGGAGACTAATCAATTCTAAAAGTTATCATGCAAAGTGGACTTAAAGTTGAGTTTAAAAGGGAACTACCTAATGTTATCATGCATGTTTAGAATCCTAATGTCTATTATAACCTCTCTTGAAGAAGAGAGATTAGAAACCTTAAGGGAAGAAAGACAAAAGAAGAAGAAGAAACAACAAAAGAAACATGCAAATGAAAGAATGCACACATTGAATGCACAAGTAGAATGAAAGTTGGAGAAAAATAGTGTGGGGCAGTAGAAACCAACCAAACAAGAACAAATCACACAAAGATGCACCAAAAGTGGGATGAAATGACCTAAGTCAAACAACATCAACCACACCACAAAAACTAAACCAAATGAAAGGAAAAGGAAGCTCAACATAAAAGTGAGGATGGGAGGCTATATGAGGGCAGCAAGGACCTCATATCATGCACTCAACCATAAGCATCGCCTATCAAAAGCAAAGAACCACCAAAAGTGTCCTCAAGGATTCATCATTCTAGGTATGCTTCAAATACCTCCAAAGGAGGGACCAAGCCACCTTAAATGACACTCCAAGGTCATTGGACAGAAGGTAGAGATGAAGAGGAAAGCTCAAAAGCAAGAGCAAAATACAACAAAAGGAAATGCAAGCAAAAACATAAAGGAATGCAAGCATACTTCACATTGAAACCCTAATTGAAAGCTCAAAAGAAAACAAACAAATGAACAAGGAAGAAACAATATCATGACCTAAAATTGAACAAACATCATCCTTAACATGTTAGTAACATGAAACAAAAGGCATTGAGAGCTTAAAGGATCCACAAATGTCATATCCAAGTCAAACTAGGTCAAGGTGCATGTATGAACCTCCCTTGGAGGTAACTTGACTTGCAAGTTACCTAAAAATTAGGAAAATGGTTCAAAAATGATCAAATAAAATGCACAAGGTGCTAAAACATGTTGGCAAACAGAAGCCAAAAGCTCAAAGCAAATATCCCCTCAAAGCACCATCAAAAGAAAATAATATTCAAGATGTACCACTTTGAAATGGGAGAATCGAGGGTCAAAAGAAAAGCACCAAAAGTCAACCCTAAAGTCAACCAACCAGGGGCAAAATGGTCCTAAAAAATTGTTCAACTCATCATGTATATGAGGATCAATTTTCATTCATTGGACCCAAAGGAAATGAGAGAAACAATTCAAAGAACAAACAATGTCACAATTCAATCCATTTAAAACAATTCCAATGTTCAATCCTTTTTTTAATTGAAAATAAAGTAAACAAATAAAATAAAAATATCTTAAAAATAAAGGACATCTCAAAGTCTCTAAAAAATATTTTTGTGTAATTTTTGGAACATTGGAACTATTTTAAAAGAATTAAATTCAAACAGAAAGCAAAACAAAAATAAAAGTGAAAAAGAAATTAAAAATAAAAAAGGGACGGTGAGAATAGCAAAGAAAAGCAGTTCAAAATAAGGTTGGGCCCAAAAGGGGGGTGTCACTAGCAGACACGGTCCAAGCCCAACAGCAAATAAAACAAAACTGAAAATAAATCTGGTGATTGTGTGGGATGATGCAAACCAAGTGCATGGTGTACTCACGTTCCAAACCGTGTGATCAAAAAGTAATCAAATCAAGTGGCATAGGCGCAGCCACGTGGCCAGGCTAAGATAAATAAATGAAACGCAACACTTCATCATATTCGCGTGTGTGTGGTCAAAGTGAGGCATACCATACGTCTTAATTATGTGCGTTGGATAGAAAGTAAACAGATCTGATGGATCTTAGCAAGGCCACGTGTGAGGGGAGGATTTAAAATGGCAAACTGAGGGAAATATGCAGCACGCCTGAGAAGATGATCCAGGCGGCAACGCCGGTTGTCTTCTCCGGCCAACCAAAACAACACCAGATTCACAACTGAACCAAAATGAACAAAATTATAGTCTAGATTCATCTACATCCCACGTAGAATCCAAATATGCAATTCATTTTCAATAATCATGCATAGATAAGCCATATCGAAGCAAACAAGATTTGAACTCAAAACATAAAATGTCACGAACAACAACAAACATGAACCAAAAATGATCTACATAGTTCAAGGATCATAATGATGCAAAAATGGCAAAGAATCATGGCATAATCAGAGAGAAAAGTTGATTTGAAGGTACCTAGTGGAGAACTTCCTTTGAGCGTTCAATCCTTGATGAAACTCGTTGAATTTTATGGTGGTCATGCGGTAAGGTGCATGTGATGGAGATCTAATGACAGATCGTACGGCGATGGTGCGTAAGTGCACGGTGGTTATCGTGTGTGTGAGTGTAGGTGATTATATTACAACATTACACAAATCAACTCAGAAAGGAAAAAAACCCTAGTTCCCCCCCAAATCCCCAAATCGCCAATTGCGTCTTCTTCTCTCCCATCTCCGATCCTCTTCTCTCCCATTTCGAACTTCTTCCTCGCTTCTCTCTATTAACTCCGAGCTCCCTCTTCCTTTCTTCTTTGCATTCACCCAAATCTCTTATCAAAACCTATCAAAACCCCACAAAAACAACATTAATCACGAATTGAAATTGTCAAATGAGGAAGATTGTTACCCCTGATGAATAATAACAATGGTTCGCTAGTGATCTCGCGATGGCAATTTGATGACGGCTTGTGAAAATGATGAAGATTGGCTACTTCGATGGTAGCTTCGTGACTCCCGATGCCGGCAATTTCGAGATGGTCTTCGCGGCGACGAAAGAGTAAAGAGATAAGTTCCTCATTCTTTCTCAATTTGCCATGTCAGGGTTCGTCTTTTTCAATCGTCCCTTTTCAGTTGTTGCGTTCCTCTTTTATAGGGTCATTGTGTTGAATGCTGGGATATTTGCCTTGAATTGTGACATGATGAAATTTCTACTCTGTCTCCAACATGTTTAGACAATACCAACTTATTGCCTTTTTCGGTTTAACATGTTTGGATGCATTTGGAAAGAAACTAAACCGGTTTATGATGTTATTTTTTCATCATAATTTGTTATCGTAACCACTTCTAACTACCAATGCTTTCATTCCAAGTTCATTTCCGTACACATTGAATTTGGTGAGCTACCCATTTGCACACCATTAGCATCAAAGAGCAGATCCCTCGATACACCAGGGGAGATTTTATCCATTTTCCACCAGTCCTCTCATCACTTTGACATCACGGTTTGTAATAGCCAGATGAAACTTCCAAGCTGCCCATCCTAGATCATTCTTTAGTGAAGTCCCTTACTGTTATTATCTCAGTACTCACTGGATGAATTGAATTCCCAGGCTATTCCTTAGGAAGTGGTTGCCTTGGGCTTTATTCTGTAATATGATTGTGTCATGATTGTATTTTGGATTTCTAACCATCTTTGCATTTTCTACCTGCAGCGGGTTTACATGTTCAACATCAAGCTTCAAGGATTCCCTCTTAATAACAAGCAAACCAATGGTTGAAGGAAGTGCCAACACTTGCCGTCGTGAGTAGCATTCGGAGAATTTAACATGTGTGCTCCAACATTGAGGCGCTGCTCGAGATATCGAGTCCCGGGTTATGAAATGGGTAATTGCTCTGTATTATTAACTTCCGTTAATTTGTGTTGTACATGAAAGCAGTGCGTCTTGATCCTTCAATTTAGACAAGTTGCTAGTGCAAACCGGATGTTGAACTTATAGGAAATTTCCTCATGGTACTTAATGCTGACTTTTCTTGATCTTGTCTCAAACAGGTTATGGATACCGACGATGGGTCGTAGGCCGCGGTGTTGCCGTTGATATTTAGGTTGTTGTTACTGAAGCTCAAAACAAGTGTTGCTGCTGCCTTTTGTAAGGGTGTAGCTCTGGAGTCTTTTAGGATAACTGTTGATGTTGTTCCCTCCTTAATGCTGTTAGCATTCCACCTTACCATATAGAAGAAAGTCATGTGCACTTTTTTTAGTTATAAAGTAGGTTTTTTTTAATTGGTACCACTGGAAGCCAGCCATATCTGTAATGTTTCTTTGTATTGGGCAACTTTTCAATAATTTGATGATTGGTACGCGATGCTAGTTGCAGATTCCTTGAAGTAGTTGTTTATACTCTGAGTAGTCCTTAATCATACTAAAATGTACCTGCTGTGTTTCTCCTTTTCATGTAAGCAAGCGATGAACTCCATTCTAAAACTTCTTGCTAAAAGTGATAACCCCACTTCATGAACAAAACTATCCCTTCTTGAGATGTATTCTTGAATTTGTATTAAAACTTGAACTTGGCATGTATAATCCGGGAGTTTGGGTACTTGACTTGAATGTTCCCGCATCCGTCATTAATAATTCATACTCTACGCGAACATGACATTTAAAAGGATCCCTCACCAATGGACATTCCAACCTTAGCATACTCACCAATCTGAATCTTGAATCCACATTATCTTGCCCCAGAAGGCTACATAAAACCTGTCAGAGATGCCTTAAAAACCAAAATGATCCTGCACACACTCGTTAGTCGTGATAAATATGTATATAGAAGCAAAAAGATAAAACGAAAGAAAACACACAAGGAGGTGGAATCTTAGGGTAAAAAAATTAGGGTGTGACAGATGCCCCTATTTAAGTTACTTCTATCCGGAGGTATGGAGATTGAAATCTTCGTCTCGACGTGATAGGAGAGACTTAAATACAAACATTGCACAAATTTTTGGCCTTAAGATACCACCGAATGCATATGATGTGCAATGATATGAGAATGCAAGACCGAGGTCTGTGGAGAAGATATCACAGGGGGAAACCAAGCAGGACACACGAGAAGAACAGGCTCAACAAAGCGAGACTCCACGGAGAAAGATCAATGATTGACAATCACAAGGTATCCATAAATACGTTGTGAAGAGCTTGCAATAAAAATCCACTTGAAGAACCTGCTGTATAGGTTAAATTTAAAGATTTCAAGAGATCAACCGAAGAAGTCTACTGCTGAGACTTGTAACTTTAATTGAGAATACTTTTGCCAAAGTATCTACTGTCAAAACTTTTATGGAATCTGCTGTCGAGATTCTATGTTGAAGTCTGCTGGAGAAATACTTCCGTAGAAATTTTCTGGAAATCTACTGCCGAGATTTTCCAGGAAATAAAATAGAAATACCTACTGTCGAGGTCTTCTGGAAATCTTCTGCCGAGATTCTCCAAGAAATAAAATAGAAATACCTACTGCCGAGGTCTTCTGGAAATCTTCTGCCGAGATTCGCCAAGAAAAGAGATGTCTTCGAATAACGGTTCAAAAGGATGATAAACCTCTCCATGCTTCAAGGTTTGTGTGCCTTGAACGGGTCTAAGTTTCTTGAAATAAACTTCCCCATGCGTCATGGTTTGTTTTCCATGAGCGGGTCTCAGTTCCTTGAAATAAACCTCCCAACGCTTCATGGTTTGTTTGCCATGAACGGGTCTCAGTTTCTTGAAATGATGAATGCTCGAGAGCATCTTCACAGTGGATTGAAATTTTTACTGGGGATAAACGACTTCAGCGGTAATCCATAATGTACTGGAGATTGTAAAATTTCACCAGGGATCTTCGAAAGAGATGTAGGTCGGTGGATTTGCAAAATATGTCTTCTCAAATAAAGAGAGATCAGTTGTAATAATCTTCACCAAACTTCTCGGGAGAGATGCCATTTGATGGAAGTAGACTTGCGTAATGAACTCACTGGGGAATACATTCCTGAGGAGTATCTCTTGTTGTAGTTGTAAAAAAGTATTGGAACTCTTGAAGTGAGAATTCTCAAATAAAGAGAAATATCTGTTAAAGTCTTCGACAAACTTCTCAGGCGGATTTCCGTAGAGATGCCATTTGACGAGTTGATAATCTTGATAAAACCCAATGGGGAGGGACAAATTGTCTTGAGGAGATTACCATTTGTCATTTTTGATAGAAAACTTGATCAAACGATTTGCTCAAATAAAGAGCTGCTTGCAATTTCGTTGAGAAAATATGGTAATACTGTTGGAGAAATATCTGTCTTCAATAGTTATCTTCATAAAAATTCTCTTGAGTGCAAAATAAATGTGCACTTATTCTAGGTTCAAAAGTTGGAGATATTCACAAATGTGATTGCCAAGGACCGAAGTTCACTTCGGGAAGTAACCGAAGAGAAACTGTCAAGCAAGACCCAACCATTAAGGTATGAACTCCAATGGGATGAACTAAAATAACCGTCTTCCACGAGGATCAAACTTCGTGGGGAAATAGAAATATTGCGTTTTTTCCTCCTAAAGCTAACAACTCTAATTAGAAGGAGAAGACACACCCAGTCACTTAGGGATAAACACGACCAAAGTGACAGAACAAATAAACACAAAGATGCAAAAATGCATATGCCATGATATCTATCTATATGTTATGTGTATGTTTATGCTGACAAAACAAACGAACAGAGGCAACCGGAGATGAACTAAACGTCTCAGGACGAACATCCGACCTACCTTTAAAGATAGAAGTACCACTGAGGATAGGTGGAGAATTAAATATGGGATCACACTCCTGCTTCAAGGCTTCAAAACTTCCCATCCGGGGAATAGAAAACATTCCACTTGGGGGAATAACATTTTGATCTTACTGAAGGATTGTCAAGAGGAATCTCAGTTATCCTGTTGAAGATGAGAATAAATATATACCAGGGGCGGATCAAACTCATAATTGGAGAACTCCATGGATAAAATAAATATCTACTTCACTGGAGAGATTCTTACTAGAGTTGCAGATGGAGATACCCGAACTGAGGTTTCACAGGGGATAAAATAAATATCCACTTCAATGGGGAAACCTGGGTTAATAAAGTTGTTGAACACGCCAAAGTCAAAGCTTCATCCGCTTCACTGGGCAAGATTGGAGTTGATAGAGGTTCACTGAGGAGTAAGATACGTCCACTTCATCGGGGAGGTGAAGTTTAGAAGATCCACTGAGGATTAAAACATCATCCACTCCATTGGGGAAGTGAAGTTGAGCAAATCACTAGGAATTCTAGCATCGAAAGGCTAGAGAATTCTTGTATCGAAAATTTTCATTGGAGAATGATCATAACCACCTGAAGTAAAATCTACTGGGGTCATGAAGGATTTTGTAACAACAAAGTAACTCTGCTTTGATGAACTGCGTGGTAATCGCCATTTGAACAAAATAATTCGTTGTAAATGGATAAAATAATCTTTATTTCTTGAGTGCCCCAAGTCACATGGTTCATGAGGAAAAGTCACCTCAAGAGGATTTTACAAAAAACACGGTGTCCAACATGCTCCACTATTTTCAAACTCTTAGAGAGATTCGCCGAATCTCGACGTAACTGCCCCTGATTGACGGTATAACTGAGTCTTCACACTTGTGTTCTAGGTGAATCCAAACTTGTACGGATCAAACCTCTTGGAAAATAACTTGCCCCAGATCGGCAGAACCTTCAAGTTTTAATCGGTGATGTCTTCACGTAATCTTTCTAAGATATCAAGCAAAGTTAGCAAGTCAGAAATGTTAATTTTGAAACTGTTAATGCAACACGCGTTTGTCTTGAAGTTTTTTGAAAAAGATATCACGATAACAGGTGACCGAAATCACTAGTTAGAATATAGATTAAATTTACAAAACCAATATGAAAATTGAGCATAGCTCATAGGAGTTAGAAAACGTTACCTCACTGAGTATGCATTCGAAGTAAGCCTTACTTCAATTAGGACTTTTGAGGTTATATCGGGACTTAGTTTAAGATTTGTAAAAAAAAAGGAATAAGGGTTAAAGTATATTTGTACTCATCCATTTATTGAAAAAGTTTTACTCTCCTTTTGAAAGGTAAGTGTTCAATCAAGCTGACTGAAAATTGCCCTGCCCCAGTGATCAGTGGTTTTTACACGTGATTTTACCATTTATTGCAGTTAATCATTTGTTTTGTCATGTCGCATTTTAGTTGTTTTTATTATATTTTACGCGTCGATTTGGTATTTTCACTGTTTCTAGGTTCATGTAAACAATAAAGGAGAAACAGAGCGAAAACCAGGGAAAAATGGTAGGATTTCGGAAGAGTTTTATTGTGAAAGTAAAATCTTTAGTAGTCCGCATGAAAACGATCATAACTGGAGTTCCGGGAATCCGTTTGAGGCGTTCTAAAAACCTCCGGAAAGCTAAGAGAGAGAGCTACGACTTTCGTGTTGGAGTCGACATCAGATTCGCAAGAGGGGTCTGACACGGGTGTCCGTGTTGTGTGACACAACCCGTGTTAGGATGTGCTCAGAAGAGGTGTTTTTTGTGGAAAACAGTGGCCTGACACGGCCGCCCGTGTCACGTGACACGGCCCGTGTCAGGACACCTGGGACTTGGAAAAATCACGCGAAAATGATATCAGAAAGCCAACACGGCCACCCGGGTTGCCTGACACGGCCCGTGTTGGTTAAAACGCCTCATTCCCTATATTTCTTGTATTTTTGACACTTGTGATCCCGGAGGGTATTTTGGGCATTTCCCTGGTACTGAGTTTGAATTGAGACTATTTGATACGTGTTTTGACAAAAGAGAATGGACTTTTGATTGTACGAAAAAAATACAACGGGAGATTGAAGCTCTGGAGAATTGGGAGGACAAGGAGATTTTCATGTTCGGAAGAAATTGAAGATCGAATTCACTCCTAATACCATTGTAATGTTTCTATTTATCATGTTTTTTTATCGAATATTATGAGTGGCTAAACCCCCAATTGTTAGGGGGTGGTCCTAAATTGCTATGTATTGACCTTTGTTGGGATTATTCTATAAGATTTTTGTTGTTCACCTTATAGCTTTTATTTTGCAACGATCTTTATGCGAATTCATATTGGAAAATAGAATTTGGTTTACGATTAGGTTTTGGTCTGGAACGTCAACCTAATGCTTTTGAAAAATAACATTACGGTATATATTTCCTAGGAATGAGGATACCCCATAGTAGCGTGTTTTTATGTCAGAACTATTGCTTGATGATTTCTGTGTGCAACTAAGGAATTAGGGCGCAGGAAAATCATCAAAGGGTTTTTCATTAAGGAATTAAGGAAACTAATTTTGAAATTTGACTTATTAAGGTTGGAAACAAATATCTCAGAATAATTCTTTACGGTCTTTACTAGCAATTTATCCACTTCCCTAGAATTGTTCTTATTTTACTCTATAAAATTTATTATTTTACTAGTTCTTATATCCTGTTACCAAACGAAACCCAAGGTTATTTTGTCTGATTGAAATAACATGTTTTATCTAAAAAATTACACGCAGTTGTCACGATGAAATTTGGATACCAAACTATTGATTAGTTTGAATCTTTAATTCATTTTGCAACCGAACTTTGATTTGTCCAAAGGAAGGGATAAAGATCGAAATTCCCATAATGCAATGCAAATGCAAGCTAGAGAGTTATAGGTTTGGGGGTTGGTTAAACTTAGGGAAGGTGCTAGCATCCTAAGTTTCTGTAGTACTCTACAAGAACCTCTTGTTTTATGTTTGTTTATTGCTAAGGGTTATCGGCTTAAGGGATAAAAGACCTAGGGGTTTATTTCTAAGTATACTCGATAAGATATCGCATCTTATGCCTACATATCCTTACGGGAGTGGAATCAGAGTATATGTAGTTCCCCTAAAGGGTTTGAGGAGTTCTTTGACTGTGGTCAAAGTTCCTACGGGTTTAAGGTAGTTGATTGATTGATTTTAGGAGAAAAGATGAGTTGTCATTTTAAGGGAGATTACTTTGACTTAACCACCACAACGTTGTAGGAAAATTGATTGTGTTGTTATGGGGTAGAAGTTTTATCCCACTTAAGATGATTAACATCTTATTCTCTAAGGTGTTTGAATATTGTTTGATTGAGTTGAATTGTTTATTCTAAGTTGTAAAGATAAAGGTCCTTCCTATGGGGTAGGATCTAAGCTTAGAAGATCGACTTGAATGGGATCAAGGATCATGGGGAAATGATGCAAATGGGATGCATACGCGCAAGTTTTACGTTACGTGCAAGTTCTTCCTTTGGACATAATGCAATGCAATAAAGTAAATGCGGTAAATAAATTGCGGAAGATAAAGACGATAAATAAACATACACAAACGCATGAAAGCGCTAAGGTGTGTGAATTGTGAGTGTGAAAACGTGCACGATTGATTTGATTAATTACGATGTTGGTTGTTTTTAGGCGGGATTATCAGTTTTAGTTGAATTATAATTATGAGAAAATATGCTATTGATTAGATTAACAAATTAGAGATGAATTTGATTTTAAAGGAAATGTAGACTTAATTTTGAGAGAAAAGTTGTATTGGGTTTATTAGTAAAAGTTACATTTGTTCTTATTATTTTCCTTAATAGAAGTTATCTTAATTTATTTGAGTTGATTTATAAGAAAATGCTATTCTCTTAGTGAAATTGATTTTATGAAAGAAGTTATATTAATTATGTTAATTTTCATAAAAGCTTTTATTATTACAAGTTTTTTATTGAAAGTTATTTATGAAAAATGGATTTTGAATAAATTATCATTATTTAGAGATTTAATAAAAGGATGACTTAAATATGAATTAATTATAAAAGTTCATTAATTTTATTTATAAAAGATATTAATTAAACATTAATATATTAATTAATTAATAAAATAATAGAGTCAAATAAAAGAATTAAGGTTAAATAAAAAAAAGCTCTAATTAAAAATGGTTGATTTAAATGGATTAATAAAAAAGGGATTATTGGTTTGTTCTAATTAAGTAAAAAAAAGGTTTTAAAGGATTAATTGATTTGGTTTAAGAGAATGATTATATGGATTAATGCAGATTAAAGTATTAATTAGTGAGGGCGAGTGATCAGGTGTTATGCGGGGACAGCGGCTTACCGTGGGTGAGCGGGCGTGAATTGTCAGATCAGATCCATTGGAGATCTGAGGGTGAAGTGTGTGTGGGTTCACGGTAACTACCGTGGGTGTATATACATGTTACAATATATGAAACAAATTAACAGAAGCAGAAATAAAAACCCTAAATCCCCTATTCGATCTCCCTCTCCGTTTCGTTTCTCCCTCGTCCCTTCTCGTCTCTGAACCTGCTTCTTCCTTCCTGAAAAAACAAACACAAACAAATTAAAGCTTCCACCAATTTTGAGGGAGCGATAGTTACCGTGAGGTGTCGGCGACGACGATTGGTTTTGACGTGAACGGAGATCCTTCACGGAAGTTTCCGGTGATGATTTCTGGCGCGATGGCGAAACGGCAACGCCTAGGGTGAAGGTTTTGCAGGTGAGGTGATTTGTGGTGGAAATCTAATCACGAGATAAGTCCCCTTTTCCACGAACCTTCGTTTTAGGTTTTGTTGAATTTAGGGTCTTTTGAATGTTGTGTGTTTGTTGTGTCCTCTCCTCTTGTGACAACGTGCTTCCGCTTTTATAGACTCACGGATTTGATTGCAAAAACATGTGATTTACTTCTTCCCTTTCTCATCTCGACAGATTCATGGATAATTTTGGAAATGATTTGAACTTTGTATGGAGTCTTTCCGTTTTCGTTTAAACATGTTTGGCAGATGTTTTTGGAAAGTAAGTTAAGGTTGTGGTTTTTGTTTTAACTGTGTTTGAACTTTCCTTCTTTGAATCGAACGTGTCTGATTGTGTCGGAAACCAATTTTGGGAATGCTTGATGGTTGTGCTAGAATGTAGGAACCCGCTTGAACATTGATGATATATCTTGAATGCACCCTGATTCTTTTCTTTGTTATGACCCGGGCGTAGGTTTCTTGATAATTGGTGATAATTGTTTCCGTTTTGAGAAAAAAATGCCATGTCCGTATTTCCTAATATTTTCATAACACCGAATTTCTTTTGATGTTCTGCAGGGACTCGACTTGCCGTTTTTTGACTTGCAGGTGACAGAACGCAGTTGTGATAGGGAGGAGGTTCTGCTTCTGTTGCAGGGTACGCATATGATTCAGTTTGGTTAAGGACCTGTTGTGTTCTCTATGTTTGAACTTGCGAATCATGAATTTAACAAATTTCACAATTATCCAGCAGGTAATGCATTGCATTCTATCTCGACAGGCTTCAGCATATTTAGAGGTGTATGTCCGGCTTCTGTTACTCACCATGTTCTCCTTCTGAAGTTAAGTGGTTGCTTTAATACTTATCTGACTGTGTTTAAAGAAATTGTTATGAGTTACATCTGATATGACTCAATGTTTTCATTATCATGATTTGGAACGGTTGCGCTTGTATGTTGTCGGTACTAACGCCGTTTTATTTCTTCTTGTGACAGTTGGTAATTACCTCGAGATCGTCCTTCTAGGATTCAATTTATGACCAGTCAACCAGGGAAAAGCTTCTCGTTTGCAAACTGGGCAAAGAGTTCTCCATGAAGTAAGCCAAGAATCCACACAGACAGCATGAAACTTGTGACAACAGGGCAGAATCCTGAGTTTCTCTTCGGGGCAATAGTCTTCAAGGCGGATAGCACATGTTCTCGATGTACAGTTATCTTCCAAAGCAGAAGTGAAGGTCAAACTTGGCATTGCTTTCACTAGGCGACTACTCATACCATGAAACTCACGAACATGAGAAGAAGCTTGAGGCCTTTCTCTTCTTATGTGATGCCTGCGGACGAAGAAACAGGTAGCCAGCACTGCAGACATAGCTAGCAGGGAAATAAATGAAATTGCCATAAAAGACCATGCTGAGTTTTCAAAAGTTGGAATGAGCCATGTTTCCACATTTGTCAAACCAACGTGTTTCTTTAGTATTTCACCAGAAGCTTTTGGTATAAATACCACATGTATTCTTATGCCAGCAGCATTTCCTGCCATTGCAACTAGGATGCCACCATCTTCATTGTCGTAGATTATTGCAGCTGCACTGATGCACAGTTGTTTTCGGTTATCTTATGATGTCGAGAGATGCATTCGTATCTGGTGTTAAAGTCTAAACTAGCAGAGCTAGAAATTGCTGCTGCCTTTGAATATCATTGGTGTCTCATGACGTTCATGCTGACGGCTGTCGGAAGGTTGCCTTGTCCTTCCGGCTTCTCGAATCTCCACCCGATGATGGTTCAAAGTTGAGGACTGAGACTATCTTACTTCATCTCTTTTTTTAGATTTTTAACCTCAAATTATTATCATTAACTGTTAATGGTGGCGTGTTGTGATTATTGGTTGTGCCGTATTTTGCAGGTGAAGATATTGCAGGGAAAGCTACAGAGCATGGTTTCCACCATGGTTTCAGTTCTGTTTTGGGAAGAGAGAAAAATGAAGCCTAGACGCCGAAGAAACCAATTGATGCGGTCGTGACATAAGCTTGAGAGCTGAATTGGAGCATGTATCTTGAAGACTAGCAATTCCGGGAGCCTGTTCGTTACTGAGTTGGCTTATTCTCGTGTGTTCATGGAGGAAAACCCCGTCGGGCAGCGGCATAGTCATATATATGAATAGGTTGTAAATGTAGTCTTTTATCATTTTCAATGTACTTCTATTTCTGATTGTATGATGGTTATCTATTCATGATGAGGAAGAAAAATATGTGACATAGTTATCCCTTTGTTGTTTATTTTGACTGAATTTCATACGGTCCTTTCACATTAAGCATTCATAAACTATGACTTTAATTAATCTTGTACTAATCTAGTCCTTTGCATCTCTACTGCCAAAGCGTGGGTAAAAGAGTGGTAGGCTAGGAAACCGAATGCCCACCCGTTGAATCCCTTCCACATGAAAAAACCGACGATGATACAATACCTAGCCCTTAATACAAGCTCTTCAATATCTTAACCACTAACAAAAAAAAACTCTCTTGATACGATGGAATTCTTGACGTGGACCGATCTTACTCATAACAAAACGCACAACCATGATCAATCTTCAAATGACTATGTTCAAGCCCGAAGGGATTCTACTTTTCTCTTGGAGTAGGCGTTGAAGCTTTTAGGAGATGTTGGGAAAAAACCAATAGAAAACTCTGTAATCAATCTGAAATAGGCTCAACTGACCATGTGTTAGAGTTTTTAAATAGAGAGAATGAATGTTGTCTCTATTTGAAATCACTGCATCTGCACAAGTTTGTTAGTCATGGTAAACATGTATATAAAGTAAAATAAGACAAGCAAGAAATAAACACAAAGAGGTGGGATCTTATGGTCAAAAATTTGGGTGCGACAGCAGTCCTCAGAGATCGACATTCGGGGAATTTTCCCTTATTACTACATCGGTATAATTAGTACACTTGCTAATTTTCCGGTCAAGTTTTTGGCGCCGTTGTCGGGGACTGCCAAAAAATTTAAGTATCTTGTTCGTTCAATTAGAATTTTGTCACTCGGTGACTAAAATTTTAAGTTATTTTTCTGATTATATTTCTGTTATTACTAATAATTTCCTAACCTGTATATGCGAGGTAAGACCTCATCTTTATTTTCTTTTAACTCAAAACCTGAAAGATTGTTGCACTCCAGACGTAGAAAAGCTAAGCTGGAAACATTGACAGCTTCAAACTCAGGTGCAGAAATTTCAGATAATGAAGAAGAAGTTGTGATTCTTTCCGAAAATACAGATTCGGGCACAGAGACAGAGCTCGAAACTTTCATCATGAATGGAAACCCACCTCTAGCTGAAAGACTTTTAGGAGACTATGGAGGGGCCAATGCTCAACCAAACCGGATGACTATCGTAAATCAACCGGTGAGTGTGGCACACTTTCAGCTACATCCTTCCACCATTCGCCAGCTAGAGAGCAAGCCTTTCTCTGGAAGAATCAACGAAGATGCAAACAAGCATCTGCAGAGATTCCTAACAACTACCACATATTTGAAGATAGAAGGTCATTCCGAAGAGGCTAAGAGACTTGTGATGTTTCCGTTCACACTGACTGATGATGCGGAAGAATGGTTCTATTCACTTCTAGCTGGGAGTATCACCACATGGCGAGAGATGGAAACTGCATTCTTTAATGAGTATTTCCCTGCTTCAATATTTATTCGAAAAAGATACGACATTGTCAATTTCAAACAAAAAGAAAGGGAATCTCTAGGAGATGCATACAAGAGGTTTAAGAGGTGTCTGTTAGCATGCCCTACTCATAACATGGATGCCACAGAGCAGATGCAGAACTTTGTGAATGGATTACAACTCAAGACAAAACAGCTTATAGACACTGCTGCCGGTGGCTCAACTAATTTCTCAACAGCCACTGGTATCAAGAGGATCATAGAAGAAATTTCCGCCAATGAGCATCTTGAGTTGTATGATCGTACTGTGAACCAACCAGAGGGAAAGATTAACTTGAAGCTAGCGAAGCAAGTTGTGAACATGGAAGAGCAAATAAAAGCTGAAGTGGAAAGAAGGCTTAAGGGAATGAACTTGGGTACTGAAACTGTAGCTCAGGTCCAACCTATCCAAGCGGTGAGTTGTGAGGTTTGTAATGGTCCCCATTTTACTGCACATTGTCTTGCTACTGCTTAACAAATTGAAGAGATAAAATTTTTAAGGCAGAACAATCCATATTCTCAGACATATAATCCAGGATGGCAGAATCATCCTAATTTTTCCTGGAAAGACCAAAACCGACCTCCTTACCCGCAACAACAACAGACTCCTCAAAAAGCAGAATGGGAGTTAGCTATTGAAAGAATGGCAGCTCAAAGTATGCAATTTCAAGAAGAGACCCGTAATGTTCAAAGGAATAACACAGCTTCCATCAAAAATCTTGAGTCGCAAATGAGACAGATAGCCCAACACCTCTCAACACATACTCAAGGAACCCTCCCGAGTGCGACAGTACCGAATCCGAAAAATCAAGAGAGTATTAATGCTGTCACAACCAGAAATCAGAAAATGACAAAAGAAGAGGAAGCAAATGAGGATGAATGCATAGAGGTGGAGCTTGAGGTTAGAGAAAAAGTGAAAGAACTAGAAGAAGTTGTTCTATTTGGAAAAACAAACTGGGGTGAAAAAGAAAGAGGAGGTTAAACCGAAAATTAAACTGCCTTTTCCTCAAAGAGTTACAAAGAAGGATCAGAAAGAGAAAGACTTTGGAAGGTTCAGTGCAATGCTCAACAAATTGGAAATCAACATGCCGTTCTTTGAAGCACTCGAGCAAATGCCTTTGTACAAGAAATTTATGAAAGAGGTTATAGGTAAAAAGAGAGCAATGGGTGAAGAACCGAAGATCACAACTGAGCAATGTAAGGAAGTATCACAAGAAAAGAGAATCCCTATCAAGAGGAAGGATCCTGGACCAGTTGTAATCCCTTTTACTATAAAAGATCGAACTTTTAAGAAAGTCCTAATTGATTCAGGTGCTAGTGTGAGTCTCATGCCGTTATCTATTTTCAAAAAGCTGGATATTGGAAAAGTGAGCGATACGGGAGCAAGCTTGAAGTTTGCCGATGTTGCACCCCAAAATTTGCCCTCACAATACAAGACTTTGTGTTCTAAGAAGGTTTACAAGGTTCACAAGTCCCACAGTGCTTTCAAGACCTTTCATGAGGTTCATGAAGTCCATAGGTTGCTTCTTGAAGGTTCACAAGGTTCACAAGATTCACAATGTTTACAAAGCTTTCCTAAGGGTCATGGGGCCTACAAAGCCACTTCATGATGTTCACAAGGTTCACAAGCTTCACAATACCTCCCATGAGTATCACAAGATATCTTATGAAGATTCACAAGGTTCACAAAGTTCACAATTGGTCAGAAGAGTTGACAATTCCCTCAGACAATGCACCTCCTAAGCAGTGCATCCAAAACTAGGGTTTTGACTTTAATCAGGCTAAATGGACTTCCAAGACTTCAAGTGAGCTTCATAACATCTTATATGTGTATAAGAACCCCCATGTCAAGTTTCAAGACTTTTCTCAAAAGTTTGCTCAGTCAGATGATCAGATAAGTCAAAAGCAGTCAATGCAGTTAAAAGGTCAAACTGAGGTCAACTGTGGTCAAACCAAAGTCAAACTTCATGATTTTTTTTTTGCCAACATCAAAGAGAGGTTGGGTGAGAAATATTATCATAATAACTGTAATACCCCAAATTTTGCCCTAAGATTTGTCGTCACATTTCATTGCATTTAATCAATTACTAACAAATTTGTGTAGTCGTTTGACTTTTTGCAGGTAAATATCATATGGCATGCATTTTTTTCTAAAAAGTAAAAATGGCACAATTGGCAGGAGGACATGTGTAAGGAGTTATGAGTGTGAGAGGTTGAGAGTTCGAATCTCACCTTTGTCATTTTTTTTGTTTTTTATTATTTTTACTCTAAATTTTTCTATCTTTCATTAAAAAAAATAACAAAAATAGTTTTTTATTATTATTTAATTATTATTTTCGTATTTTAATTAAATCATTTTTTAAAATATTATTTTTTTCACTTTTTTCTAAATTATTCATAAAAATATCCAAAAAATCATAAAATAAAAAATATTGAAAAAAATTTTGTTCTTTTTATAATATTTTTTATTTTAGGAATCAATAGGATTATTAGTTTTTATTTTAATTATTTTAAATTATTTAAATTTTATTTTTCTTAACTAATTATTTAGTTTGGGCTTTAAAATGGGCTTTAGGGACATTATTGACAATTTGGTGTTAACCCTAATTTGTTCCCTATATATACATGTGTTGCCTTGTTGGAAAAAAGGGAGAGGATGAAAAAAACCTAAGAGGAGTGAGTGCCGTTTGCCGTTATTTAGTTTTCTTCTTCATCCATTACTATTGTTTCTTTTTCTTCATTGTTTACCGTTATTTCTTTTCCTTCATCTATTACTGTTGTTTCTTTTTCTTCATCTTTTACCGTTATTTCTTTTTCTTCATCTATTACCGTTATTTCTTTTTCTTTATCTATTACTGTTACGTTTATATATATATAATTTTTAAATTGTTAGAGTTTATATATATAAGATTTTTGATCGAATTATGTCGATACGATGTTTGCACATTTGTGTGCATGACGTGTGACATTTGTGTTAGTTCGATCTGGTTGCGATGATCGCATTTTTGTGTGAGCAATAATACTATTTTTTGCTTAATTTCTTTTTCTTTGCGATAAATTTTGTTTCGTCTGATTTAGATCCGGTTGCGATGAGCGCATTTCTGCGTTAGCAACATTGTTGGGTTATTTGGCACATTTAAAATTCATTATTGCTTTATTATTATTATTATTATTATTATTATTATTATTATTATTATTATTATTATTATTATTATCATTATTTATTATTATTATCATTATTATCATTATTATTACCATTATTATTATTATTGTTATCATTAATTTATTAAAATTCGTTATAATATAAAAATCTGTTTTTTAAAATAAATAACATTAACATCTTTTCCAAATTAATATGAAAACCTATTATTTTTAAGAAAAACTTTTTTTTAGATAAATTTAAAATAATAACTAAAATCTTTTTTTTAAAATAATAACTAGAACCGTTATTTATTTTATTTTATTATTGTTCAATTCAAATTTCATTATCATATTGTATCTGCTCCTCTCATGTAACCTCGCGAACTTAACAATCTCTCTTTAAATTCTGCCTTTAAATTTCTGCTTGCATGGTTTAAATTATGACATTATCTCTCTGTTTGCATGATTCACGCGTTTACTATTATTTCTGTCACATTGCATACATCCGAAGGTTAGGTCTAACTGTTTGGCCGCCGCGCCAATAGTCCGTAAAACTTCACACATTCAATTTCAAATCCTCAAAACTACAAACTACAAACCCTAATTTTCACAAATGCCTCGCCGCAGGCAAAATTACAATTTTACCCTTAGCATTAGGTCAAAGAGCCGCCGCGCTCATTTTAGGGTTTCCCGCCGTGGAATCCCTAATTTAACCCTAATTACAACTTAACATTTCAACGTAGAGATTTGGAGTTTCTACACTCCATGTAAGCGTGTCCTTAAGATGCGTTTATTCCCCTTGAGACCTTGACCACAGTCAAGAAGTTTCTAACCTCCCTATTGAGGGGAACTACGATTACTCTGATTCCACTCCCGTAAGGATACGTAGGCACAAGATGCGATGTCTTGCCGAGTAAACTTAGAATTAACCCCCTTTATTATTTATTATTGCTTATTTATATTTTATTTATCTTTGCTATTTAATTATTTTGCTTATTATTTTGTAATTGTTTCTTGGATGTAAAGTTGTTTAATTATTTAATTATTATTATGGTTAGTAATTAGGGAGTGTAACAACATGTATGTAATATTAAAATAAATTTAGATCACTTTTAAATAAAGATAATTAAAATAAACACGTCACACACGTAAGTCGATTTTAATCGCCGCCTCACTTCCTAAGGATATCCCTCAAGTTGCCTACGAATAATGGTTAAGTGGGGTGTATAAAGCAAGTCCCTCAAATAAAAAAATCATCAAAGTCCCTTATGGTTGCCTTTACGAATCAAGTCCCTTTCGAAAAATGATGATGATCCCTTATATGTGCTTATTACATCCCACAATGGCCTTCAAAGTCAAATTGTCCCTCACATGTCCCTTAACATCCAAAGTAAGGACTACCTACTCCATTATAGTAGGGATAGTCTTACTAAGGAAAGGATAAAGAATAAGAAAGACCTTAAAACATTAGGGTAGGCTACTCCTAGATACTCGCTCACTTCAAAACTTTTTCACACTTAAACAAATTTCCAACAAAATTTTCAAACAAGTTTTTTTTCACATCCATACACGGATTATTATTAAACTATTCTGAAATTTTTTGCTATTCACACACTACACTTTCAAAACAATTCAAAAGTGAGCTTAAGTACCTAAGAGCCCATGGATAACCATGGATGAAAAGGGTGCTAACACCTTCCCTTTTCATAACCTACCCCCCGGACCCAAAATATTCTCTAAGGTCTTTCCTGTTCTTTTATAACCTTTCCTTACGGATAAAATAAAAGTCGGTGGCGACTCTTGCTATCCGCAACATTGTTTAAAGTCAGTTCTCCCACCGTGTTACAGAACTGGCGACTCTGCTGGGGATCTATTTAAGAGGGGTACCCTTAGGAATTAAGATCACTTTAAATTGTTTGCCTTGTTTGCTTTATTATTATATTGTTGGGGTGCTCTTATGTGTGAAAGGTCCTAACCCGGATCTAGTGTACCTTAGGTAAATGGCAATAGACCAAGGAAATTGTACGACGTATATCGATACGGTTGATCTGGTGGCCATAGTTAGTGCGACTTCTTGGTTGGTGCTTATATTCCTTAAGTCAAGTTGAGGATAATATTGAGGCTGCCATATGTTGTCAATGCACTAACTGACTTTTAGAGCCCTAGTTAACTCATCTTGGCCTTTAGAAAGTAGTGAGGTAACCGGCTTTGGTGCAGACTGAAGTTAGTTGACACTCGATACTACGCTCATTGAGATCTTAAACTTGGAGGGTTTTGGTTGGCAAGTAAGTTGCCTTCTGAACAACCACCCTTGTGAAGGATCAATGATATTGAGATCCCTTAGAACCTGGTTACTTTTGTAGGACAGGATGAACCATCTAACTTCAGGGGAGGGTACTTGCCTTTGAACCTCATGCAAGCCTTTAAACCTAGGGCTATGGTGTGACTTGTTTGTGTGTGCCACATGTTTGTGATTGAGCATGACATCATGACATCATCATGCATCATAAGCATATCATTTTCCCTAACCATTTCAAGGACCAAAGGATTTATCTTTGTTCTTTGTTGCAGGTCATGGCTTCTGCTCGTAGAAACACCATCAGGATCAACTTTGTAGGGATACCTGTTAAGCTCAAGGAGTTGGTTTCCCTAGTGCCTGATCATTCCCAGTTCAACAAGAGACATGGTCACTTATTGGATCTAGTTACTTCAGGGTTCAGTGAATGACATGATGAGTGTGCTGTTTCAGTTCTTTGACCCTAAGCACCATTGCTTTACATTTCCTGATTATCAGCTGGTTCCAACCATGGAGGAGTTCTCTAAACTTCTGGGTATACCTGTTCTTGATCAGAAGCCATTCACAGGCTTAGAGAAGGAGCTTAAACCAGAAGTTATTGCTGCAGCTCTACATCTGAAGAAGTCTGACATTGTTCTAGAGACGAGAAGTGGAGTTAAAGGTATTCTTGCCAAGGTATTAGTGGATAAAGCTCAAATGTTCTTGAAGGCTATGAGCTACGATGCTTTTGAGGAGATCTTAGCCTTATTGATTTATGGCTTAGTGTTGTTCCCCAATCCTGATCAGTTCATAGTCGTTCATGCCATCAACATATTCCTGAGTCACAATCCAGTGCCTACCTTACTTGGAGACATCCTACATTCTCTTCACACCCGTACTACAAGGGCAAGAGGAACTTTGATGTGCTGCATACCTTTACTTTCTAGGTGGTTTATTTCTCACCTTCCTCGCTCAGTAATGAAGAATGAGCAAGGGTTCAGATGGTCCAAGAGGATCATGTCACTTTCTCACTCAGACATCCATTGGTGCTCCAGATCTATGGAGAATGTCACCATCATTGACCGTTGTGGGGAGTTTCCTAATGTGCCACTTCTAGGCATAAGAGGAGGCATCACCTACAACCCGTCTCTAGCTTTACGACAGTTTGGTTACGCCCGGAGCGATGGTCCACATGACATGTTGATTCAGGGCATTGTGTTTGATTACGACAACGATCTTCAGGGTTACCGTCAGAGATTCATCCGAGCTTGGGGAAAGGTAAACAGGATTGACAGCAAGACACTGGAGCCTAAGTACACCATTCCTATGGAGGCTTATCTCAGATGGGTACGATTTCGTGCTCAGACACTCATGATGCCATATCCTGCCATCCTACCAGTTACCATGGAACCTGTTGCTGAAGGAGACACAGCTTATACCATCCTTCACCCAGACATGCCTACTGATATGGAAGACTTGCAGAGGTCATGGATCCAACTGAAAGAGCAAAGGGATACTTTCGAGGCTCATTACAAAGCAAGCCAAGCAAGGATTCTAGAGCTAACAAAGCTACTTCATGAGGAACGAAACCTCAACTCATACCTCAACACAAAGAGGAAACGTCCATGGGAGACTTAAAACCCCATCTTTTGTACTTATTTCGTTTTCATTTTTTGTAAGCCTAAAAGGCAAAACAAGTTATTACTAATAAAAAGTTACTTTCTTGTTTGTTTAAGCAAATTTAAATCCTGCGGTCCTTGAAAACATTGCATATGCATTCCCATATCATTGCATCACAGGTTTATAATTGTGCACAGGTTTCTCATCTTCTCGCTGTTTATTTCAGCAATGGCTCTTGAACAATCAGTTAAGGATCTCCAGGCACAGAATGCACAGTTCCAAGAGCTGATCCTGAACCTATCCAAGGGGCAGGATGAATTGAAGACACTGCTGGCCAAGAAGACTAAGAAGGCTAGAAAGTCTGCTGGGTTGCTCAACATGGGAAGAAGGTTCAAAGGTCCTGTCAAGACCAAGGAACATGTTGAAGACTATGAATCTGAAGAATCTGAGCAGGAGAGAGGCAGTCTCCACAACACTATGGGGGACTCTGATTCTGAGGCTAACTACTACCATAAGCCTAACGAAGACAAATTCAAGATGCTGGTGGATAGAATGGATGCTATGGAATTACAGAAATCATCTGGGCTGGATTTTGAGGATTTGAGCTTGATATCTGGGGTGGTCATACCCATTGGGTTCAAAGTTCCTACATTTGTTGTCTATGATGGGGTCTCTTGTCCCAAATTGCATCTGAGGTCTTATGTCAGAAGAATGCAACCCCACACTGCTGATAAAAAGTTGTGGATCCATTTCTTTCAAGAGAGTTTATCTGGAGCTCAGCTAGAGTGGTATTATCAGTTGGAGAGTGTCAACATCAGAGATTGGAATGACCTTGCTGAAGCTTTCTACAAGCAGTATCAATACAATGCTGACTTAGCCCCCACTCGCATGCAGCTTCAAAGCATGTCTATGGGTGCCAAAGAAAGCTTTAAGGAGTATGCTCAGAAGTGGAGAGACTTAGCTGGAAGAGTTCAACCCCCTTTGACTGATAGGGAGTTGGTTGATATGTTCATGTGTACGCTGAATGGTCCGTTTTACAGTCATCTCATTGGAAGCTCATCATCTGGCTTCACTGAGTTGATCATGACAGGAGAGCGAGTAGAGAATGGTATCAAGAGTGGTAAGATCCAAGTGGGCACTTCTTCATCAGGTGCTGCAAAGAAGCCTCCCACTGGGAAGAAAGAATCTAATGCTGTGTATGGTCAGCCTGATCGTAACAGAAGGCATCAGTCTGTTAGTGCAGTTCATATTTCAAATCCAACTCCTGCAACAACAGAGCAGCCTCAAGGCAACCAACAGAGGTCTAGAAGACAGTTCCCGAATATCAACATGTCAATGGCTCAGGCATTGCAACACTTGTTGAAAGCTGAACTTATTACCCTGAGGGAGGCCCCTCAGAATCCCAATGTTACCTCTCCCAAGTACAATCCCAATGCACGATGTGCATATCATTCAAACTGTCCAGGACATGATACTAATAACTGCTGGGTCTTGAAGAACAAAATTCAGGATATGATTGATGCTGGAGAAATTGAGTTTGATCCACCAGGTACTCCAAATGTGATTACAGCTCCAATGCCAAATCACGAGAAGACTGTCAACGCCATTGATGAAGATATTGATGAAGATCTGCATGTCTATTCAGTTATGGAGTTGAGCACACCATTGTCTGTTATCAAAAAGAGGTTAGTACAAGCTGGGGTCTTTCCAGGTTGTCATGAAGATTGTCTATATTGTACCTATAAGCCGGATAGTTGCTTCATTTTGAGAGATGGGATTCAACGTCTCATGGATAAATATACTATAGTGTTTGAAAGAAGACCAGCATCTGTAGAAAGTATGGTGGATCATCTGACTCAGGGTAAGAAGATTGAAGAGGTTGACATGGTTGACAAAGTACCACTAAGAATCACTTCAAAGGGTCCCATTAAAATCACTCATCAAGGCCCAATCAAGATTACTGCTGAAGGTCCTGTGAAAGTTGTCGCTGAAGCCAGAGTAGCTCCTCTGATCATTACCACTCCTGGTCCTATTCCTTATACATCCGACAAAGCTGTGCCTTGGCACTATGGGTCTGATGTTTACATCCATGGTGTCAAGCAGGAGCCTTTACCTGATATGCCTGTTGACATTGATAATATTGCTGGATCTAGTAAGATCACTCGTAGTGGAAGAGTCTTCTCTCCTCCAGTTGCTTCTAAGAGTGCAGTTACTCCTGCTGTTACTTCCACCACTGATGCTCGGGGCAAGGGTCCTGTTATTGAGCCTGTATCTACTGATGTGCCAGCTGCTGATGACCTCTCTAAGCAGATGGAAGAAGTATTGAAAATCATTCGCAAGAGTGATTATGATATTGTTGATCAGCTGGGGCATACTCCCTCAAAGATTTCTATGCTCTCCCTGTTATTATGTTCTGAGGCTCATGCCAAGTCATTGATCAAGTTTCTAAAGATGGCTCATGTACCCAGTGCAATTTCTGTGGACCAGTTTGAGAATTGTGTTGCTCACCTGACCTATGACAACGGGTTAGGATTTTCTGATGCTGACTTGACCCCTGCCAAGAGGGATCATAACAGGGCCTTGCATATTTCAATTGAATGCAGGGGCACTACCCTGTCTCATGTGCTGATAGACAATGGTTCCTCTCTGAATGTGTTGCCTAAGGAAGTCCTGAACAAGCTGAGTCCTGAAGATACGGTATTGAAGCCCAGTAATATTGTGGTAAAGGCTTTTGATGGTTCTAGAAGAGTAGTGCATGGGGAAATTGATCTTCCAATCAAGGTTGGCTCTCAGGTGTTTACTGCTACATTCTATGTGATGGATATTCGTCCTTCGTACTCATGTCTGCTTGGTCGTCCCTGGATCCATGGGGCAGGTGCTGTGACCTCCACATTACATCAAAAGTTGAGATATCCGGTGAATGGAAAAGTTGTTACTATCTTTGGAGAGGAAGAATACTTTGTCAGCCATGTAAACACTTTCAAGTATCTGGAAGTAGAAGGTGAATACATTGAAACTCCATGTCAGTCATTTGAAGTGGTTCCCTGGGCTGTTAAGGATTGTGTGACTCCTCCTGCTGTGAAGAAGGTTCCTGTGGTCATCAGAAACCCTCCAACAATGGCAATGGCCTCCCTCAATGATGCAAAAGCTGTGGTGGAAGAAGGTGGTTGTACTATTTGGGGTCAGCTTCCTGATATTCCATGCAAGTCTAACAAGTTTGGTTTGGGTTTCACTGCAGAGTCCCAGAAGGCTGTTCGTCGTGCTCGTGCTGTTCGTATCACCAATCAAGGGGTTATCAATGCTGTGGGAGATCAAGATGAAGACTACAACTTGGAGGCATGGATTTTTCCTACTGTGGGTGCTGGACTCAATAATTGGAAAGCTGAAGATGTTATCCCTATCTCCTTTAGTCAGGAGTAAATACTATTACTGTGTTATGTTTTTAAATTTATAATTTCTGGAACAGTTAAAACTTTCAAGCCATGTGCCTTACCCGGGGCACAATGGTGTGCTTGTTACGGGTCATCATTGCATTTGCATACTTCATTCAATAAAATCAGTGGACGTTTCGTCTTCGTAAATATTGTGTTCCTTGTCTTTCTTTTTCTTTTATTTTTGCTTTATCAGCTATGTGTTCTTACACACACCCACGTCACTAAAATGCAGATCCTCATCCACTCTGGATCCAGTTGATAACAGTTCTACTATTGCCAATTACAATTTCGAGAATCCGATCTATCAAACTGAAGACGGAAACGAGGACGATTGTGAAATACCTGTAGAGCTTGCTAGGTTGTTACAACAAGAAGAGAAAGCTATACAGCCACATGAAGAGCCAGTCGAAGTTGTGAATCTGGGAACTGAAGAAAACAGAAAAGAGGTCAAGATAGGGGCTGATTTAGAGGACAGTGTCAAGAGCAGGTTGATTCAGATGCTACGTGACTATGTGGAGATCTTTGCTTGGTCTTATGAAGATATGCCAGGGTTGGATACAGACATTGTGGTTCACCGTTTGCCAGTGAAAGGAGATTGTCGTCCAAAGAAGCAGAAGGTTCGTCGTATGCGTCCTGAAATGTCAGAAAAGATCAAAGCAGAGGTAATGAAACAGTTCAATGCAGGGTTCTTGGCCGTAACTTCTTATCCTCAGTGGGTTGCAAATGTGGTACCAGTTCCTAAGAAAGATGGTAAGGTACGTATGTGTGTAGACTACAGAGATCTGAACAAGGCTAGCCCTAAAGATGACTTTCCACTTCCTCATATTGATATTCTGGTAGACAACACTGCTCAGCATAAGGTATTCTCTTTTATGGATGGTTTCTCTGGTTACAATCAAATCAAGATGGCACCTGAAGATATGGAGAAGACTACATTTGTGACACAGTGGGGCACCTTTTGCTATAAGGTAATGCCATTTGGTTTGAAGAATGCAGGGGCAACATATCAGCGTGCTATGGTGGCTTTGTTTCATGATATGATTCATCATGAGATAGAGGTATATGTGGATGATATGATAGCCAGGTCTCAGAATGAAGAACAACATCTTGATCATCTGCACAAGTTGTTTGAGAGGTTGAAGAAATACAGGTTGAGATTAAATCCAAACAAGTGTACTTTTGGAGTTAGATCTGGAAAGCTCCTGGGTTTCATTGTCAGTGGAAAAGGTATTGAAGTGGATCCTGCAAAAGTGAAAGCTATACGAGAGATGCCAGCTCCCCGTACTGAGAAGGAGGTCAGAGGTTTCTTGGGACGATTGAACTACATTGCAAGATTTATTTCCCAATTAACTACCATCTGTGAGCCAATCTTCAAGTTGTTGAAGAAAGATCAGGTGATGGAATGGAATGATGAGTGCCAGACTGCCTTTGATGAAATCAAGAGATATTTGCTAGAACCTCCAATTTTAATGCCACCAGTTGATGGAAGACCCTTGATTATGTATTTAACAGTATTAGACAACTCAATGGGGTGTGTATTGGGGCAACATGACGAGTCTGGTCGAAAAGAGCAGGCAATATACTACCTTAGCAAAAAGTTTACCGACTGTGAAACAAGATACTCACTGCTCGAGAAAACTTGCTGCGCTTTGGCATGGGCTGCTCGCCGACTAAGACAGTATATGTTGACCCATACTACCTTGTTGATTTCAAAAATGGATCCAATCAAGTACATATTTGAGAAACCTGCTCTCTCCGGAAGAATTGCAAGATGGCAAATGATCTTGACGGAATATGATATACAGTATACTACTCAGAAGGCCATTAAAGGGAGTGTTGTTGCTGATCATTTGGCTCATCAAGCAGTAGATGATTACCAGTCAATGAATTTTGAGTTCCCTGATGAAGACATTATGTCTGTTACCAAAGAACCTGGACAATATGACGGACCTGAACAAGGATCCCGATGGACTATGGTTTTTGATGGTGCCTCCAATGCACATGGTAATGGTGTTGGTGTTGTGATTAGTTCCCCTGAAGGTTGTCATACCCCGATTACTGCCAGACTTTGTTTCTATTGTACCAATAACATGGCTGAGTATGAGGCATGTATCATGGGTATGCAAGTTGCTATTGATATGAAGATTCAGTTCCTTGAGGTGTATGGAGATTCAGCTCTGGTAGTAAGTCAGATTAAAGGAGATTGGGATACAAAGCATGATAATCTCATTCCTTACAGAGAACATGTGTTGTCTTTGATCCCACATTTCAAAGAGATTACTTTTGGACATATTCCACGAAGAGAGAATCAGTTGGCAGACGCATTGGCCACCATGGCATCTATGTTTGAGATCAGCTGGGATGATGAAGCTCCCAAGATTACCATTGATAGATTTGAGAAGCCTGCATACTGCAATGAGATTGACACTGAAGGGGCAGAGGAGAAGCCTTGGTTCTATGAAGTGAAAAACTATCTTGAAGCTCAGGAGTTCCCTGAAGGGGCATCTGCCAAAGATAGGAAGTTCCTGAGAAGGTTTTCTGCTAAGTTCTTTCTGAGTAATGGCGTTCTGTATAAGCGTAATCATGATTTAACTATGCTTCGTTGTGTGGATAAGAAGGAAGCTACAGAAATTATGGAAGAGATGCATGATGGGACCTTTGGCACTCATTCTAGTGGTCATACCATGGCAAAGAAGATTTTGAGAGCAGGTTACTATTGGTCTACCATGGAAGCTGATTGCTATCAACACTCCAGAACATGTCACAAATGTCAAATCTATGCTGATAAAGTACATGTACCTCCATCTCCATTGAATGTGTTGACTGCTCCTTGGCCCTTTGCCATGTGGGGCATTGATATGATTGGTGAGATCAAGCCTACTGCTTCTAATGGGCATCGTTTCATCCTGGTTGCTATTGATTACTTCACGAAGTGGGTAGAGGCAGCTTCATCTGTGACTAAGAATGTTGTGGCTCGGTTCATTAAGAATAATCTCATATGTAGGTATGGTATCCCTGAAAGGATTATCACTGACAATGGCTCTAATCTGAACAACACTATGATTACTGATCTCTGTACGCAGTTCAAGATTAAGCATCACAACTCTTCTCCGTATCGTCCAAAGATGAATGGGGCAGTTGAAGCTGCTAATAAGAACATTAAGAAGATTGTACAGAAGATGACTGTTACTTACAAGGATTGGCACGAGATGTTACCATTTGCTCTGCATGGTTATCGTACTACAACACGTACTTCAACAGGGGCACCCCCATTCTCCTTAGTCTATGGTATGGAAGCAGTTCTGCCTATTGAAGTTCAGATCCCCTCCTTGAGAATTATGAAGGATGCAGGCTTGGATGAAGATGAGTGGATTCAGACTCGACTTGACCAGATAAATTTGATTGATGAGAAAAGGTTAGCAGCAGTTTGTCATGGCCAGATGTACCAGAAACGGATGATCAAAGCTTTTAACAAGAAGGTTAAGCCAAAGGTATATCAGGCTGGTGACTTGGTAATCAAGCGTATCATATTACCACAGGGTGATCCTAGGGGCAAGTGGACTCCAACATATGAGGGACCATTTGTAGTCAAGACAGTGTTCTCAGGAGGTGCCATGATACTGACTACAATGGATGGTGAAGACTTCCCACAACCTGTAAACGCAGACATAGTTAAAAAATACTACGCATAAAAAGAGACCCGCTAGGTTGACAGGCCTAGGCAAAAATAAGGGCATCCCGGCAAACCAAAAGGGTTTGGGCAAAAATTAGGGATATATATATATAAAAAGATGTACACCCGGCAAGTCGAAAACCTGAAAAGGCGGCTTGGGCAAAAAAGGGTATCCCGGTGGATTGAAAACCTGAAAGGGCAATCCAGGCAAAAGTTAGGGATTAAAGCGTATGACTATGTCTCGTTTGGATCACTCATGAAACTGCAACCAGTTGTACTACTTACTCAAGCTCAAACAGATAAAGCTCAATCCAATCGTTTCCGTCTCAACAGCAAGAAGATGAGATACTTGAGTGGCAATAGTAGAATTGAAACTCAATAGGATTATTTCCCACATAGCTGATTCCTTTTGTAAAACTTCATGACAAAATTCTCTTACTAGGGTTTATGTCTCCTTGTACAAACTTACCCGTGTATGGGTCACTTTTGATATAAATAAATTCCATCTTTTGAATCCAGATTTACTTTTACCCTATTTACATAAGCGAAACGTCCATTGGTTGTGTTTGAATGTATGTATGCCTTTGAATATGATTGATGTTTACCAGAAATGCATGTATGCTTTTAATATGATTGATGTTTACCAGAAATGCATGAAAATGCAGTAATAGTATTTACTAAGGACGAACGAGGGAAGGATTTCAACGAAGCTTCGCCGGTTCATCTTTACAAGACAGTTACAAACCATCAGTAGGACTAATCCATTTTCACAAAGTCTAATCTCCCCTGGAATTTATATCCATCTCTTTTATCCTCATACGGATATACGGGAAATTACTTTCCAATAAGGGCACGATGAACGAAGACGGGATGTTATACTTATCCTACTATCAAACGAAAACGAAGGTTATCTATACCCTACTATCCCCAACAACGGGAGGTTATCTATACCTTGTTATCCCCAACAACGGGAGGTTATCTATACCTTGTTATCCCCAGCAGACGGAGGGTTATATATTCTTCAACAAATCGGGATTTATTTTCCTTGGCCAGCAGTTGTTATACAAGGATATCCAGACACTTCCAGCGGTGTCATATCATACATTACATCATTTACATCATACCATAACATATATGTCTATAGTACATTACCTAAATGCATCATGTCATACATGCATACATAAAGCATAAACTAATGTTGTTATACAGAATGCTACCTTGTTTTCAGGTTAATTATCCAACAAACAAGCTTATGATCTTTGGGACTGCTTTATTGTAACCTCAGGGTTACTTTATCCTCCTGATGAGCTTCTTATTACTTTGGGACTGCTTTATTGTAACCTCAGGGTTATTTTATCCTCCTGATAGCCTCTCATGACTTCAAGACTGCTTTAGAGTTACTGATTGCTCTATCCTCCTGAAATCATCCTATTACTTCAAGACTGCTTTAGAGCTATTCATTGCTCTATCCTCATGAGGTCATATTACTACTTCAAGACTGCTTTAGAGCTATTCATTGCTCTATCCTCCTGAATCCATCTAATTATTTCAAGACTGCTTTAGAGTTATCCATTGCTCTATCCTCCTGAAATTACATTATTATTTCAAGACTGCTTTAGAGCTATCCATTGCTCTATCCTCCTGAAATCATTACTTCAAGACTGCTTTAGAGCTATTGATTGCTCTATCCTCCTGAAGACATATCACATTATTACTTCAAGACTGCTTTAGAGCTATTGATTGCTCTATCCTCCTGAAGACATATCACATTATTACTTCAAGACTGCTTTAGAGCTATTGATTGCTCTATCCTTCTGAAGACATATCACATTATTATTTCAAGACTGCTTTAGAGCCATTCATTGTTCTATCCTCCTGAAATCATATCATTGCTTCAAGACTGCTTTAGGGTTATCACTATTCATTGCTCTATCCTCATGAAGACATGCTGCTACATTATTATTATTCCAGACTCCTGACAGCTTTCACCATACACCCATATTTTGAACTGCTCCCCCCCTAGTGGCATCTTTAAGCCCACTCAATCATATTCAACTAGCCATCTGTACCACTCTAGTGCACTGGTGAGTGCAAATTTTTGGGCTTTTGTGTTCAATCCCCTTCAACCTTCCAGGTTACGACTGGCAAATATACCAATCTAACCCCTCAGGTTTCAGAAAATTGAACAGGGGCAGCTGTTGCACCCCAAAATTTGCCCTCACAATACAAGACTTTGTGTTCTAAGAAGGTTTACAAGGTTCACAAGTCCCACAGTGCTTTCAAGACCTTTCATGAGGTTCATGAAGTCCATAGGTTGCTTCTTGAAGGTTCACAAGGTTCACAAGATTCACAATGTTTACAAAGCTTTCCTAAGGGTCATGGGGCCTACAAAGCCACTTCATGATGTTCACAAGGTTCACAAGCTTCACAATACCTCCCATGAGTATCACAAGATATCTTATGAAGATTCACAAGGTTCACAAAGTTCACAATTGGTCAGAAGAGTTGACAATTCCCTCAGACAATGCACCTCCTAAGCAGTGCATCCAAAACTAGGGTTTTGACTTTAATCAGGCTAAATGGACTTCCAAGACTTCAAGTGAGCTTCATAACATCTTATATGTGTATAAGAACCCCCATGTCAAGTTTCAAGACTTTTCTCAAAAGTTTGCTCAGTCAGATGATCAGATAAGTCAAAAGCAGTCAATGCAGTTAAAAGGTCAAACTGAGGTCAACTGTGGTCAAACCAAAGTCAAACTTCATGATTTTTTTTTGCCAACATCAAAGAGAGGTTGGGTGAGAAATATTATCATAATAACTGTAATACCCCAAATTTTGCCCTAAGATTTGTCGTCACATTTCATTGCATTTAATCAATTACTAACAAATTTGTGTAGTCGTTTGACTTTTTGCAGGTAAATATCATATGGCATGCATTTTTTTCTAAAAAGTAAAAATGGCACAATTGGCAGGAGGACATGTGTAAGGAGTTATGAGTGTGAGAGGTTGAGAGTTCGAATCTCACCTTTGTCATTTTTTTTGTTTTTTATTATTTTTACTCTAAATTTTTCTATCTTTCATTAAAAAAATAACAAAAATAGTTTTTTATTATTATTTAATTATTATTTTCGTATTTTAATTAAATCATTTTTTAAAATATTATTTTTTTCACTTTTTTCTAAATTATTCATAAAAATATCCAAAAAATCCTAAAATAAAAAATATTGAAAAAAATTTTGTTCTTTTTATAATATTTTTTATTTTAGGAATCAATAGGATTATTAGTTTTTATTTTAATTATTTTAAATTATTTAAATTTTATTTTTCTTAACTAATTATTTAGTTTGGGCTTTAAAATGGGCTTTAGGGACATTATTGACAATTTGGTGTTAACCCTAATTTGTTCCCTATATATACCTGTGTTGCCTTGTTGGAAAAAAGGGAGAGGATGAAAAAAACCTAAGAGGAGTGAGTGCCGTTTGCCGTTATTTAGTTTTCTTCTTCATCCATTACTATTGTTTCTTTTTCTTCATTGTTTACCGTTATTTCTTTTCCTTCATCTATTACTGTTGTTTCTTTTTCTTCATCTTTTACCGTTATTTCTTTTTATTCATCTATTACCGTTATTTCTTTTTCTTTATCTATTACTGTTACGTTTATATATATATATATATAATTTTTAAATTGTTAGAGTTTATATATATAAGATTTTTGATCGAATTATGTCGATACGATGTTTGCACATTTGTGTGCATGACGCGTGACATTTGTGTTAGTTCGATCTGGTTGCGATGATCGCATTTTTGTGTGAGCAATAATACTATTTTTTGCTTAATTTCTTTTTCTTTGCGATAAATTTTGTTTCGTCTGATTTAGATCTGGTTGCGATGAGCGCATTTCTGCGTTAGCAACATTGTTGGGTTATTTGGCACATTTAAAATTCATTATTGCTTTATTATTATTATTATTATTATTATTATTATTATTATTATTATTATTATTATTATTATTATTATTATCATTATTTATTATTATTATCATTATTATCATTATTATTACCATTATTATTATTATTGTTATCATTAATTTATTAAAATTCGTTATAATATAAAAATCTGTTTTTTAAAATAAATAACATTAACATCTTTTCCAAATTAATATGAAAACCTATTATTTTTAAGAAAAACTTTTTTTTAGATAAATTTAAAATAATAACTAAAATCTTTTTTTTAAAATAATAACTAGAACCGTTATTTATTTTATTTTATTATTGTTCAATTCAAATTTCATTATCATATTGTATCTGCTCCTCTCATGTAACCTCGCGAACTTAACAATCGCTCTTTAAATTCTGCCTTTAAATTTCTGCTTGCATGGTTTAAATTATGACATTATCTCTCTGTTTGCATGATTCACGCGTTTACTATTATTTCTGCCACATTGCACACATCCGAAGGTTAGGTCTAACTGTTTGGCCGCCGCGCCAATAGTCCGTAAAACTTCACACATTCAATTTCAAATCCTCAAAACTACAAACTACAAACCCTAATTTTCACAAATGCCTCGCCGCAGGCAAAATTACAATTTTACCCTTAGCATTAGGTCAAAGAGCCGCCGCGCTCATTTTAGGGTTTCCCGCCGTGGAATCCCTAATTTAACCCTAATTACAACTTAACATTTCAACGTAGAGATTTGGAGTTTCTACACTCCACGTAAGCGTGTCCTTAAGATGCGTTTATTCCCCTTGAGACCTTGACCACAGTCAAGAAGTTTCTAACCTCCCTATTGAGGGGAACTACGATTACTCTGATTCCACTCCCGTAAGGATACGTAGGCACAAGATGCGATGTCTTGCCGAGTAAACTTAGAATTAACCCCCTTTATTATTTATTATTGCTTATTTATATTTTATTTATCTTTGCTATTTAATTATTTTGCTTATTATTTTGTAATTGTTTCTTGGATGTAAAGTTGTTTAATTATTTAATTATTATTATGGTTAGTAATTAGGGAGTGTAACAACATGTATGTAATATTAAAATAAATTTAGATCACTTTTAAATAAAGATAATTAAAATAAACACGTCACACACGTAAGTCGATTTTAATCGCCGCCTCACTTCCTAAGGATATCCCTCAAGTTGCCTACGAATAATGGTTAAGTGGGGTGTATAAAGCAAGTCCCTCAAATAAAAAAATCATCAAAGTCCCTTATGGTTGCCTTTACGAATCAAGTCCCTTTCGAAAAATGATGATGGTCCCTTATATGTGCTTATTACATCCCACAATGGCCTTCAAAGTCAAATTGTCCCTCACATGTCCCTTAACATCCAAAGTAAGGACTACCTACTCCATTATAGTAGGGATAGTCTTACTAAGGAAAGGATAAAGAATAAGAAAGACCTTAAAACATTAGGGTAGGCTACTCCTAGATACTCGCTCACTTCAAAACTTTTTCACACTTAAACAAATTTCCAACAAAATTTTCAAACAAGTTTTTTTTCACATCCATACACGGATTATTATTAAACTATTCTGAAATTTTTTGCTATTCACACACTACACTTTCAAAACAATTCAAAAGTGAGCTTAAGTACCTAAGAGCCCATGGATAACCATGGATGAAAAGGGTGCTAACACCTTCCCTTTTCATAACCTACCCCCCGGACCCAAAATATTCTCTAAGGTCTTTCCTGTTCTTTTATAACCTTTCCTTACGGATAAAATAAAAGTCGGTGGCGACTCTTGCTATCCGCAACATTGTTTAAAGTCAGTTCTCCCACCGTGTTACAGCCGACCACACAACTAAGATGGCATATGGGCTAGCAGAGGATGTTCTAGTGAAAATCAATAACTTTACTTACCCAGTTGATTTTCAAATCATGGATATACCAGAGGATGAAGAGACTTCGATCATACTTGGCCGGCCGTTCTTGCTTACTAGTCGGTGCAATATTGATGTGGAAAAAGGTACGCTCACTTTGAAATGTTTTGATGAGGAAATCATGTTAAAAGCTCATGAGGCTAGAAAGAAAGGTAAGGAGAAAGATGTTAAACCGTCAGTTGGGAAGATCAACACAACTATGAAAGAAGAACGATCAAAACCACTTCAGGTTGCTCTTATCTCTGAACCTGCCAAATATTCTGTTGCGAAGAAGTCAAGCAATAGAGTGTGGAGGCTGAAGTACCCCCCATAACAATGGGGCGTCGACCGTCGAGCCATGCGACGTTAACCGAAGCGCTGTGTGGGAGGCAACCCACGAATTTTAAGTATTGATGTTGTTTCTTTTGTTGTTATTGTTTTTGCAAGAATAACGAGAGTTTGCAAGGGAAAACGTGGAAGCAGCAAAGAGGTGCTGAATTACATGTCAACCTTTATGTGAGGATCTCTGTGAGTACACCTCTTTCTCTCTTGTTCTTGAACATTGAGACAATGTTTAGTTCAAGTTTGGGGGAGGTTTTACCATTTTGAATTATCAATTTAAATACCTTTTTATTTTTAAGTTCGGTAAAAATCACACTGGATTCGCCCCTACAGAGACCATAAAATTTTTCTTGTGATTGGTAGGTGTGTAAGGTAGTCAAGAAAGTATTTAGAGTTCAAGGGAAGTGGAGTTTGAACTAAGGAACTTGGGAAAGTTTGGAAATTGAGGTATAGCTTGAACACCCTAGGTTCCCCAGAGTAAGGAAACGAGTCCAACGTGTAGATTTGTGCCATAATACTTGGATTTGAAAAGTATACCCCGATTAGTTCATTGTGATAGTCCGACATAATAAAAAAATTGTAGATATTGATTTTGAGAATGATGTGTGGCACCAAAAAAGAGTTGAATAATGACGGTAAAGACAACCTGTCCTTCTAAGTTGGGTAACCCTTACCCGGTTATTTAGCCTAACGGCGGTTGAATCTCTATAGTCGTCCCAAAGTGGACTAATAAACGCCTGTGAGCGAGAAAAAGAATAAAGGTGCCACAGGAAAAAATCTCGAGCAAAAGTGTACATGCCTCAATTACATTATCCGAATGAAAGGGGTAAAAAATCGAAGAAAAGACTTAAGCCAAAGCATAGTTGGAGAGGTGGCCAAAAGGGGGATTTAGGTCCGTAGGTTTACTGCGGTATGTGTTTATGTAATGCCTTCATTAACGGATGAGTACCGAGAGAGCTAGTTTGAGCCGATTGGAACTAAGACTCACGTGTGAGTATCGACATGCCTTACATCCTGAGCGTTTCACTTGATGTGCTGTTTGATTTGAAAGTATTTATCCAAGATTTTTGCTTGAGGTCAAGCAATGGTTTAAGTTTGGGGGAGTTTGATCAGTGGTTTTTACACGTGATTTTACCGTTTATTGCAGTTAATCATTTGTTTTGTCTTATCGCATTTTAGTTGTTTTTATTACATTTTACGTGTCGATTTGGTATTTTCACTGTTTCTAGGTTCAGGTAAAAAATAAAGGAGAAGCAGAGCGAAAATCGGGGAAAATGGCAAGATTATGGAAGAGTTTTGTTGTGAAAGTAAAATCTTTAGCAGTCTGCACGAAAACAATCATAACTGGAGTTCCGGGAATCCGTTTGAGGCATTCTAAAAACCTCCGGAAAGCTAAGAGAGAGAGAGAGAGCTAAGACTTTCATGTTGTAGTCGAAGTCAGATTCGCAAGAGGGGTCTGACACAGGTGCCCGTGTTGTATGACACGGCCCGTGTCAGGATGTGCTCAGAAGAGGTGTTTTTTTATGGAAAACAGTGGCCTGACACTACCGCCCGTGTCACGTGACACGGCCCGTTTCAGGACACCTGGGACTTGGAAAAATCACGCGAAAATGATATCAGAAAGCCAACACGGCCGCCCGTGTTGCCTGACACGGCCCGTGTTGGTTAAAACGCCTCATTCCCTATTTTTCTTGTATTTTTGACACTTGTGATCCCGGAGGGTATTTTGGGCATTTCCCTGGTACTGAGTTTGAATTGAGACTATTTGATACGTGTTTTGACAAAAGAGAATGGACTTTTGATTGTACGAAAAAAAATACAACGGGAAATTGAAGCTCTGGAGAATTGAGAGGACAAGGAGATTTTCATGTTCGGAAGAAATTGAAGATCGAATTCACTCCTAATACCATTGTAATGCTTCTATTTATCATGTTGTTTTTATCGAATATTATGAGTGGCTAAACTCTCAATTGTTAGGGGGTGGTCCTAAATTGCTATGTATTGACCTTTGTTGGGATTATTCTATAAGATTTTTGTTGTTCACCTTATAGCTTTTATTTTGCAACGATCTTTATGCGAACTCATATTGGAAAATAGAATTTGATTTACGATTAGGTTTTGGTCTGGAAAGTCAACCTAATGCTTTTGCAAAATAACATTACGGTAGATATTGCCTAGGAATGGGGATACCCCGTAGTAGCGTGTTTTTATGTCAGAACTATTGCTTGATGATTTCTGTGTGCAACTAAGGAATTAGGGCGCAGGAAAATCATCAAAGGATTTTTCATTAAGGAATTAAGGAAAACTAATTTTGAAATTTGACTTATTAAGGTTGGAAACAAATATCTCAGAATAATTCTTTAAGGTCTTTACTAGAAATTTATCCACTTCCCTAGCATTGTTCTTATTTTACTCTATAAATTTTATTATTTTACTAGTTCTTATATCCTGTTACCAAACGAAACCCAATGTTATTTTGTCTAATTGAAATACCAAGTTTTACCTAAAAATTTACACGCAGTCCTCAGAGATCGACATTCGGGGAATTTTCCCTTATTACTACATCGGTATAATTAGTACACTTGCTAATTTTCCAGTCACCCAGGTTAAAGGTGAGGTTGAAAATCTGGTGTTTGGGAGGTCTAAAACAATTCCTTACATCATCAGTATGGTTTTATTCGAAAGCATACAACAAGAGATCTTGCGTTTTACTTCGTTATCCTCCATCCAACTCTTCATCACAGTAAGAAGAAATTGGGTAAAATAGCTTTATAAATTGTATATATAATTTTTTTTTTTTTATGAGTGACCACAAATGAGTTTCTTCAAGACAAACATTTATTGCATTACTTATTCAAAGCAACAAGTTCTTACACGCCAATTATGCTTTTAATCAAAGAAATAAAACGTACACATAAGCAAACACAATAAACATGTGATAAGCATAACAGTGTTCCATTCACGATTGGGCTTTCTCCTTTGAAAGTCAGCACTTCATCATCTATCATTTCTTGAACTTTTTCTTGAAAAACTTTGCACTCTTCAATCGAATGCCCCAACACTCCATCATGAAATTCATAGCTGGCGTTCGGGTTGAATCACAGTGGGTGAGACTTCATGATTCTAGTCTTTCTGGGTGTCATCACCGAGTTTCTATCAAAATAAAACCATAGTTGACGGTAAGTCATTGGGATAAGATCAAACCAGCGGGTTTCTTCTTTCAGAATACTCAGAGGTATCTTCTAATTATGAAACCGTCTTCGAACCTATCGATTCTGATGCTGATCTGGAGATGTTACCCTTCGTTTACGAGGTAGTTGTCGTTTACGCTGAGCAGGCGCTACATATCGATGTTAAGGATAAGGTACCGAAACTGGATCAGGTAGGATTTGAGAGGAATCCAAATTTGCATTAACATCAACACTTCCTTCCTTTTAGGAATCATCAACTGAAATTTCTTCATTAGTTTGGTTGTTCGAGTCATCTCAGATTGTTCCACTTTTGAACGTGTTCTCGATGTTTACTCCAACTTCCACGATTTTGGAGAAATCTAATGGCACAACGCCTACCACCCTAACATAATAAGAGTCTGGCAGTGTTCTTAGAAACATCTTGCTTAATTCTTTCTCTTGCAGTGGAGGATGAACTTGGGCTGCTAACTCTTTCCATCGTTGCGCGTATTCCCTGAAAGATTCATGGCCATTCTTACTAATTCTTGTCAGTTGATCGCTGTCTGGAGCCATATCCAAATTATGATTGTACTGTTTCACGAAAGCATCAGCTAAATTTTTCCAAGATTGAATATGATTCCTTTGTAACTTCATATACCACATCAGAGATGCCCCACTCAAACTTTCTTGAAAGCAGTGAATCATCAATTTGTCGTTGTCAATATAAGCGGTCATCTTTCGACAAAACATCGTCAAATGGTATCTTGGACAACTAACACCCTTGTATACTTCAAAGGTAGGCACCTTGAAATTTGGAGGAATAATTATGCCTGGAACTAAACACAGGTCATGAGCATCAAGATCAGATGCATTAGCTCCTTTCATCATCTTCAATTGTTCCTTGAGATTGCGAAATCCTTTCTCAATTGCTATAATTCTAGGATCGTCCATCTTCATCTTGGCATGAACATTCTGAAGATTTGGCATATGCTGTGGAAACTGGGAATCTCTTCTATCAGCTTGAGCAACTAGGTTATCTTGTACAGGCTGAGATTGCGTAGGAACATCCACTTGTTGATCAAATATTAGATTAGTCCTTACTCTGAAATCAGTCATGGAATCCATATCCTTGTTTTCTTTACTATCCTTCGGTAAGTACTTCAAACTTGGTCAGATAGTCGAGATGTCAGCTGACAAGACAAAGATAAAAAGCCGGATGAGGACGCAAAGGAGAAGAGACACATGCACATGCAAATGCTAAATGCTAATGCAGGAATGCAGAAATGAAAGGTTTCATGGAACTCAAGTTTTTATAAACGTTACAGGATACTAAAGAAAAACTCATTTATTATTTTTTTTTATAGAGGATTACAAATATTCTTATAAGAGTCCTGACCTAATAGCTAAATAAAAGCTAATAAAGTCCTAAGGAAGTCTTGTATCATGCTCCTTGATTTGCTCTTCTAGTTTGAACTTTCTTGAATATAAATTTTTTCGGGGATTAACATCTAAAGAGTAGTGTGATAGAGGAAAATAAATCCTCCATCTCCCTTCTTTTCTTGCTGGAAGGTAAGGAAGGAATCCCTTGTTTACTTGGATCTTTAATATTGATGAAAGCATTTTGAACTTCTATTGATATTCAATGATAATGGAAGCCTCTTGTATTTGTCTTAACTTTCTTAGGTCATCCAAGTTAGGACTCTTAAAAGAATATTTCAAAATATTTTCTTTTGTAATCCCCATTAGTTTTTGTAATGTTTATAAATGAAATTGGATTCCATGAGACCCGATGCAATATGATGCTTTATGGATGCAACAAGCACAGGTAAGCACATAGAGGCATAAAGATAAACAAACAGGGACACCCTAGGTTTGCAACGAGCATGGAGCAAAGGGTATACCCATTCCCAAAGGACGTGGACTAAAGGTGGATTGTACATGCAGAACAAGGTTCTAAGAAAGTTCCCAAAGTCATTAGTCCATCTTTCGGATATTATCAATTTTCCGACTGACTCGGTGGTTAATAATATTCTCAAGAGAACCTCTTTTGAGTGTAGCATCGCGTAGCAACTATTTTGGGACTACTCCCTCATAGTCCTCGCACTACATCCTAATAAAGGCCAAAGTGGGGTTAAAGGTAACTATGATCCTCAGTATCATGGATTCCAATCGAAAATAGTAAAAGTTTTCACGACTATACTCGTTCAACCGAACCATTAAGGGTCTCAACTGAGCGGTGATTCTCGAGTCAACTTGGTCGGGACTCACTCCCTATAAGCCTCGTCGAATATCTCACCATCCTATCATAATTTCACAAGTCCGGGTGTAGGACTTTGTCTTACCACTCAAAGGTATCATCCCAAAAAGCAGTAAAACAAATATACAAATAAGCAATTAAGCAAATATATAATAAGCAAGCAAAAATAAAACAAGTTAGGGAAACCCACAAGGAATCCCCAGTGAAGTCGCCATTTCTGTCGCGGTGAAATTTTGATACCAAGCTATTGATGAGCTTGAATCTTAATTCATTTGCAACTGAACTTTAATTTGTCCAAAGGAAGGGAAAAAGATCGAATTACTCACAATGAAATGCAAATGCAAAGGTTTAGAGAGTTATAGGTACGGGGGTTGGTTAAACTTAGGGAAGGTGCTAGCATCCTACGTTTCTGTAGTACTCTACAGGAACCTCTTGTTTTATGTTGTTTATTGCTAAGGGTTATCTGCTTAAGGATAAAAGGCCTAGTGGTTTGATTCTAAGTATACTCGACAAGATATCGCATCTTGTGCCTACATATCTTGACGGGAATGGAATCAAAGTATTTGTAGTTCCCCTAAAGGGTTTGAGGAGTTCATTGACTATGGTCAAAGTTCCTACGAGATAAGGTAGTTGATTGAATGGTTTTAGGAGAAAAGACGAGTTGTCATCTCGAAGGAGAGGACTTGACTTAGCCACCACAACTTGTAGGAATATTGATTGTATTGTTATGAGGCAGGAGATTTATATCTCGACTGTCAAGATGACTCATGTCTTATTCCCTATTGTGTTTGAATAGTTTGAATTGAGTTTTTGAATTGTTTTTCCTATGTTGTAAAGAAAAGAGAAAGGTCCTCCTTATAGGGTAGGATCTAGACTTAAGAGATCAACTTGAATGGGATCAAGGATCATATGGGGATTTATGATGCAAATGAGATGCATACACGCAAGTTTTATGTTGCGTGCAGGTTCTTCCCTTGGAGGTTTATGCAATAATGCGATGCAATAAAGATAAATAGCGGTAAAGTAGAAGCAGATAAATAAATTCATACACACACTCATGAAAGCGCTAGAACATACAAGTGTGTGAAAGTGAATAATGCGAATAGATCGGAGCGTGCACGATTGGATTAAGTTGGGGAGTACTGGTTAAATCTTAAGGTGAAATTGATTTTACGAGGAAGATGTTATTTGGTGAGATTGATTTTAGGAAAAGTTAATTGAGGTTATTTTTTAAGAGAAAAGTTATATTTGATTTTTTAGTAAAAGTTTTATTTTAGATTAGATTATATATTAATTAGATTTTAAAAGAAAGGAGTTTGAATAAAAAGTTAATATATTAAATAAATGGTTTTTAGTTATTATTATGAAAGATAAGAAATTAAATTTAAATTGAAAAACGATTTTTTATTATAAAAGTTAATTTACTTAAGAAAAAAGTTTTTTGGTTAATCTACTAATCTATTTTTATTAAGTAAAAAGTTGGTATTATTATAATAGAATTTTCTTTAAAAAGGGTCGTTATTTGTTAAAGTATTAAAGATTATGAGATAGTTTATAAAAACAAAAGATTTTAGTTATTAATAGAGCAAGTTATTTAGAATAAAGTTTTGTGGACAATTATATTATTATTAAAAGGGTATTAAAATTGATGAATAAATTATTATTGAATAAATTGATATTAATAAAATAAATAAGCTAATGAAGTTAAAAGGTTATTTAAAAAGGTTTATTAATTGTTTTCAAGGCTGATTAAAAAGTTACTAATTGTTAATTAACTAAAATTGGTTTTAATTGAATGATTAGGTTAATTAACAGATTAATTAAAGGGTTAAGTGAGTGTGGTGCAGACGCGCGGATTTATGGTGGTCATGCGGTAAGGTGCACATGATGGAGATCTAATGACGGATCGTACGATGATGGTGCGTGAGTGCACGGTGGTCATCGTGTGTGTGAGTGTAGGTGATTATATTACGACATTACACAAATCAACTCAGAAAGGAAAAAAACCCCTAGTTCCCCCCCCAAATCCCCAAATCGCCAATTGTGTCTTCTTCTCTCCCATCTCTGATCCTCTTCTCTCCCATTTCGAACTTCTTCCTCGCTTCTCTCCATTAACTCTGAGCTCCCTCTTCCTTTCTTCTTTCCGTTCGCCTAAATCTCTTATCAAAACCTATCAAAACCCCACAAAAACAACATTAATCACGAATTGAAATTGTCAAATGAGGAAGATTGTTACCCCTGATGAATAATGACAATGGTTCGTTGGTGATCTCGCGATGGCAATTTGATGACGACTTGTGAAAATGATGAAGATTGGCTACTTCGATGGTAGCTTCCTGATTCCCGATGCCGGCAATTTCGAGATGGTCTTCGCGGCGACAGAAGAGTAAAGAGATAAGTTCCTCATTCTTTCTCAATTTGCCGTGTTAGGGTTCGTCTTTTTCAATCGTCCCTTTTCAGTTGTTGCATTCCTCTTTTATAGGGTCATTGTGTTGAATGCTGGGATATTTGCCTTGAATTGTGACATGATGAAATTTCTACTCTGTCTCCAACATGTTTAGACAATACCAACTTATTGCCTTTTTCGGTTTAACATGTTTGGATGCATTTGGAAAGAAACTAAACCGGTTTATGATGTTATGTTTTCATCATAATTTGTTATTGTAACCACTTTTAACTACCAATGCTTTCATTCCAGGTTCATTTCCGTACACATTGAATTTGGTGAGCTACCCATTTGCACACCATTAGCATCAAAGAGCAGATCCACTCGATACACCAGGGGAAATTTTATCCATTTTCCACCAGTCCTCTCATCACTTTGACATCACGGTTTGTAATAGCCAGATGAAACTTCCAAGCTGCCCATCCTAGATCATTCTTTAGTGAAGTCCCTTACTGTTATTATCTCAGTACTCACTGCATGAATTGAATTCCCAGGCTATTCCTAGGAAGTGGTTGCCTTGGGCTTTATTCTGTAATATGATTGTGTCATGATTGTATTTTAGATTTCTAACCATCTTTGCGTTTTCTACCTGCAGCGGGTTTACGTGTTCAACATCAAGCTTCAAGGCTTCCCTCTTAATAACAAGCAAACCAATGGTTGAAGGAAGTGCCAACACTTGCTGTCGTGAGTAGCATTAAGAGAATTTAACATGTGTGCTCTAACATTGAGGCGCTTCTCGAGATATCGAGTCCCGGGTTATGAAAAATGGGTAATTGCTCTGTATTATTAACTTCCGTTAATTCGTGTTGTACGTGAAAACAGTGCGTCTTGATCCTTCAATTTAGACAAGTTTCTAGTGCAAACCGGATGTTGAACTTATAGGACATTTCCTCATGGTACTTAATGCTGACTTTTCTTGATCTTGTCTCAAACAGGTTATGGATACCGACGATGGGTCGTAGGCCGCGGTGCTGCCGTTGATATTGAGGCTGCTGTTACTGAAGCTCAAAACAAGTGTTGCTGCTGCATTTTGTAACGGTCTAGCTCTGGAGTCTTTTAGGATAACTGTTGATGTTGTTCCCTCCTTAATGCTGTTAGCATTCCACCTTACCATATAGAAGAAAGTCATGTGCACTTGTTTTAGTTATAAAGTAGGTTTTTTTAATTGGTACCACTGGAAGCCAACCATATCTGTAATGTTTCTTTGTATTGGGCAACTTTTCAATAATTTGATGATTGGTACGCGATGCTAGTTGCAGATTCCTTGAAGTACTTGTTTATAGTCTGAGTAGTCCTTAATCATACTAAAATGTACATGTTGTGTTTCTCCTTTTCATGTAAGCAAGATCATGTCAAGTGTATATTTGTAAACCTTCTCTTGTAACACTTCAACGATGGAGCTTTTGGATAATTAAATTCTTGTAATGATCTTCCATTTTAAAAACTTGGAATGGCTTGTATTGTATCTTCTTAACTTGCAGTGAGTTGTAACTTTCTTTAATATTTGGAAATTAAACTTGTAAACTTGAGCTTTTTTTTGGAATTAATTCAAGCTTAATTATCAACTTTGAGTTTTGGAGTTTGAAACTTGATGCCAATTACCTACACCTCTCGCGGTGCCACACGTCGAATTTACTTTGAACATTCTTGGAAGCATAGCGATGAACTCCATTCTAAAACTTCTTGCTAAAAGTGATAACCCCACTTCATGAACAAAACTAGCCCTTCTTGACATATATTCTTGAATTTGTATTAAAACTTGAACTTGACATGTATAATCCGGGAGTTTGGGTACTTGACTTGAATGTTCTTGCATCTGTCATTAATAATTCATACTCTACGCGAACATGACTTTTAAAAGGATCCCTCACCAATGGACATTCCAACCTTAGCATACTCACCAATCTGAATCTTGAATCCACATTATCTTGCCCCAGAAGGCTACATAAAACCTGTCAGAGATGCCTTAAAAACCAAAATGATCCTGCACACACTCGTTAGTCATGATAAATATGTATATAGAAGCAAAAAGATAAAACGAAAGAAAACACACAAGGAGGTGGAATCTTAAGGTCAAAAATTAGGGTGTGACAGTGGTAAGTCCTGTTTTTACAGTAATTTTGGGGTGACGTGATCGGTTGAATTCAAGACGTTACCTGAGGACAAGCAACAAGCTAAGTTTGGGGTTGTGATCAGTCACTATTTATGCTATGTAATCATCATGGAATCATCTAGTAATCATCAATAAGTCAGGTAAACTGTATGAAGTTACATCTTTTTTAGTCGTAATTAGGGTTTGTCATAGCGTGTCGTAGATTTTGAGTTTCTCGAGGATATTTTACGCTTTTGGGTATTTTTCAGGTCAAATACAGGTTCAAAAGCTCAGATGATCAAATGCAAGATGTAAGATCGAGCCGGAGTGAAAAAGCAAAAGGAAAATGAAAATTTGAAGACTATGTTGTCCATACACGTAATACCTTAGCTGTTATGCGTATGGACCTCACCTGTACTCGTAGGATACATGAATCAACAGAGAAAGGGAAAAATCCACCTTCTGCTGATACGCGTAACAGGCAAGTCATTACACGTATCAGTTTGTGCAGATGGCCTGAAAAGTGATTACACGTATGATACTTGGGGTGTTCTTATGGGCATTACGCGTAACACCTTGGTCATTACGCCTAACGAGGCCCAAAACTTCCCAAAGCCCAGAAGCTGACTATTTACTCCCAAAATGCGATTTTACAAGGGAAGAACGTTTTTGGAGAGAGGAGAGACGTCTTTTGGAGGTTGGAGAACTCAGATTTTCGCCACAGAGTCATATTTTCAAGAGTTTTCACAATTGAAGATTGATTTTCTTTGATTTTCGGTAATGGCAACTTCTTTTCTTTCGTTTCCCTTTATTGTTATGAGCAACTAAACCCCACATTTCTAGAGGGTGTCCCTGAGTTGAATCTATAATGACTCTAATATTATTGTTGCAATGGGCTTTCCTTTGTTTAATAACTAATTTGATCTCTAGTTGTTCTTAATGCTTGCCCTGTCGGATCAACAGGGTTTGATTTACGATTAGTGATTAGGTTGGACCGCTAATGTTAAGGCTTTTCTTTTGATCATCCTATAGTAGATATCACCTAGGACTAGGGATACCCTATAGGAACCAGAATAATTCTTGATAAGTGATTGCTTAATCTCACTTATAATTATCTATGGACTAAGAATTAGGGTACATGATTAAAGGTTTTCTCACTAAGGACTTAGGGGTAAACATTCTAAAGAATCGGTAATTAAGTCGTTACAATCATTTGTTGCAGTGTTAATTTAAGGTTGTTACGGAGTCAGATCATACACCTTCCCTAGCATGTTACTCCTATATTTCCAAGCCACTTAGTCAATTTTTCCTTTTCACTTGAAAAGATTTTTATAATTACGCAAAACCATTTGAGAACCCCAATTACTTTTGTTCAATTGAATTATTCTATAGCTTGTGTTTCCTCTGCAGTCCTCGAGATCGATATTCAGGGAATTCTCCCTTATTACTCATTTGGAAAAATAGTACACTTGCTATTTTCCCGATCACTACCCGTCTGTTTTGATTATTTTATTTTGAATACTGTTTTTTACATTAGCTTGGTTTTGTTGGTTTTTCAGTTTGAAATAATGTTGTAATAATTGTAAGCATATCCGGATCCTGTGTGTATGACTCTTTGCGCTCTGATGTTATATTCATTGTAATAATATATATGTGTGGTTGTTGTTGCTGTGTACTTTGTTAGAATATATAAATTGGATAGTAATATGTGGATTCGACATAATATATATGCCATTATTCCGCTGGATTTCCGTTTCAATACGTTGATGTGATATTTTCACTGCGTTACGGTCCTTGTGTGAGACATTCTGCTCCCATTGTCGTTACATATAAACCAGCTTTGACCACCTTATGGTTAGCTTTGCATGCATATCTTTGCGATAATGCTCATTTTAATTTCGATTCTGCTTGTTTTACCATTATGCGTGTTAAACTTCACTTCATTATGATTTAATTTCTATGCATTCTGATCTTGTTCTTATTTTGATTCATTTTACAATGATACACTTTGCGTTAGAAAATCGTTCAATTCATGATAGCTCGCAACAATTTAAGTCATTACTTTTCAATCGAATTTGAATCCAACTTTTGGTAGTCTCGCACGTCTTTTCGTTACACGACATCAATTTGAGTTCTTGCATCATTATTTTGATTTGTGCATGTTTCATTTTGCTTTACTCTTTCCATTTGATTATAATGAATGTGTGTTGTAAATATTTTGTATGCTCGTGTATCCTTTTATCTTGTTGCGTGCTTTGTACATATCCGACTTGATTTACTTTGCGGCGTTAAGTTACACCTCATGCTAGAATCCGTGTCACCATGCTAGAGTTTGCAGCCTCTGCGATACAATTCGCTACTTTATGTTAAGATTCTCATCTCTCATTATTCTTCAAACATTTCATCATTGACTAAATAAAGTCAAACCACTTCACAAATAATTTTCCACTAACGCGATAAGCCCTCCATCAACTTCGAGTTTTCCTTTCCGTTTGCTTGACCCGCTGAAAATATTTTCTTAAGAAATGCAAAAGAATAGAACTGTTGGAGTCATACATTCTAATGGAACCCTCGAATGACCAGTCCCAAGGCATGTGTCTTAGGCTAGCCATTTATTTTTTTCTTTCGTTTCTAAGACACTTAATATAAACTTGGACAAAAAAGGACCGTTGGAGTCTATCATTCTAGTGGAACCCTTGAACAATCGATTGCGAGGCACACATCTCATTCTGATCAAGCGTCTGTTGTCCATCAAACAAATTTCATAAATAACATATATGAAAAAGGAACATTAGAGTCTAGTATTCTAATAAAACCCGAAATAATTGGTTCTGAGGCTCATGTCTCATTCTTATCGAGCATTTGTCATTCTTCTAACAAACCTTAACACATATAACCTATTTTTCTCGCCCCCGTGCGACCGAAAATAATCGGTTATGCCTCTCATACACTAGCATACAAACCAACATTTAAATGGAAAGAATGCTACCTAAACATTTGTTCTCTAAAATCAATCAACGAACACTCATTCTCTACCAAGAACCACGTAGCTTTGAGTTCTCCATTGCACCTGGAGATACATAGGAGCGAGATTCAACATCTCGTCAAGAACTATAACCAAAAACACCAAAAACATTTTTTTTCTTTCTCAAAACTATGTAGATTTGAATTCCTTATCGCACATGAGGATACGTAGAAGCAAGACTCACAATCTTGTCAAGCACCCTGAAAAACACCATTTTGTGACCCATTTATTTTTCCTTTTTCACTTTTTATCACCCGAAGAAAAAAATAATGATAACTTACATTCAATCTCAAGTTTAACTAAAAGGTTCCCGTTGAGTACAAGGGATGTGAGGGGTGCTAATACATTCCCCTTGTGTAATCGAATCCCAAACCTAAATATGGTCGTGACAACCATCATCTTTTTTATTCTATGGGTTTATTGATATTTTTCCTTTCCTCTTTTGTAATAAATGAAGTTCAGTTCCAACGCTGTTCGAATCATTTTTCGCGAGCACGCGAAGGATCATATTTTTCCGATATGTGATAACGACATCAATCTTATGTGCTAGAACCAAAATTATTGTTAGAGCTCCATGGTAAGATAATGTACATTATTTCGGTACGGGGTGGACCTGCAATGTTAGAACTCCAACACCCAAGTAAGTTCCTTTAGTAATAGAGTGAGTTATGAGTCAGAATAACAATACATGTTTATATACTAATAGTGGTGTTTATGAGATGGTTTGAATTGGACCCTTTTGAATTGTGGGCTTAGGAGCGGCCTAGAACATTATGTATTTTTTAATATTCATGTGTCAAGACATGACATTATATACTATAGTCTAAACTATTGGTATGTAGTGTTATATTTTTGTATCAGAGCATGTCAATCCTAATTGTGCCTTGGGTAGTTAAGAACGACCTTTATATTATTTTTGTTTTCCCATAATGAGTGGTCAATTTATAAATTAAATTGTTTTAAAACGAACGATATTTTTAATTTATAATGCAAGGTTTCAATTCGGGGGGTCAACACGAGAGAGCATTTTACACTTTGTGGGTTTTTTTTAAGAGCAATACACCTTTGTGAGAGACACACCACATACTCACCCAAAATCTTAAGGTTTTGGGTTGGGATGTGGTATCTCCCTCTCTAAAGGCCATGGAGCATTAGTCCCATTGGTGCTCCCAAACTCCTCAATAGTGGTATCACGGGCCTTTAGTTTGAGTGAAGGGATTGCCTTACTTGTATCAAAATTCCTTATTGGGTAGGATCTAACCTGTTGAAAAGTGTCAATCATGGTATAAATGTATGTGGATGAAAGAGCTTCCATTTGAGGGGGAGTATTATGGATAGTCTCACACTTGAGGGGGGTGTTAAAAAAGAATTACAAATGTGAGTAGTGCCGGGAAGTTCCACATTGGTTAGGAATGTGGATACTTGAGCATTTATAAGTGAGAAAATCCACACACCTATCATCACCTTAAGGTTTTGTGTGAGTATGTGGTGTGTCTCTCAAAAGAGTGTGTTGCTCATAAAAAGAAAGCCCCTAGAGTAAAAATGATCCCTCGTGTTGACCCCCTTGAATAGCCTTAACAGTTGAGAGTATAAACCAATTTGTGTAGCCCACGCCCAAGTTAGGGTTGGGGTTTGTTATGTTAGTTACTTAGTTGTATATAAATAGATACTTTTTAATTAATTTTTATAACATTCAATAATAACAATCCTTACCATTCATTCTCCTTTTCTCTCCTCACTAAAAGTGCCTCACACACTAACACATTAGTATCTAGAGCTCCAGTTAGTTTCTTGATTGTGCTTTCAGTAATCACATGTCGGTGACCGTGTTTCTGAGATCGTGGGTTGTCAATCACATTTTCTATTAAGACGAATAATAACAATGGCATTCCAAATTCTTTCCAACTTTTGATGGCAAGAATTGGATCCGATGGAGAAAACAGATGCAATATCTATTTGGATTTTATGAAACTCTAGAAGTGGTTACTAATGGCATCCCTGAGCTTGCTGAGAATGCACTTGATGCTCAGAGAGTCGGGAACAAGAAGGCGAATAAGAAATACTACAAGGTTTCTGTCGCACCTCGAAAAATCACGGAGACATTTCGGAGAAACGACCCTCGCGCGAAAGGCGCGGAAATGCGGTTCGACAGAGTCGCCACTGAACTTTATTTATCTCGAATAAACGGGAGAGGAAAATATCGAGAAAACCTCTTGAAACGAAAGGATATGAACAGGGTTGTCGCAACCAAGTTCCGGGTTCGGGAGTCGGTTACGTGAGGGGAAGGTATTAGCACCCCTCACGTCCGTCGTACTCGACGGGAACCTCTTAAGGTATTTTGTGGGGAGTGTTGTTTAGGTTTACTTGTTTTCTTCTCATTGTTAAAGGTAGAATTGGTAGGGTAAAAGGTTTAAGACGCTAAGGGGAGATGGGTGGTTAGAGGATAGAGTGCTCGCCAAGGATTGGGGCCCCTTGTGCCTACGTATGCTCATTCGGACGAGAATGAGAAATCAGAGCTTTGTAGTTCGACTACGGGAAAAGGATGGGGGATGGAAGAAATAATGGAGGAAGATAGAAGTGTGCTCGCCAAGATCATCGCAATCTTGTGCCTACGTATCTTACATTCAAGAGTGAATGAAGAATCAGAGCATTCGTAGTTCGTGGTAACAACCACGAAAAGTTGAAATTTGAATTGGGTTTGAAGTTGAGTTTGAAACGAAAGAGTGACTGACAAGCAACCCAAGAGCGTGCCTCAAGAGTTTGTCACTCAAGAATTCAAGGAATGCTAGATTCCAAGAACTCAATTCTTTCGGAAGTCGGGATGAATAGGTTAAATGATAAAGGGTTGGATATTTTGAAATCGAAAGAATGAACTAATAACAACTCAAGGGCGCGCCTCGAAAGTTACTCATTTGAATATTCAAAGAATGCTAGATTCTAAGAATATCCCTCTTTTGTAAGCTTAACAAAACGTCTGTAGAAAGAGTGATTCAAAAATGGAATGCGAGGCAAAACGAAGTTAGTTTGAAGTAGCTCGACGACGTGTCGAGGATTTGACCAAAGATAGAACCGACTTGACAATGTGTCAAGGGTTAGATTGTGAGAGAATGATATTGGTCCCTAAGGGTGCTTCCAATATCAAAACCACGAGGAGTTGCGAATGCGTGTATGAAATGTGGGTTGTGAATGCGTACGAGCATTTGACTTAGGAGAATGTTGGAAAATGATTGAGTTTGAAAAAGTCGAACGGTTGAGTGAATAACAACTCAAAGGGCGTGCCTCGAGAACTATTCACTCGAAAATTCAAGGAATGCTAGACTCCAAGAATCTCCTTCTTTCGGAGTTTTAATCGAAAAAGATGTTGAGAAAGCGTTTGAGAAAATCAAAAGATTGAGTGAATAACAACTCAAGAGCGTGCCTCGAGAATTATTCTCTCGAAGATCCGAGGAATGCTAGATTCCAAGAATCTCCCTCTTTTGGAGTTTGATCGAGAAGATATTTTAAAAAAATGATTAGAAGCGAAAAATGAAATAGTCTCGACTAAATTATCATCTATCAATAATTTGACTGATAATAATTATTAAAATCATCATTGACTAAAGAATAAGAAAAAAAGTGGATAGAAACGAAAATGAATGTTTTGAAAAAAATTGGTCTCGGGTTTGTTATCATTTGTCAATAATTTGACAAACTATAACTTGGAGGTCTCGTCATCGACCCAAAATGAGGAAAAGTGGAATAAAATGTTCAATAAAAAATGAGGAATAAAATTTAATCTTTAAAATATGTAAATCAAAATTCTTAAAAGATAAGATTAGAGAAAAAACATTTATAATATGTATATATACATAAAGTATTCTAAAGAGATTATAAAACAAATACTAGATATCAGTCTATTTTAAAAATAATATGTAAACATAATTTACATTTTAAGTTTGACAAAACTTAAAACTAAGGTAATCAAACTTTAATATAATAAACAAAGAAATAGTTTTTTTTTTACCGAAACAAAGGGTGATGATTAAACCAGAGGATCCTTTGGGTCTTTGAGGCCCATCACCTCTCATTGTAATCTCCAGAAACAAAATAGTAAAAAGGAAAGTTGAAAATACACGGCCAAGCACACGGACAAATCATTCACCCTGAAACGAAACAACGCGCTCGCGGTTTCCTTCATCATCCTCTATCTCCAATCCAGGTTATCAGGCTCTTCTCCTCCATTTTTGCTCTATTTTTGCGGTTGTCTTGCTTTAGTTTCTCAAACTCTGAGTTTTGTTGGTTGGGGTCGATTGAAATGGGTTTGAAAACAGGTCTTGGAGTTTGATGGTTTATGGAGGTGAGTGGTTCGGAGTTGTTTGAGATTCGAAGAGGTTGTTTGAAGTTTCTGAACGGAGAGTTTGGAATGGGTAAGGATTTTTCTTTAAAGGGGGTTTGTGGGTTTGTGTGCTGGAAAAATGAAGAACAAGGTTCAGGTGAAGGATTTGGGGCTTTCGGTTTGAATATTCAAATGGGTTTTCAGCTTATTGGATTCTGAAGGAAATATATGGAGGTTTGGAGGAAGTTTAAGGAGAAGAAAATGAGTTGAGGTATTTTTGAGGAAGAAGATGGTTTTGGTTAACAAAATAGGTGTTTTGCAGTGGGTCGGAGGCGATTCAAAGGTGATGAAGTGTGTGCGTTTGATGCTTGAGGAGAAGGAGGTTAGTGAAGTTATGTTTTTTTTTTAGAAGAAGAGGATTGAGTTTTTGAATCAGTTGAAAAGAAAAGGGTCCGTGAAGGGGGAAGGATGGGATTTTGCATATGTGATTTTTCCTTTTTCCCAGAACAATGAAGGCTTCTGTGTGGTTTTCTCCAGAAGAGGTAGCCGCAGATTTTGTATGGTATTAGGACCTTACTCCCTCCTGCAAGATGTCATTGTGCCTTCCTTTTATGCAAGCTATTTTGTTGTTTTTGTACGATTTGATGCTGCTACCGGTTTTACAGCTTGTGCATTTGGATGGTTTTTTTCCGTACAAGTTATGCAGGTGCGTTTTGTAATTGTTGGGGTGTGTGTTTTTCATGGTGTGGAATTTTCTTTCCTGGTTTTGTCTATTGTGAATGGACAAACATATCAATTTCTTCTTTTTTCATTCATTGCAGGTCGTTGGTTTTGTGGGAAGGTTATATGATTTGGAGGTACTGGTTTTTGGGATTGTTGTTGCAGGTCACGAAATCGTGGCTGGTACTGTCCTTTTTAAAATTTTTCACAGCAGGTTATTATTGCAACATTGTCTGTGGTATTGCAGGTGGTATGGTTTTGCAAATCACAAAGTTTGTTATTCTTTAATTTGTCTGTTGTGGGTATAGGAAGTTGTGACTGGCTGCTCGCGTTGTGGTGTAAAACGCGTTGCTTTATTTGCAATGTCATATTGGGGCTTAGTGGGAAACAAATCCTGCGATGTGTACCTTCTTGTATGTGAGTAGAGGTTTTTACATAAGGTGTGGAAATAAGGTATGTATTGTGTCGTTGGTTGTACGTCCTTTTCTTTTGCAATTTTTGTGTGCGGTTATGGTTTTAGCAATTGGTGAGTGAGGTCTCATGTGCTGTGAAATGTTGATTCCTCATTCTTTAATCCATCTTCTATGATTTTGTGTTGCAGGGTATATAATGTGATTTGGCTCACTGCAATTTTTGAGATGGGCCATGTATGGGCTCGCTGAAGATTTAGGAAGAAGTTTACCATCATTGCTGTGATGCTGTTTTTTTTTTGGAGATGGTGGGTTCCAAGCAAATCACTTGTGGCAAGTTGCTACTGCGCTTTGGACGGTGTACTGTCGTACGTCAAAGCTCGGTTTGCAACGTTTTTTTGTCTGTTATGGATTAAAGATGCTTTTGGTCATTACAAATTAGAGGCTATCACATTGATGCATACAGCCTTGTGGGGTCTGCCCTGTCCTTGGTATTTGCTGTGAGAAATTGCTTTTTAGGGGTCTTTTGTGAGCGTTATTATTATGTGATGTATGTGCAATTTTCTTTATGGAGGGTATGGCAGCTGATAGGATTGTTTGTGCTGCAGGTACGTTGGAAAGGCAGCTTTTTGTCGGTTAGTGAAAGAAAGACTAGTTGGTGTATAATGGCTTTGGGTGATATTTTGCTGCAAGTTGAAGGGGTGGCTTTTTTACTGCTGCTGAATTGTGGGACCACTGCTTGGATTGTATGGAAAACCACAGTTTTGTTTTTTTTTACTGGTGATGAGTCATGCTGCTACGAACTACTTTTAATTGTTGGAGCTGAAATTCTGATGAGGACTTGGTGCAATATTATCTCCTTGTTGTGTAATAAGCATTTCATGGCTTATGACATAAATAATAATAAAAGAGAAGGCTTTGTTTTTACACTTGTAAATTTGGATTGTGATGCTTGCTGTATATATATTTTTTTTGAGTTTGTGATATTATCTTGGACTACAAGTATTCGTGGGCTATTTATGTAACTTCATTATTTCTTGTTGAATCTATTAAACAACAATAAAAATGACGGGCTTAACATCCTTGCATCAAGTTTCGGTTTGAATTATTATGCCACTTTGAACTCATCCGAAAACATGATGGCTCATAATAGCATGCATTTTAATCTCCATGTGGATTTATCCCAACAATCATACTATCCAAATTCCCAACATCTTTAATTGTGAACTAAAACCATAAATCAATTCCATGAATCAATCCCCTAATCAAATTTGATTTTGAATGAGCTTGAGTCTTGAACAGCATGTAGATCCTCGAAATGTAGGAACATGACTTGAAATTATGAATTGGACTTATCCAAACCCTAATTACCATTATACTGAGCTCTATTGATCTTCAGACATGAAACATCTGCACTTATCTCAACCTGACTCACACACAATTGATCTAACTTGACAAACCAAACCTAACTGTCACCCTGAATACACAACATTTGAAGTGCACACTGAAATCTTAACCTTGAAATAGAGCTTGTTTGACTTCAATCATTATAATAACTAGAAACAAAATATTATATTTTTTTGAATTTTCTGAAATGAATGTACAGTTAAAATTTATACACGGGTAGGACAAATTTAGGGTATGACAGATGCCCCTGTCTAATTGGCTTAAATTGAGTAAGATGAACGGCTAGGGCATTCACTCTTTCGAGGTAGAAGACAATTAGATATAAAGAATACCCTGAATTTGTCCGAAAAGAAAATAAATGTTCGCGAATTGAAACATGTTTTGAATGTCTGAGCAAACTATGAATAAATAGCGAAAGGTCGCCATCACAAAAAGGTTGATGGGACGAATCACACACGGCCACTATCACCAAAAGGATGATAAAGAAAAACACTTGCACAATCTGACATTAATGACTATGCCAGACCTCCCACCCAAAAGGATGACGGAGCAAAACACAAACAATATTGCATAATCTATCATTAATGACTATGGTAGACCCCCCACCAAAAGGATGACGGAGCGAAACACAAACAAAATATCACACAATCCATCATTAATGACTATGATAGACCCCCACCAAAAGGATGACGGAGCGAACCGCAAACAAACATCGCACAATCTATCATTAATGACTATGATAGACCCCCCACCAAAAGGATGACGGAGCGAAACATAAATAAACTATCGCACAATCTATCATTAATGATTATGGTAGACCCCCCACCAAAAGGATGACGGAGCGAAAAACAAATAAACTATCGCACAATCTATCATTAATGACTATGATAGACCCCCCACCAAAAGGATGACGGAGCGAAACATAAATAAACTATCGCACAATCTATCATTAATGACTATGGTAGACCCCCCACCAAAAGGATGACGGAGCGAAACACAAACAAAACATCGCACAATCCATCATTAATGACTATGATAGACCCCCACCAAAAGGATGACGGAGCGAAACGCAAACAAACATCGCACAATCTATCATTAATAACTATGATAGACCCTCCACCAAAAGGATGACGGAGCGAAACATAAATAAACTATCGCACAATCTATCATTAATGACTATGGTAGACCCTCCACCAAAAGGATGACGGAGCGAAACACAAATAAACTATCGCACAATCTATCATTAATGACTATGATAGACCCCCCACCAAAAGGATGACGGAGCGAAACACAAATAAACTATCGCACAATCTATCATTAATGACTATGATAGACCCCCCACCAAAAGGATGACGGAGCGAAACACAAATAAACTATCGCACAATCTATCATTAATGACTATGATAGACCCCCCACCAAAAGGATGACGGAGCGAAACGCAAACAAACATCGCACAATTTATCATTAATGACTATGATAAACCCCTCACCAAAAGGATGACGGAGCGAAACACAAACAAATATCGCACAATCTGACACCAATTCAAGTGACAGACCCCTCACCAAAAGGATGACGGAGCGAAACTCACACCGGCCGCTACCACCAAAAGGATGATAGGACAAACACTAATTAAAGGTTACCAACACCAAAAGGATGCAGGCTAGGTTGAACCGACGAAGTTCGGCTATCACCAAAAGGATGATAGTAAGGCAATTAATAACGGTCACGCTTGCTGGGTACAACTCATTGGGGAACCCCTAAGAGGAAGATTGAATTGAAATGAGTCAACGGGGTACGCCCACCGTTTTGTTTGGAGATCATAGCTTTGCTGAAATGATTTCATGGTTACGCCTATGAATTCTGAAGAGGATGCCCCTGACTGGGCGGAGTTTGTCTTGATGTCTTGTCTTGCTCGACAAAAGGCTGAACAACTTCATGAGGTACGCTCACAGTTTTGCTGAAGATGCCCCTGCTCGGGCTGGATCTTGCATTAAACTTCTTGGATTTTCCCAACAAAAGTTTGAACAACTTCGTGGAGAACGCCCACGGTCTTGAATTGTATGCCCCTGGCTGGGATGTATATTAACTTGAAGATCTGATCAACCACGAGGTTGAAATACGTCATGGGAAATACCCATGGTCTTGAAAAGAATGCCCCTGACTAGGCTAAATCTTGCTTTGAATACTTTGAAATCTTGTGGGAGAAACCCACAATCGCAGAAGATTGCCCCTGATTGGGCTGATGATTGCTTTGAAGCTCTTGAAAATCGTGGGACAAACCCACAATCTTGCAAAAATGCCCCTAATTGGGCTGATGATGGTCTTGGAAACCTTCGACGTTGATCCTGGACCTTGATGTGCGTATGCTAATGCTGGATGTAAGATGACCTTCCATAACAAATGGAAGTGCAAATGCAAATGCTGACGAGCGGAAATGCAAGAGCTAGGGAAGTATGATATGATTTGAGTATGCATATGATGCAAGATGCTTATGATAGTGAATGCAATGCGTATAATGCACATGATGCAGACGGGTAATGGGAAATGCAAGTGGAGACGCCAGCGTGGTGGACATTGAGTGGTTGCCAATGCGAATTGGACTTCGGGTGGTGGGAGGGATTGACTTCCTCGACACGCAGTTTTGCTGAAGACGCCATGATTGACACAGGCGAAGATACTTTGGATGCCCCAAGTCTGGGTACTTGGTGGTTTGTTGTAAGTTTGTTTCAGAGAAGGTTGCAACTCTACTTGTTGGTCAGGGCGACATGGTCTTGCCCCAGTCTGAACTTGTTAATGGTTTGCCCCTGCTCGAGCTGTTGAATGATTTGCCCCAGCCAGTGGGCTTTGAAATAATCTTGCTTCGTGTACGCCACTGAAAGTCAAGTTCCTCCTCGATTGCCCCTTGCTGGAGTGTCTTTGAATACCTAACACTGATTTGCAAATAAAATTGTACATTCATAAATGGTAACATTAATGCAAAGTTCGATGCAAGATTTGAAAAACTGTCTTTTATTGAAGTGTCGTGATATTGAGACGAATGGACCGTTAGCCCAAACATTGTGCTGTTTTGATTGGTGTAAAAGATATAACAAGGATAATGACACCAATGCTGATGATTAACAATCGTGTGAGGAGTCAGGTTACGCAACCTTGCGATAGTATACTTTCAGAATAAACCTCGCCTCAATTAGGTCTCTCGAGGGTTGTAACGTGGCCTGGTTTACGATTATGGAACAAAGGATGTTAGGCTCAAAGTATAATTTGTACCCACCCCTTCTTCTTAATGATCTCTAGTCCTACGCTCAGTTAATTCTACACATGCTTGTCTTGACGGTGTAAACTCGATGGCAGTCACTTTATTTTGATGGATGCCAGTGACCCTATTTGAATGACCACTGAATCTTATTTTATTTTTGTTGAGGGTTTCGGGGTACTCTTTTGTTTTTGTTTTTGATCCCTAACTTTTGCTTGTCATATCCATCGGGATTGCCTTGATTTTGCCTAAGTCCCCTCTGAGGTGTTTGACTTAGCAGGCTTTTGATTTTTTTGGATTTTGTTGGAGGATTGTGACTGCCATGTTATGGGTCATTGAAGAACAACCATCTTCTGGGTTTTCTTTGTTGATTCAAATGTGGGGTTGAATTAACTGAACACTAACCTGCCCCAGGTTGAGCGTAAAGGTTCGAATATCCGAAAGAAACTGCTACTCCTAGGCTCAAAGTGGTTTACTAGGGATTAACTCCTTATATCTCCAGTGTTTAGGGGAATTAAAGCAATGCCTGTACATCATTGACGAGATTCGGTCTGAAAGCATACAGTTTGTGTAACACCCCCTTTCTATACCCCTAAATAATATATTTAATCATTTAGGCACTTAATTAAAATTTCATCAGAGTAATTCATAACACGGTATAAAAAGAGTATGCCACATTATACTTCAAATTAAACATACATACAACACCTGCTCATATAGATATGCAACAATGGGCAACACACAATCTAGGAACTTCGTCCTTTTTACCCACATCTCAAATATTTAGAATAAAAGCGGAAAATCTAAACGTTTGAATCACCACCAACATGTATTCACATACATACATATTCACATCATCCCGTCTAATATATCAACAACAGTCATGTTTACAAAACATGCAGCACCAATAAAACATATACAAATGTATTCATCAAAATAGCCCAAGGCTTCCTATGCTACCCGGTGTTACATATCAGAGCCATCTGACCAAAACAAAATGAAGACACGCTTCACAAAAAGGTATCACCAGCACCTAATCTGCAATGCCTCATAGATCATCATAAAACAGCAGAAGGGTGAGAAACAATATCATAATAAACAATGCATAAATCATATATATACATATGCACAAACAAAGAATACACCTATTCTTCGTTCCTCACCACAAATCATTATCACTCGTCATATACACCGCAATGTACATTTACACAAATAATGGATAATCACCCGACATATTTAATATGCACATATCCATAATTTCAATCAATACACACAAACATACACAATATGTTTATTTCATCACCAATTCATATAAACATCTCTATACATGTTTATTTTCACCAATGCATCATATAAAGATGATTATGCAACTCATAGAGACCGACTCACGACTCTATGCAGATGCAAATGCGGTACCGACTCAATTCAACAGGTTCAATTGAAGAACCAAAATGGAACCATCGCTCGTTACCGAAGTAACTCCCCGTCGGGCCTACGATGTTCACCCATTGCTCACACCCCACATGGGCACACAATGTTTATGGATTGCTCACACCCCACATGGGCACACAACCCGATTGCTCACACCCCACATGGGCACACAATCGTTCTGCAGATTCTACGCGGAATCAAATATAACCATCGCTCACACCCCACATGGGCACACGAGGTTCTGCAGATCCTACACGGGATCAAATAGCACAAATGCATATCATGATGCTTCACATGCAAACATGACTCAATCAACTATAAACCATCGCTCACACCCCACATGGGCACACAAGGCTTCTGCAGATCCTACGCGGGATCAATCAACACAAAATGCATACATGTTTACAAACATACTCATGCATTTATCACATTTCATTGCATACATTCGTTATGCATTCACATCATATATATCACAATACATATATATATATATATATATATATATATATATATATATATATATATATATATATATATATATATATATATATATATATATATATATATATATATATATATATATATATATATATATATATATATATATATATATATATATATATATATATATATATATATATATATATATATATATATATATATATATATATATATATATATATATATATATATATATTCATCATTCAATTCACACCATTTCATACATGGTTTCCATTCACAATCAATTTCATCATGCATTTCTATTCAATTCAAGCAAATGCACAAAATTGCCAAACGGCCACATTTCACACTCAATTCATTCACTAGGATTCACGTCTTACGACTACCCACAGCACATCAATTAATAACACACCATTTATCCATACGAGACGAGACCGATCACAACCAGACGCTCTAGCTAATATAAGCTCTTCTCACTCAAAATCATTAATTTCAATTAATCGGTAAAATTGGCTAAAAGTCGGATACAAATAATATTTCTTTTCACCAAGTTGTAGAACGTATTATTAGCTTCAGTTTGATATAAAGAACGTCAAAATCTGATAAACGGTGAAAAAGTTATGAATTTTTAAAGTTTTGAAAATAATATTTTCTCACACTTACAGTGTTAATCGGTTAACGCATATGGTTAACCGATTAACCACTCCAAAAACTCAATTTTTAGGCCAAAAACTCAGCTTTTAGGCCCCCAACAATGTGTTAATCGGTTAACATATATGGTTAACCGATTAACACCTGAAAAACTCAGAAAAACAGCTACGGGTTTGAGCTTAAAACCCTCAAAAACCCGACCGATTAAATAGTTTTCACCCAATTAAATACCTATTTATCCTTACTAATCATATACGGATATATTAGGGTCATAAAACTCAACTTTCGCGACATTCGATTTCCACTCAAAATCTTAACCTCACTTTAACCGAAAATGGTGAAACTCGAAATATCACCCGATTCTCACCAAACTAGTTTCAATACTCTTAGTCTAACATATCCTGACTAAGCTACAAAGGTTATTCTCGATTCTAACCGTTAAACAATGATTTTTACCGATTAAACCAACTTCAACCTAGAAATGGAAAGTGTAGAAAAACTACCAAACAATCCACACAACACATACATGATCATACACATGGATAGAATAATAAAGTTCCACACCCTTACCCGACTAATCAAAAGCTTGGATGTTGATTCTTGATGATTCTAGGTTTTTGCTTCTCTTCCTCCTCTTTCTCTTCTCTTCTCTTGTTCTTTCTCTTTTCTTTCTCTCTAACTCTCTCTATTTCTTTCTTTCTATTTTCTCTCCAATTCCTCTTATACTTTTCCCCTCAATTCTATTTCTATCAAAAGACCAAAATACCCTCCAATCTAAATTTTACCTGAAACTCTCCGAAACGGTAAAATATTAAAACATACTATATTAACACATCAAATTCACAATTAAAACAATTATTACTCAAATCAATTAAAACACTCAATAAAATGAAATAATTGAAATCGGGGCGTTACAACTCTCCCCCACTTTAGAAAATTTCGTCCTCGAAATATTACCTGATTCAAACAAGTCTGGATACGACTCTCGCATCCCACGTTCCAATTCCCAAGTCATATTGCCTTCAGAAGCGCCTCCCCACGCTACTTTCACAAGCGCAATATCCTTATCTCTAAGTTTCTTAACTTCACGATCCAGAATCTTAACCGGTAAAACTTCTACCGTAAGGTTATCTCTCACCTCAACCTCGTCCATAGGAACCACATGTGACGGATCCGGAACATACTTCCGAAGTTGCGAAACATGGAACACATCATGCAAATTCGAAAGATTCGGAGGCAACGCCACATAATAAGCCACAACACCTACTCGTGCAGTAATCTGATACGGACCAATAAAACGAGAAGTCAACTTCTTCGACTTCAAAGCACGACCCACACCTGTAACCGGTGTAACTCTCAAAAATACATGGTCGCCTTCCTGAAATTCAAGATCCTTCCTTCTCTTTTCATGGTAGCTCTTTTGACTATTCTGAGAAGCTTTCATCTTCTCCCGAATAAACTTCACTTTCTCCGTAGTTTGTTGTACCAACTCCGGACCAACTACCGACCTCTCACCAGTTTCATGCCAACACAAAGGTGTTCGACATCTCCGGCCATATAAAGCCTCAAATGGCGCCATACCAATACTTGCATGAAAACTATTATTATAGGTGAACTCAATCAATGCCAAATAACTATCCCATGCACCACCTTGCTCTAGAACACAAGCACGCAACAAATCTTCCAATGATTGAATTGTCCTCTCGGTTTGACCATCCGTCTGAGGATGATACGCCGAGCTCAATCTCAACTTAGAACCCAAAGCACTTTGTAAACTTTCCCAAAATCTTGACGTAAATCTAGGATCCCTATCCGACACAATACTCTTAGGAACTCCATGCAACTTCACTATCACGCGAACGTAAATCTCGTCTAACTTTTCCAAAGGATAACTAATATCAATCGGAACATAGTGAGCAGATTTAGTAAGCCTATCAACAATTACCCAAATAGCATTATATCCTCTTTGCGTATTCGGTAATCCCGTAACAAAATCCATGGATATACTATCCCACTTCCATTCCGGAATGTCTAACGGTTGCATCAACCCACTAGGCTTCTGATGCTCCACCTTAGATTTCTGACAAGTCAAGCACGAATACACAAAACGAGCAACATCCCGCTTTAACCCGGACCACCAAAAGATCTTCTTCAAATCTTGATACATCTTATTATCACTCGGATGAATACTCAAGTTGCTTCGGTGTCCTTCCTCCAATATCATCTTTTTCAATTCCGAATCATCGGGAATACAAATACGACCACGAAACCTCAAAACTCCAAAATCATCAACTTTGTAATCTTCACTCTCATTCATCATCAAATCAACAAACTTCAAATCTAACTTTTGTGTTTCACAAATGGTCGCAAGAAAATCATTCGTAACATGCAACATACCAAGTTTCACACTTACCGGCGTCATTTCACAAACTAAACTCAAGTCTCTGAAATCTTCCAAAAGTTCCCATTCTTTTACCATCAACGCGGACATATGTAACAACTTCCGACTTAAGGCATCGTCCACCACATTCGCCTTACCCGGATGGTAATTCAAACCAAAGTCATAATCTTTCAAAAGTTCTAACCATCTCCTTTGCCTCATGTTCAATTCTTTCTGATCGAATAAATACTTCAAGCTCTTGTGATCACTAAAGACTTCAAATCTTGCACCATAAAGATAATGTCTCCAAATTTTCAAAACAAACACCACAGCCGCTAATTCTAAGTCATGGGTAGGATAATTCTTTTCATGCACTCTCAACTGTCTCGAAGCATAAGCCACAACCTTTCCATCTTGCATCAAAACACCACCTAAACCTGTCAATGACGCATCACAATACACCACAAAAGGATCCGTAGGATTCGGCAAAATCAAAATCGGCATCGTCGTCAACCGTCTCTTAAGTTTCGTGAAACTCTCTTCACAATGAATATCCCAAACAAAAGCTTTTCCTTCAAAATTTTCAACACAATCCTTAAATGCTCTTCATGCTCCTCTTGAGACTTAGAATAAATCAAAATATCGTCGATGAATACAACCACGAAACGATCCAACTGCTCATGAAAAATACGATTCATGTATTCCATAAACACACCCGGTGCATTAGAAACTCCGAATGGCATCACGAAGTACTCGTAATGACCATACCGTGTCCTAAAGGCTGTCTTCTGAATATTTTCCTTTTTCACGCGAATTTGGTGATAACCTGATCTCAAATCAATCTTACTAAAAACACGTGCACCAACCAATTGGTCCATTAAATCATCGATCCTTGGAAGTGGATACTTGTTCTTAATTGTCACCTTGTTCAACTGCCGATAATCAATACACAAACGCATGCTTCCATCCTTTTTCTTTACTAACAACACCGGAGCACCCCAAGGAGAAACACTAGGCCTTACAAATTTCTTGTCCAACAAGTCATTCAATTGTTTCTTCAATTCTACCAACTCCGATGCCGAAATACGATACGGTGCCATCGAAACTGGTCTAGTACCCGGAACTAGATCAATGGAAAATTCAACTTCTCTTTCCGGCGGTACATCTGTAATATCCTCCGGAAACACTTCTGGAAAGTCACACACCACTGGAAAAACATCAAGTTCCATCTTACTCTCTACGGACAAAGATGCAAACAAACCGAACAATTGAGCTTCATCCGCTAAAAGTTTCTTCAACTCTTTAGTGGATAGAAAACTCACCTCTTCATCATCTTCCAAAGAAGGAAACCTTACTAACTTGTGATAGCAATCTATATGAACTCGATTAAACTGCAACCAGTTCATACCCAAGATTACGTCCAAACCTTCCAAAGGTAAACACACCAAATCCATAACAAATTCTCTACCATACATGGTCAGAGGACAACTTACACACACCGAGGACGTAGTTACTGACCCCGAAGCAGGAGTCTCAATAACCATCTCGCCACTCCAAGAAGTCACAAACAAGTTCAAACGCTTAGCGCACTCATGAGAAATGAATGAATGAGTCGCTTCCGTATCAATAATAGCAATTAAAGGCATACTATTAATAAAGCATGTACCTTTAATCAGACGGTCTGCACTGGTAGTATCCTTCCCAGCTAAAGCAAACACTTTACCACCTGCCTGAGCTTGCTTCGGCTTAGTACACTTAGTACTAATATGCCCCATTTCACCACAATTAAAACATTTCACCGCATTCCTTCTACAATCAGTTGTAGCATGACCAAAACCTCCACAGTTAGAACACTTTGCAATGGTCTTTCCGCAATCAAAAGACTTATGTCCCATCTCACCACACTTGAAGCATTTAATCATACCGGAACCTCCACCTCCGGATCTCTTATCAAAGTTTCCCCTATGTTTGCCCTTATCAACAAGTGTCACATACGGTCCACTCCTTACTTTCTGTTTCCCTTTCCTCTCATTCACACTCTTATAATGTGTGGAACGAGCTTTGCTATCCTCTTCAAAAATCCTACAACATTCGACCAAATCCGAAAACCTTCGAATTCTTTGATAACCCACCGCTTGCTTAATTTCAGGGCGCAAGCCATTCTCATACTTAATACATTTAGAAAACTCTGCTGTCACTGCCGCATAATGAGGGTGAAATTGAACCAATTCCATAAACCTCGCCGTGTAGTCTACCACGGACATGTTGCCTTGCTTCAACTCTAGAAATTCCATTTCTTTCTTCCCCTTCACACTTTCGGGGTAATACTTTCTCAAGAATTCCGTACGAAACAAATCCCAAGTGATTGTTTCCTCATTCACCTCAATAACTTGTTTCATACCGACCCACCAATCGTCGGCTTCTTCCCTCAGCATGTGAGTCCCAAGTCTCACCTTGTTTCCCTCAGCACAATTCATAACTCTGAAAACTCTTTCGATCTCTTTCAGCCAAATCTGAGCACCGTTAGGATCGAATCTTCCTTTGAAGGCCGGTGGCTGATTCTTCCTGAACTCATCATTCTCATTTGCATTCGACGCACCCTGCACCGCTCTAGCCATCGCTTCCATGGCAGCAGCCATCACAGCATCATTACGACCAGCCATATTCTGAGCAACCCAGAAACAACAACAAGGTTAAACCACAGCTTAACCGTTAAATAACAATAAGACAGACACAACTGACTCAACACTGGCTCTGATACCACTTAATGTAACACCCCCTTTCTATACCCCCAAATAATATATTTAATCATTTAGGCACTTAATTAAAATTTCATCAGAGTTATTCATAACACGGTATAAAAAGAGTATGCCACATTATACTTCAAATTAAACATACATACAACACCTGCTCATATAGATATGCAACAATGGGCAACACACAATCTAGGAACTTCGTCCTTTTTACCCACATCTCAAATATTTAGAATAAAAGCGGAAAATCTAAACGTTTGAATCACCACCAACATGTATTCACATACATACATATTCACATCATCCCGTCTAATACATCAACAACAGTCATGTTTACAAAACATGCAGCACCAATAAAACATATACAAATGTATTCATCAAAATAGCCCAAGGCTTCCTATGCTACCCGGTGTTACATATCAGAGCCATCTGACCAAAACAAAATGAAGACACGCTTCACAAAAAGGTATCACCAGCACCTAATCTGCAATGCCTCATAGAGCATCATAAAACAGCAGAAGGGTGAGAAACAATATCATAATAAACAATGCATAAATCATATATATACATATGCACAAACAAAGAATACACCTATTCTTCGTTCCTCACCACAAATCATTATCACTCGTCATATACACCGCAATGTACATTTACACAAATAATGGATAATCACCCGACATATTTAATATGCACATATCCATAATTTCAATCAATACACACAAACATACACAATATGTTTATTTCATCACCAATTCACATAAACATCTCTATACATGTTTATTTTCACCAATGCATCATATAAAGATGATTATGCAACTCATAGAGACCGACTCACGACTCTATGCAGATGCAAATGCGGTACCGACTCAATTCAACAGGTTCAATTGAAGAACCAAAATGGAACCATCGCTCATTACCGAAGTAACTCCCCGTCGGGCCTACGATGTTCACCCATTGCTCACACCCCACATGGGCACACAATGTTTATGGATTGCTCACACCCCACATGGGCACACAACCCGATTGCTCAAACCCCACATGGGCACACAATCGTTATGCAGATTCTACGCGGAATCAAATATAACCATCGCTCACACCCCACATGGGCACACGAGGTTCTGCAGATCCTACACGGGATCAAATAGCACAAATGCATATCATGATGCTTCACATGCAAACATGACTCAATCAACTATAAACCATCGCTCACACCCCACATGGGCACACGAGGCTTCTGCAGATCCTACGCGGGATCAGTCAACATAAAATGCATACATGTTTACAAACATACTCATGCATTTATCACATTTCATTGCATACATTCGTTATGCATTCACATCATATATATCACAATGCATATATATATATATATATATATATATATATATATATATATATATATATATATATATATATATATATATATATATATATATATATTCATCATTCAATTCACACCATTTCATACATGGTTTCCATTCACAATCAATTTCATCATGCATTTCTATTCAATTCAAGCAAATGCTCAAAATTGCCACACGGCCACATTTCACACTCAATTCATTCACTAGGATTCACGTCTTACGGCTACACACAACACAACAATTAATAACACACCATTTATCCATACGAGACGAGACCGATCACAACCGGACGCTCTAGCTAATATAAGCTCTTCTCACTCAAAATCATTAATTTCAATTAATCGGTAAAATCGGCTAAAAGTCGGATAAAAATAATATTTCTTTTCACCAAGTTGTAGAACATATTATTAGCTTCAGTTTGATATAAAGAACATCAAAATCTGATAAACGGTGAAAAAGTTATGAATTTTTAAAGTTTTGAAAATAATATTTTCTCACACTTACAGTGTTAATCGGTTAACGCATATGGTTAACCGATTAACCACTCCAAAAACTCAGTTTTTGGCCAAAAACTCAGCTTTTAGGCCCCCAACAATGTGTTAATCGGTTAACGTATATGGTTAACCGATTAACACCTGAAAAACTCAGAAAAACAGCTACGGGTTTGAGCTTAAAACCCTCAAAACCCGACCGATTAAATAGTTTTCACCCGATTAAATATCTATTTATCCTTACTAATCATATACGGATATATTAGGGTCATAAAACTCAACTGTCGCGACATTCGATTTCCACTCAAAATCTTAACCTCACTTTAACCGAAAATGGTGAAACTCGAAATATCACCCGATTCTCACCAAACTAGTTTCAATACTCTTAGTCTAACATATCCTGACTAAGCTACAAAGGTTATTCTCGATTCTAACCGTTAAACAATGATTTCTACCGATTAAACCAACTTCAACCTAGAAATGGAAAGTGTAGAAAAACTACCAAACAATCCACACAACACATACATGATCATACACATGGATAGAATAATAAAGTTCCACACCCTTACCCGACTAATCGAAAGCTTGGATGTTGATTCTTGATGATTCTAAGTTTTTGCTTCTCTTCCTCCTCTTTCTCTTCTCTTCTCTTGTTCTTTCTCTTTTCTTTCTCTCTAACTCTCTCTATTTCTTTCTTTCTATTTTCTCTCCAATTCCTCTTATACTTTTCCCCTCAATTCTATTTCTATCAAAAGACCAAAATACCCTTCAATCTAAATTTTACCCGAAACTCTCCGAAACGGTAAAATATTAAAACATACTATATTAACACATCAAATTCACAATTAAAACAATTATTACTCAAATCAATTAAAATACTCAATAAAATGAAATAATCGTAATCGGGGCGTTACAGTTTGCAATTATGGGTATCTCGTTTTCATCATCCTCCCTCAAGTCATGCTAAACAATAGTGAATAGAGTGAAGTGAATAAATGTGTCGGTGATAAGTGAAAGTGAGTGAATACGACATAACTGATTCAAAACATGCATAAATGATACATTAATGAAAACCAAATACGAATGGCAATTGTTCAAAGCATACAATACTTAAACAAAACAAAGACAAAACATAAGAAATGCGTAAGATGAAATGGCAACATGACGGCCTTCTTCGGGGAAATGAACTTTGACTTGACTGGATTGGATCTGATTAACGCTATTTGTTCGGCGGCATTGGATTGTTGATGACATTTGGAGACTTTCCATTGAAGTTGATAACATCCCTGTCGATCATGTCTTGAATTATGTGCTTGAAAGCTCTGCAGTCCTCAATGGTGTGACCTGGAGCGCCCTTATGAAACTCACAATGAGCATTTGCATTATAGTCGGCAGGAATGACAGTTGGGGGAGCCAAATCTCTTGGAACAATAACTTTTTTCTCCATCAACTGAGCAAAGATACTAGCATATGTTATTGGCAGGCGATCAAAAACTCTATCTGGCCTCCATGTTCTCTGCTGACGCTGTGGGCGAGTACCTTGTCATTGCTGAGTAGCTTGCATTTGTTGTTGCTGAGAAGGATATTGGTATCCTTGCTGATTGTAGGCTTGTTGCTGAGGAGCCTGTTGTTGTGGCATTTGAGCTTGCACTGCTTGAACAGCTGGCTGATAAGGCATTGGAGCATATTGCGCAGCAGCAACATACGGATACTGGTAGTAAGGAACCTGATAAGGCATAGGAGCGGGAGCTTGCTGAGAAGCTTGCCCTTTCTGCAAAGAGATGGCATTCGTTTCGCCCTCTTTCTTCTTGTATCCGTTGAAAGGCTTCTTGGCATTGGCTTGGTTGTTAGAACCTCCTGGGATCTTTCCACTCTTCAGCCCTTCTTCGATTCTCTCACCGACGATCACCAAGTCAGAGAATCCAGCGGAGACACTACCGATCAGCTTTTCCTAGTATTGGCCTTGTAAAGTACCCATGAAGATGTTAATCAGTTCACGGTCAACAAGAGGTGGATGCACCCTTGCGGCTAGCTCTCTCCATCGTTGCGCGTACTCCTTGAAGGATTCGCTGTCCTTCTGAGTCATACTCTGAAGCTGAGTACGATTCGGAGCGAGATCTATGTTGTATTTGTACTGTTTGACAAATGCATCGGCTAGCTCGGCCCAAGTGCGCACACTGTTACGTTCCAGCTGCATATACCATTCGAGTGATGCCCCAGACAAGCTATCTTGGAAGCAATGAATCATGAGCTTTTCATCTCTGGCATAGGCAGCCATCTTGCGACAGTACATCTTCAGATGAATGTTTGGGCAACTGAGGCCCTTGTACTTCGAGAATTCGAGTACCTTGAACTTGGGAGGAATGACAACATCAGGCACCAAGCACAATTCCAAAGCACTGAAAGAATTTGAATTGTGCCCCTCCATGGCTCGGAGTTTCTCGGCTAGATCTCGGCACATCTTCATGGCTTCAGAATCCTGAGCAGCAACAGGACTGGCAATGGGGATAGCAGCATGATAGTTTTGAACGTCGTCATACTGATCCATCAGAGTATCTTCGATATGAGGAACTGGGATTTGCACAGCAGTAGGTTGGGCCTGCGGGATAACTCCAACAGTAACTCCAAGTGCTGGGATTGGCTGAGAAGTGTTTCCTTTGGCTGTGTTATTGAATTTCAACGGCATCCCATGAGGATTTGGAATTGGAACCAAAGGGATGGCAGTAGACCCCTGTCCTTGACCATTGTTGTTGACGACAGCGGCGGCTTCACGCTGTTCTTCCACTCTTCTGGCCGCGAGAATGGCTTCGAGGATCTGGTCAATCTTCCCTTTCATAGAATCCAACTCTTCCCTGAAGGCAGCTTGCTCCTGCTAAATCTGCTCCATTATTCGTCTTGTATTGGCTCTAGTTGCGTACTGGTGTCGAGGAATCAGCTTGATTTACTGGAGAGGAAGGAACTAAGACATAAGATTCTGTTGAAGGACTGGAAATGCAAAATGCACAACATATGAAATGAAATGCAAATGATATGCAAGATGCAATGCAATATACAAGATCCAGGATCACAGGATCACAATCAAACAATTTTGGAGCTGATAACTGTAACAGATCCACAACCACAATTTCCGATCAAAAAACTGACAGGTACAAACTATACGGGAAGGTCTAAACATTCTACCCATAAACCTACTTACGGGATGGTTTCTACGTTTGGTTCCCAGGATCACGGACACTAGTCGTATTAGTGTCACGCAACAGGCTGGCTGTATTACGACGGTAATGACGATAAGGTCTCTCCTGAGCGGGGTCCTCACGCCAGGCGCACAAGGAGCGAGTCCTTGGAGACTAACACTACACGACCACCAATATCGGAACTGGTGCTAACAAAAGGTTCCCAGAATCACGGACCCTTCATTAATTAAGTCGTGCAACAGGCTAGCTGTGTTACAACAAGATCTACGAATAGGTCTCCTCTGGAGGAGCTTTCATGCTAGGCCCACAAGGATCAAGTCCTCGGAGACTAACACTACTCGACTACCAATTCTAAACTATGTGTTCTCTCTGCTTTTACCAAAGCTCGGGCGTAGAGCCTTACTCATGACGTCATCCCAAGAACCGACAGGCCAAGATAACAAGCACAAATAAAGTCTACAGGAGAACAAATACATAAACGAAAAGGAAAGCAAACAAACACTCCTCACAAACCAAAAGATAGGCTTGACTCTCTCTTTGCATGGAGCAAAATGTCCCCAGCAAAGTCGCCAGCTGTCGCACCTCGAAAAATCACGGAGACATTTCGGAGAAACGACCCTCGCGCGAAAGGCGCGGAAATGCGGTTCGACAGAGTCGCCACCGAACTTTATTTATCCCGAATAAACAGGAGAGGAAAATATCGAGAAAACCTCTTGAAAACAAAGGATAGGAACAGGGCTGTCGCAACCAAGTTCCGGGTTCGGGAGTCGGTTACGTGAGAGGAAGGTATTAGCACCCCTCACGTACGTCGTACTCGACGGGAACCTCTTAAGGTATTTTGTGGGGAGTGTTGTTTAGGTTTACTTGTTTTTTCTCGTTGTTAAAGGTAGAATTGGTAGGTTAAAAGGTTTAAGACGCTAAGGGGAGATGGGTGGTTAGAGGATAGAGTGCTCGCCAAGGATTGGGGCCCTTGTGCCTACGTATGCTCATTCGGACGAGAATGAGAAATTAAAGCTTCGTAGTTTGACTACGGGAAAAGGATGGGGGATGGATGAAATAATGGAGGAAGATAGAAGTGTGCTCGCCAAGATCATCGCAATCTTGTGCCTACGTATCTTACATTCAAGAGTGAATGAAGAATCAGAGCAGTCGTAGTTCGTGGTAACAACCACGAAAAGTTGAAATTTGAATTGGGTTTGAAGTTGAGTTTGAAACGAAAGAGTGACTGACAAGCAACCCAAGAGCGTGCCTCAAGAGTTTGTCACTCGAGAATTCAAGGAATGCTAGATTCCAAGAACTCAATTCTTTCGGAAGTCGGGATAAATAGGTTAAATGATAAAGGGTTGGATATTTTGAAATCGAAAGAATGAACTAATAACAACTCAAGGGCGCGCCTCGAAAGTTACTTATTTGAATATTCAAAGAATGCTAGATTCTAAGAATATCCCTCTTTCGTAAGCTTAACAAAACGTCTGTAGAAAGAGTGATTCAAAAATGGAATGCGAGGCAAAACGAAGTTAGTTTGAAGTAGCTCGACGACGTGTCGAGGATTTGACCAAAGATAGAACCGACTTGACGACGTGTCAAGGGTTAGATTGTGAGAGAATGATATTGGTCCCTAAGGGTGCTTCCAATATCAAAACCACGAGGAGTTGTGAATGCGTGTACGAAATGTGGGTTGCGAATGCGTACGAGCATTTGACTTAGGAGAATGTTGGAAAATGATTGAGTTTGAAAAATTCGAACGGTTGAGTGAATAACAACTCAAAGGGCGTGCCTCGAGAACTATTCACTCGAAAATTCAAGGAATGCTAGACTCCAAGAATCTCCTTCTTTCAGAGTTTTAATCGAAAAGGATGTTGAGAAAGCGTTTGAGAAAATCAAAAGATTGAGTGAATAACAACTCAAGAGCGTGCCTCGAGAATTATTCTCTCGAAGATCCGAGGAATGCTAGATTCCAAGAATCTCCCTGTTTTGGAGTTTGATCGAGAAGATATTTTTAAAAAAATGATTAGAAGCGAAAAATGAAATAGTCTCGACTAAATTATCATCTATCAATAATTTGACTGATAATAATTATTAAAATCATCATTGACTAAAGAATAAGAAAAAAAGTGGATAGAAACGAAAATGAAAGTTTTGAAAAAAATTGGTCTCGGGTTTGTTATTATTTGTCAATAATTTGACAAACTATAACTTGGAGGTCTCGTCATCGACCCAAAGCGAGGAAAAGTGGACTAAAATGTTCAATAAAAAATGAGGAATAAAATTTAATCTTTAAAATATGTAAATCAAAATTCTTAAAAGATAAGATTAGAGAAAAAACATTTATAATATGTATATATACATAAAGTATTCTAAAGAGATTATAAAACAAATACTAGATATCAGTCTATTTTAAAAATAATATGTAAACATAATTTACATTTTAAGTATGACAAAACTTAAAACTAAGGTAATCAAACTTTAATATAATAAACAAAGAAATAAGTTTTTTTTTACCGAAACAAAGGGTGATGATTAAACCAGAGGATCCTTTGGGTCTTTGAGGCCCATCACCTCTCATCGTAATCTCCAGAAACAAAATAGTAAAAAGGAAAGTTGAAAGCACACGGCCAAGCACACGGACAAATCATTCACCCTGAAACGAAACAACGCGCTCTCGGTTTCCTTCATCATCCTCTATCTCCAATCCAGGTTATCAGACTCTTCTCCTCCATTTTTGCTCTATTTTTGCGGTTGTCTTGCTTTGGTTTCTCAAACTCTGAGTTTTGTTGGTTGGGGTCGATTGAAATGGGTTTGAAAATAGGTCTTAGAGTTTGATGGTTTATGGAGGTGAGTGGTTCGGAGTTGTTTGAGATTCGAAGAGGTTGTTTGAAGTTTCTGAACAGAGAGTTTGGAATGGGTAAGAATTTTTGTTTAAAGGGGGTTTGTGGGTTTGTGTGCTGGAAAAATGAAGAAGAACAAGGTTCAGGTGAAGGATTTGGGGCTTTCGGTTTGAATATCAAATGGGTTTTCAACTTATTGGATTCTGAAGGAAATATATGGAGGTTTGAAGGAAGTTTAAGGAGAAGAAAATGAGTTGAGGTATTTTTGAGGAAGAAGATGGTTTTGGTTAACAAAATAGGTGTTTTGCAGTGGGTCGGAGGCGATTCAAAGGTGATGACGTGTGTGCGTTTGAAGCTTGAGGAGAAGGAGGTTAGTGAAGTTAAGGTTTTTTTTTTAGAAGAAGAGGATTGAGTTTTTGAATCAGTTGAAAAGAAAAGGGTCCGTGAAGGGGGAAGGACGGGATTTTGCATATGTGATTTTTGCTTTTTCTCAGAACAATGAAGGCTTCTGTGTGGTTTTCTCCAGAAGAGGTAGCCGCAGATTTTGTATGGTATTAGGACCTTACTCCCTCCTGCAAGTTGTCATTGTGCCTTCCTTTTATGCAAGCCATTTTGTTGTTTTTGTACGATTTGGTGCTGCTTCCGGTTTTACAGCTTGTGCATTTGGATGGTTTTTTTTCGTACAAGTTATGCAGGTGTGTTTTGTAATTGTTGGGGTGTGTGTTTTTCATGGTGTTGAATTTTCTTTCCTGGTTTTGTCTGTTGTGAATGGACAAACATAGCAATTTCTTTTGTTTTCATTCATTGCAGGTCGTTGGTTTTGTGGGAAGGTTATATGATTTGGAGGTATTGGTTTTTGGGATTGTTGTTGTAGGTCACAAAATCGTGGCTGGTACTGTCCTTTTTAAAATTTTTCACAGCAGGTTATTATTGCAACATTGTCTGTGGTATTGCAGGTGGTATGGTTTTGCAAATCACAAAGTTTGTTATTCTTCAATTTGTCTGTTGTGGGTATAGGAAGTTGTGACTGGCTACTCGCGTTGTGGTGTAAAACGCGTTGCTTTATTTGCAATGTCAGATTGTGGCTTAGTGGGAAACAAATCCTGCGATGTGTACCTTCTTGTATGTGAGTAGAGGTTTTTACGTAAGGTGTGGAAATAAGGTATGTATTGTGTCGTTGGTTATACGTCCTTTTCTTTTGCAATTTTTGTGTGCGGTTATGGTTTTAGCAATTGGTGAGTGAGGTCTCATGTGCTGTGAAATGTTGATTCCTCATTCTTTAATCCATCTTCTATGATTTTGTGTTGCAGGGTATATAATGTGATTTGGCTCACTGCAATTTTTGAGATGGGCCATGTATGGGCTCGCTGAAGATTTAGGAAGAAGTTTACCATCATTGCTGTGATGCTGTTTTTCTTTTGGAGATGGTGGGTTCCAAGCAAATCACTTGTGGCGAGTTGCTACTGCGCTTTGGACGGTGTACTGTCGTACGTCAAAGCTCGGTTTGCAACGTTTTTTTGTCTGTTATGGATTAAAGATGCTTTTGGTCATTACAAATTAGAGGCTATCACATTGATGCATACAGCCTTGTGGGGTCTGCCCTGTCCTTGGTATTTGCTGTGAGAAATTGCTTTTTAGGGGTCTTTTGTGAGCTTTATTATTATGTGATGTATGTGCAATTTTCTTTATGGGGGGTATGGCAGCTGATAGGATTGTTTGTGCTGCAGGTACGTTGGAAAGGCAACTTTTTGTCGGTTAGTGAAAGAAAGACTAGTTGGTGTATAATGGCTTTGGGTGATATTTTGCTGCAAGTTGAAGGGGTGGCTTTTTTACTGCTGCTGAATTGTGGGACCACTGCTTGGATTGTATGGAAAACCACAATTTTGTTTTTTTTTTTGCTGGTGATGAGTCATGCTGCTACGAACTACTTCTAATTGTTGGAGCTGAAATTCTGATGAGGACTTGGTGCAATATTATCTCCTTGTTGTGTAATAAGCATTTCATGGCTTATGACAGAAATAATAATAAAAGAGAAGGCTTTGTTTTTACACTTGTAAATTTGGATTGTGATGCTTGCTGTATATATATTGTTTTTGAGTTTGTGATATTATCTTGGACTACAAGTATTCAAGGGCTATTTATGTAACTTCATTATTTCTTGTTGAATCTATAAAACAACAATAAAAATGACGGGCTTAACATCCTTGCATCAAGTTTCGGTTTGAATTATTATGCCACTTTGAACTCATCCGAAAACATGATGGCTCATAATAGCATGCATTTGAATCTCCATGTGGATTTATCCCAACAATCATACTATCCAAATTCCCAACATCTTTAATTGTGAACTAAAACCATAAATCAATTCCATGAATCAATCCCCTAATCAAATTTGATTTTGAATGAGCTTGAGTCTTGAACAGCATGTAGATCCTCAAAATGTAGGAACATGACTTGAAATTATGAATTGGACTTATCCAAACCCTAATTACCATTATACTGAGCTCTATTGATCTTTAGACATGAAACATCTGCACTTATCTCAACCTGACAACCTGACTCACACACAATTGATCTAACTTGACAAACCAAACCTAACTGTCACCCTGAATACACATCATTTGAAGTGCACACCGAAATCTTGACCTTGAAATAGAGCTTGTTTGACTTCAATCATTATAATAACTAGAAACAAAATATTATATTTTTTTGAATTTTCTGAAATGAATGTACAGATAAAATTTATACACGGGTAGGACAAATTTAGGGTATGACAGTTGCATTTTACATTCAATCAGTAGTAGATGTGGAAAACTTTGATCGAATTTCTCATGCTGAATCAGTGAAGAAGACATGGGATATTCTTTTCAAGTGTTATGAAGGAGGTGAGAAGGTTAAAGCCGTCAAATTATAGACGTTATGAAGGTATTATGAATTATTTTAAATGGGAGAAGAAGAAAAGATTGCAGGCTATGTCTCAAAGGTGCATAAGCTTGTTTATCTCATGAAAGGTTGTGGTGAAACTCTAACTGATAAGATGATAGTTAAGAAGGTAACATGTACATTGACCTCTCAATTTGATCACATTATTGTTGCTATTCAAGAATTCAGCAATCTTGAAACATTAAAATTGGAATATTTTTTTGGTTCGTTGGAGGCACGTGAAATGAGCATTATTGAAAGGAAAGGTGTTCAAGATTCGATGTAAGCACTACAGGCTCATACATGGAAGAAACATGGTGGTTCCAACAAGTTCAAAGGCAAAGGAGACAAGAATCTGAGTAAGAAGTCTTGGTCGAACCCTCAAAAGCATAAGATTGATAATAGGGCTTCTGAATCCTCGAAAAGAGGATAAGGATACTTCTACCAGAAAGACAAAGAAGAGAAAAAGGTGTGTAGTGATATAACTATGAAAAATGGGGTCACTTGACCAAGAATTGTTTGTACAAGAAATGCAATAATGAAGGAGAAAACCTTGCACGCCAAGATTCAGATGATTCTGAAGACATGGTGGTTATGGCTACAGTTGTAGGATGATTAGGTCGACACCAAGATTTAGTTTCTCGACACAAGTTGTTTGAATCACATGACTGGTCAAAAAGTGTGGTTAGCAAATTTTGACAATTCGAAGAAGAGCAAGGTCAAACTTGCTGACAATAACTCATTGTAAGCAGAAGGTACTTGTGACATAGCTATTCAAAGGAGCAATGGAGCAAAAGCTATGATCAAAGATGTACGCTATGTACCTGGAATGAAGTGAAATATGCTATGTGTTGGGCAACTGGTTGAAAAATGTTTCTCAGTGGTTATGAAATATGAAGCCTTGGAACTATTTGACACTCAGAATAATATGGTCTTAAAATCTCCTCTATCAAAGAACAGGACATTTAAGACTATGATCAATTCGACTGAGGTACAATGCCTAAAAACAGTTGTCGGCCACAAGAATAATTAGTTGTGGCATTTAAGATTTGTCCATCTGAATTTTAGGTCACTCAATCAACCGATTACTCAAGATATGGTAACCGGTATAACAAATCTTGAGATGCCCGACAAACTCTGTGAATGTTGCTTTGTATGGAAGAAATCCTAAAATTCCTTTGTTTTGACTATGCCAATGAGGTCCTCTCGTAGTACACTCAGATGTATGTGGCCCGCTCGAGGATCATACTATTGGTGGAAACAACTATTTTGTCTTATTTGTCGATGAGTATAGTTGAAAGCTTTGAATTTATGTGATCCTGCAAAAGGACAAAGTATTTGAAATCTTTAAGAGATTCAAGATTTTTGTCAAAAACCAAATTCAAAAAGATGATCAAGCTACTACAAACAGATGGAGGTGGCGAATACACATCCAAGATATTTGAGGAGTTATGTGCAGAATATGGTATCGATCATGGGGTAACTTCTCCTTATACTCCTCAACATAATGGAATAGAAGAAAAAAGAAATAAAATCATATTGGATATGGAGAGATGCGTGGTGAAGCAGAAGAACTTTCCAAAGTCCTTATGGGGTGAAGCTATCAACACAATTGTTTATATTCTGAATAGGTGCCCTACCAAGAAGCTAAAAAAACAAGGTTCCAAAAGAAGTTTGGAGTGGCAAACGACTATCAATGAGTCATTTGAAGGTGTTTAGCTCTATTTTCTACAAGCATATTTCTTATGTTAAGAGAAGGAAACTTGATTTGAACCTATGATTATGGTAGTATATCATAAGACTAAAGCATACAAGCTATTTAATCCAATGAATAATAAGATCAAGATGAGTCGAGACATTGTGATTGATAAGAATTTTTACTAGGATTGTAATTCATGTTATGTGACTAACAAGCCATTGATGGGCTATGAAGTTGATGAAGAAAGTAGTGAGCACAAAGAAATTCTAGTCGATAATGTTCCAATCACTACCGAAGTCGAAGTATACAACCGAAAAGGTGTGGCTAGCATAAGGCAAAGACCTCAAAGAACCAGAGTACTCCTAGTGAGGCTTCAAGAATGTGAAGTGGTTGGTGATGATGAAGTCACACCAGACAGAGATTTGGTTCATTTTGCTTTACTTGCAGGTGTTGAACATGTCCACTATAGCGAGGCCTTCAAAAATAAACAATGGGAGAAATTTATGGTCGAAGAGTTACAAGCGATTGAAAGAAATAATACATTAGAGTTAATCGAATTTCCAATAAATATAAACGCTATCTAAGTGAAACGGGTGTTCAAGTTCAAGCATAATGCTGACGGGTAGATAGAAATTCACAAGACAAGATGAATAGCTCGAGGATTTCTTCAGAGAGCAGAACTCAACTACTCTGAAGTATATGAACCAGTAATAAGATTGGAGACTACACGATTGGTGGTAGTCTTGGCATGTAAGCAAGGATGGCTGACATTTCACTAAGATGTGAAAGCAACATTTTTGAATGGTCCTCTAGATGAATAGGTATATGTCGCACAACCTCCTAGATTTGTGATAGAGGAGGAAGCAAGGAAAGTATACAGACTACACAAACCATTATATGGCCTTAAACAAACACCTAGGGCATGGAACAAGAAGATTGACTGATACTTGGTCAAATTGGGATTTATCAAACGGAAATTTGAGTATGGTGTCTATCTTCACGTTGTCGCGCAATATATAAAAATCAGCTGCTTATATGTCAATGACTTATTATTAACAAGAAATAGTTTGGAGAACTTGTCGAAGTTCAAAGAGTTGATGAAGAAGGAATTTTAAATGTCGGATATGGGAAATTTTTTGTACTTTATAGGCATGTAATTTCAAATTTTAAAGTAAGGTATGGTGCTATATTAAAGAAATTAGGTCAAAGAGATACTCATGAGATTCGGGATGGAATACTCGAATCTTGCATCCTCACCCGTCGAACCAAATTTGAAGCTGGAGAAGCATGGAGAGGAAGACAAATTCAAAGTCCATTTGTTTAAAAAAATTTCAGATCTCTAAGATATGTGTTCAACAGTCAACCTGATATAGGTTTCTCAGTTAGATTGGTGAGCAGATACATGGGTGAACCAAGAGTGTCACACATGAAGCTTGCAAGAAGAATCCTAAGATACCTAAAAGGATTGATAAACTATGGAATTTTGTTTCCACGAGATTCAGAAAGCAAAGAAGCTACAGTTACTTACTATTCAGATGTTGATTGGTGTGGAGATAAGGAAGTTCGAAGAAGTACAACTGGTTATTTCTTTCAAGTATTTGGTACCCGAATCTCATTGTGCTCGAGAAAAGAACCTATGGTGGTATTGCCATCGTGTGAGGCTGAATATATAGCCGAATCTTATGTTATGTGTCAAACAAACTAGATCAGATTTGTACCGGAAGAGATTGAGGTCGAAGTGAAGAAACCTTTTGTGCTCCAGATCGACATTAAGTCAGTCCTAAATCTTGCGAAGAATCCAATTCTGCGTGAAAGGAGTGAGCACGTCGAAGCTAACTTTCACTTCTTAAGGGAGAAGGTAAATCGAGGTGAACTTGAAGTAAGACATTGCTCAAGTGAAGCACAATTGGCTGACATTTTCATCAAACGATTGAAGATCGACAGATTCCTGAATTTGAGAACAAAATAGGAATTGTTCAGATTAACTATGATTAGCGGAGGTTCGACAACTTGGATTATAGGGGAGTATGTTATGATATAATCCAAATTGTGTAGTCCAAGCCCTAAGTTAATTAGAATTTAGGGTTTGTTACTTAGTATACAAGTTAGTTGTATATAAATAGATATAATTTATAATTCAATTTGTACAATCAAAATTCAATAATACAATTTTTATTTTTTTATTATTTTTCTCTCTATCTCTCCACGCACTAACAAATATCAATTATTTTTTATCTAATTATAGTCTAATTAATATTAATTTCATACCTATCTGTTTAACATATTCAACTTTATCTATATGATAATTATGAATCTCCCATACGAGATAAGGTGTATATTAAATATTATTAATAAAAACAAAAATTAATCAGTGTGAAATACTTAAATGAACACGCAAAAAGAATCCGAAGAAAAAAGAATTAATACTATTAAATTATAAGTAAAAACAACTTATAATTTAATATACTTTTTTTAGTATAATAAAAAACGTATAGTTTAGAAATTTTGGTGAAGATTGATGTTGAGCGTTATTCTTTAGGTATATGTGGTGAGTGTTTTTGAAAAAAAAGGAATATATTAGTATTACTAAGAATTGAACCTTGTAGTCATCATCGTTTACTTGTTGGTTAAACTAACTTCTGGCAAACCCCCACAATTATTTTATTCCAGTTTTGGAGTTTTGTTCTAAATTGATGTTATCTGATTTTTAATTACGATGACACAAGATAAAATAATTAATGTGACGTATACTAAACTTGTAAATTTAAAATTTTATTAATCTAAATTCAAATATTTTGACTTTAAGACCATTTGGTATGAGACAACAAATTAGAAAACATTTTAGCCACAAAACAAGGTTCAATGCATTTGTCACAAAACGTTGCTGGCCTCCTCTATCTGACTTCACCACAGCAAAACAATGGAAAGAAGAGTTGCAATTGTAGGGGCAGGAATCAGTGGCCTACTTGCCTGCAAATATGTTCTACAAATTGGTTTTCATCCGGTTGTTTTCGAAGCAGATGATGGTATAGGAGGATTATGGAGGCATACTATTGAATCTACCAAACTTCAAAACCCCAAAGAAACTTTTCAGTTTTCAGATTTTCATTGGGATTCTTCTGTAAAACAAGATTGTCCAAGTAGTCAACAATTGCTAGATTATCTTAACTCCTATGCTCAACATTTTTCCATTGTTCCTTATATTAGATTCAACTCTAAAGTCATTGATATTGATTATGTTGGTGAGTCTGATGAAGAAATGAAGTCATGGGAGTTATGGAATGGTGATGGAACTCCTTTTGGGTCCAAGGGAACATGGCATATTACCGTGCAAGATACTAAGAGTTTATCAACTGAGGTATATATGTGTAAATTCTGATTGTTGTTTTGCTATGAAACATTAGTCAGCGCAACACTGACTCCGACACGAACCTATTTTATATTACTTTGATTTATCTTTCTTGGGCTTAACTATTATAATATAAAACCAGGTGCATATAGCTGAGTTTGTTATTCTTTGCATTGGAAAATACAGTGGTTTTCCAAACATTCCTGAGTTCCCTCCTGGAAAAGGACCCGAAAATTTTGAAGGAAAAGTTATGCATTCTATGGACTACTCTGCCTTGGACAATGATATTGCTGCTGAATTGATCAAAAACAAGAGAGTTACAGTTATAGGCTCAGAAAAATCAGCTCTTGATATAGCTTCTGAATGTGCAAATGCAAATGGTAAGAATATACTTATTCACAATTATTATATTTTTCTCTTCTATTAATTTATTTTTTTCAACTCATTTATGATTTTTATATAGGAGTGACTCATCCTTGCACAATTATCCAAAGAACATCACATTGGTTTCTCCAAGATTTCAACATTGGAGGCATTAATCTTGCATTCTTATATTTCAACCGTTTTGCGGAGCTTTTAGTTCACAAGCCTGGAGAATCATTCCTGCTTTCCCTTCTCGCAACGTTACTCTCACCATTGGTAATACTATCTATCCTATTAAACACAATGGTTTTAGATTGCCGTAAATATCTCTCAATCAATATTCGTGCTAAAATAGACTTAATGGCCGTAATTGTAACAATCACATTTGCGACTACAACTGCAATTTAAAACCATCCTAAACACACATGTTTCATATACCTGTTGTAATTTGAGTAAAATTGTACTGAACATGTGGAAATTATTACATTCTTAATGTTCAGCGATGGGGAATTTCGAGGTTTGTTGAAACATATCTGAGATGGAAGTTTCCATTAAAGATGTATGGAGTGCTACCTAATCACAGCTTTCTTCAAGATATTTCTTCATGTAAAACTGGAGTACTTCCTGAGTTCTTTTTTGACAAAGTAAAAGAAGGATCCATTGTGATAAAGAAATCACAAAGTTTTAGCTTTTGCAATGAAGGCTTGATTATTGATGGAGATGCTAAGTCCATAGAAACAGATTTAGTTATTCTTGCCACAGGATATAAAGGTGAACAGAAACTTAGAAGCATATTCAAATCTCCAATGTTTCAAAGTTACATCAATGGATCAGTAAACTCAACAGTTCCTCTCTACAGGTTAGATATAAAATATGGTCAGTTTTTCTTATTATTGACATAAAAATGATTTTAATAGTATATATTTTTCACTAGTGTGATAGATGTGTGGGTTCTCTCACTTATAAATATGTAATTTTTATTTTTCTAATTAACGTAGGACTTCCCCACACTTTGTTTCTCAACACTTTTAACTCACACTTTTTTTCTCAACGACATACACTTGTACCGCCGTTGACACTTTGTTTCTCAACACTTTCAACTCACACTTTTTTTTCAACGACATACACTTGTACCGCCGCCGACACTTTTTCAACAGAACATGTCTCCTACCCAATACCATATGAAAAAGATTTTCAATACAAGGAAGTCAGACCCTCTTTCGAACCAAAAACTTCAAACCATTTTTCTAATCAAGCTGTTTCATTAATAACAATTGTCAAGCGGTATAAAATTATGTCAACTCCATAAGTTAAATGAAGTTTGATATAGATGTTTCAAGAGGCTCTTTATGACAACTGTCAAGGGGAAGTTGATATAAACTTTCTAGTAGTTTTTTACGATGGAATTTCATCAAGAACAATAAATCTCATGCCTCATCAGTTAGACTCATGCATAATATTGATTATTCGAGAAGTTCTTTATGACAATTCTCAAAGGGAGTGTTGATAGAAACTTTCTAGGTTAGTGATGTTGGAATTTCATCAAGAACAATATATCTCATGCCTCATTAGTTAGACTTTTCAAATTCCAGTTGAAGTGATAAACATCATTGAAATCAAACAAAAGAACTTGAAGTCTTGAAATTGTGAAAGAGAGAACATATGAAAGCCTACAAGATCCTGCGCTTAGAGCTTTAAATTGATCGGTAAATTGTAAAAAGAACCAAAGTAATTCTTGAAGTACAAAGTAAATGCACATACAAATTATTTCAAAACTATTTTCTCATTTGATAAAATCCTTTAAAACCTTCCTGAGCACGTTCTTAATTGGTTAAAAACTTAGTTAATCAATTAGAAATGTATTTTACATTAATTAATTGATTAAAAGTTTCTTTAATTTGATTAAATCTATTTGTAATGCCTCTTAATTGATTAAATGAGATATTAATGAACTAGGTGACGTGAAAAATAAAAATTTCCATATTTTAGTTGATTAACCGATTATCACTTATTGTTAATCGATTAAATCATTAATACGGTCAATGGATTGTTTCCATTTTTAACCATATTTTTTTCTATTTAAAGAAGTTTTTTCCTCGTTTCATTTCACACTAGCTTTTTAAATAAAAACCTTCATATTATTATTTCTACTCTCTTTTCTTCTATGAATCATTTTCGCTAAAGTTGTCTTAATGCCAAGAGAGTGAAAAGTTCATTCTTAGAGTTGTATTATAATAGTGATGTGCTTAGTTTTTCTTATTTAATATTGTGATTCTCTTAGTGTTATATCTTTGTAAAATATTTGAATGTCGCAAGTTATACCTAATAAAAACTTAGGAGAATGTTCATGAGATAAACCTGGTTAAAAGCTTTGTTTGTTGTTAGAATGTTTATGAGTTGATCATGTAAAATCTCAAGTTGATTTTAGTGGAAATTTGAAGGTGAAATTCTTAGGGACTTGAGTAACCCAAGTGGTTATAATGAACTAGGATAAATATCTTGTGCAATCTTTAACAGATGCATCTCAAACAGAGTTTCCTCAACTTTGCCTTTAAAATAAGGTTCCTCGCACTACAACATTTGTTCCCTATATATCTTTCCTTGAACTACCTGGCAAACATCTTCCATATTTTAAGGGAAGGAAATAGAGAAGATATTAGTAAAATGATTTACAATAATTCTTTCATAGTGTTCCTCTTTTACACCAAATGCCTCTCTCATCTTTCAGCTTTGAAATGTTGTTGGTTCTTCTTCTTTGGTCTACCTTTTCATGGGAGAATTTTGTGTTGCGGTCACCATCGCTAAGCCAAAGCACTCTACTTCATCTGACTTCAACAGTTTATTTCTTGGATTCTCCAACGCCTTGGTTGCTTTAATCTTCTCCTCTCGCTCAGCCCACATTGTTAGTTCTGTGTTTTTATTATTGGCTACATTTTGGCAAAACAACATGTTGTTAGCAAGATGTTAAACCAGATGTTCTGCCATGACAGTCAGACATCATGTTCAGCAGGATGTTATGACATGTGCCAGGACATGTTATATCAAAAATTTAGGGCGTGACTATTTTGGTATTTTTAGTGTGATTTTTGAGTGTGTTCTGATTCACACATGTGCATTATTCATGAGAGTATATTATGGGAATTTCTGTTATGACAGATTCTGTTAGTTTTCGTAAATAGGATACTTGAGCCATTTTAGGAAAGTTTGTATTTTATTCCTATTATTGTCAAAGATGATTTGTAGTGAGTTAAAGTTGATTATTGATGTTTTTACGCCTCAAGAAGCCAAATTCCATTAGGTCTGAAGGCTATTTAAAGAGAAGACCTAACCATATTGGAAAAAGGAACAACACATCAAGAATTTGGGGAATAAGGATTAGCCATGTTTTGGTTGGTCTTTAGGGTTTAGTGCTTGTTAATTGTATGTCACTCATGTATCTTCTAATGCATTGAGGTTGACTGATAGTTCATTGTTAATTGTCCACTCTAAAGCTTTTAAGAAAGAGTGTACTGTTCTTGGTTGAAGCTTTTAAGAAAAACCAAGTATTGTCTTGGAAGTGTGCTACTTCTATTGTTTGTTGTTGTTGAATTGTCATTAGAATTGTGATTGATTAGGAATTGAGAAGAGGGTCTCATATCTAGAAGGTGTCTTGGTAGAAGTTGCACAAGGTAGAGATTAGGCGAGAAGTTGTAAACGGGGGGGTTTAACTTTTAACTAATACTACCATAGTGAATTTCCTTCCTGGCTTGGTAGCTCCCAGATATAGGTGAGTTTCACCGAACTGGGTTAACAATTGCTGGTGTTAATTTTACTTTTCTGTCATTTAAATCTCTACACTTGTATTTGTGTGATCAATCTGTTTTGATCTCAGTATTGTGACATATGTCTCAACATTTGGTATATGCGTGCCAGAATTTCAATTGGCATTAGAGCAGGTCACCATGTTTTGTTTTTTCGGTAAGTTCCAGGGAGTTTGTAGTTTGGTACTATGGACAAGGAAGGAGGAGGAAATGTTAATAGGCCTCCAGTCTTGGATGACACTAATTATGACTATTGGAAGGCACGTATGGTGGATTTCTTAAAATCTATGGATATCAAAACTTGGAAGGCTATCATCAAGGGTTGGGAGCACCCTGTGGTTAAAGATAAAGATGCACAGAAGACTTTGAAGCCAGAAGAGGGTTGGACCAAGGAGGAAGATGAGACTGCTCTTGGAAACTCCAAAGCCTTTAATGGTTTATTCAATGGAGTTAACAAGAACATGTTTAGGTTAATCAACACTTCTACCGTAGCTAAGGATGCTTGAAAAATTCTCAAGACAACTCATGAAAGAACATTCAAGATTAAGATGTTTATATTTCAGCTTCTCACTACCAAATTTGAGAATCTGAAGATGAGTGAAAATGAAAGTATTCATGACTTTCACATGAAGATTCTTGAAATAGCTAATGTCTTTAGTGCCTTGGGAGAAAAGATATTACAAGAAAAGCTGGTTAGGAAGATTCTCAGGTCTCTTCCCAAGAAATTTAATATGAAGGTCACAACCATTAAAGAAACCAAAAACATTTGTAATTTGAGAGTTGATGAGTTAGTGGGGTCACTTCAAACCATTGAAATGACCATAAATGACAAAGCTGAGAAAAAGAACAAAAGCATTGCTTTTGTTTCCAATTCTAGAGATGAAGAGAAGGAAAGTGAAATTGATACAAATGAAGGGATGGCCAATGACATTGTGTTTCTAGGAAGACAATTCAATCAAGTACTGAAGAGAATAGAGAGTAAGTCGAAACCCAATGTCCAGAACATCAGTTCTAACTCCAGCAGGAACTATAGCTCTCAAGGAAGAGTAAGAACTAAAGAAAGGAAAAATCATAATAGAGGAGTTAAATGTCATGAATGTGAAGGGTTTGGACACATTAAAGTAGAATGTCCTACTTATCTGAAGAAACAATCTAAGGGATTGACAGCCTTGTGTCCTGAAGAGGAAAGTGAAAGTGATAATGAAACAGTAAAATGTGTAACTTCCTTAACTGGGAGATGGGCATCTGATGTAGAGTCCAGTGATGAAGAGATTCCTTATGATGAAACAGTATTTTCCTACAAAAATCTGTGCATTAAGAGTGAGAAACAACAGGAACTTATTGCTCAACTTCAGTTTGTAAAGGAAGAGTGTGTGTCCAACATCTATAGTCTGCAGGATGAGGTGACCATGCTGACCTCCAAGCTTGAAAATATGACCAAGTCTATAAGAATATTGAATAATATCTCTAACCTGTTAGAAGAAATTCTTCAAGTTGAACAAAAGGTTGGTGACTTAAGAGGCATATTGTTTAATAATCAAATTCTGAAAGGAGACACTAAGTCTACCAAACCAGTTTCAACTGGGAGGGTCAAAAAGCCAAAGATGTAAAAACAATTGTCTCAACATCAAGGCAGGAATAAGGTTAGTAAAAAGGGAAGCAAGGTCCAGCATTTGAGATGTCATTATTGTGGTAGGGTTGGCCATATCAAACCTTTCTGTTTCAGACTGCATGAATATCCTAGGGCATGTGCTTAGCCCAAGGTTAGTCATGAATCATTGAAGAATACAAAGAGATGGATTCCCAAAGAGACTATCAAATCTCTTATTGCCCGTACTTCTCTTAGAGCTTCTGCCAAAGAAGACTGGTATTTTGATAGTGGGTGTTCTAGACACATGACTGGTACAGAAAACTTCTTGGTCAACATTAAGTCACACTTTACTAGTTATGTCACTTTTGGGGATGTTGCAAAAGGATAAATCCAAGGAATTGGAAAACTAGCTTGTGCATGATCTCTTAGTCTTGAAAATGTGATGCTTGTAAAAGGATTGACTGCCAACTTGATAAGCATAAGTCAATTGTATGATCAGGGTTTAAATGTCAACATCACTAAGTCTGAATGTATGGTCACTAATGAGAAGGATGAAGTTCTGATGAGATGAGTCAGATATAAAGACAATTGTTACTTGCGGACACCCCATACAACAAGGAATTCTCCTACATGCCTACTGTCTAAAGAAGATGAAGTTCAACTATGGCACCAGAAACTTGGTCATTTTCATCTAAGAGGAATGAAGAAAATTTTTTTAGTAGAAGCAATTAGAGGAATTCCCAAGCTCAAGATAGAGGAAAGAAAAATTTGTGGTGAGTGCCAAATTGGAAAGTAAACCAAGATGTCCCATCCTAAGGTTCAACACTGACCACTTCAAGAGTGTTGGAACTTTTTCACATGGATTTAATGGGTCCCATGCAAGTTGATAGCCTTGGTAGAAAAAGGTATGCTTATGTTGTTGATGACTACTCAAGATTTGTGAAATTCTGGTATCAGATATTAGATGTCGAAAGAGATGTTCCCGACACAAATATTTGTATAATAAGAACAAAGATAAACAAAAATAATTGTAAAGAGACACAACAATTGTTAACCCAGTTCGGTGAAACCACACCTAAGTCTGGGGGCTACCAAGCCAGGGAGGAAATTCACTACCAGTAGAATTAATTCAGAGCTAAACTCCCAGTTTACAACTCCTCACTTAATCTCTATCCATGCAATTTCTTCCTAGAGCACACCTAGACAAGAGACACCTCTCACTCCCCCTCAATCACAGCAGTGATAACAGTCAATAAAATAAGAAGACTTTAGAAGACACTCTTCAAAGTCACAGCTTGATCTGGCTGAAAAGCTTCAATCAAGTACAATACACTCTTGCTTACAAGCTTTGAGTGAACAATTTACAATTAACAACTTAGTCCAATTCACACAGTAAACAATGAGTGAATGGCTCATAAAACTAACACACACGAAGGCTTAAGATCCACACACTTTTAATCCTTGCTTCCTTGGTCTTTAAGCTAGGGTTTACGCCTCTTTAAATAGCAATGTAGAATGGGCTTGGGCTGTGGCAAAAGTAACAACAGGATTTGAGAAGATTCCAATATTCATCAATAGCAACAGATTTAATTTGATCAATCAGATCTAATCAAATCATTCTTTCAATCTTCAATCAATCTTCTGAGAATAACTCCAAATCAAATCAAATATGATCCATAATAAGTGTATCAGAAACATTTTTTAAAACACCACTAAAACCTCGCAGATTCCACACCAGAATAGTGCAACAAACTTGCACATAAAGAAATGAACAGACAAACATATTCATACATAAAGTTTTGTCCATGAGTGTTAAGACATCTTGTTTGACATCATGAGATAAGTCCTGTTAAAAAGTCCAAAGCAACCTGCTGATCGTGACAGACAGATGTCACGACATCCTGTAGGACATCTTGTGATTACACCAAGTTTTACCAAAATGCCTACCAATCAAGAACTAACAATTTGCATGGGTGCATTTTATCAGAGAAAAATCAGATGTCTTTGAAGTCTTTGAGGGATTATGTCAAAAGCTTCAAATAGAGAAGGAAAGCAAAATTGTCAGAACTAGAAGTGATCATGGAAAAGATTTTGAAAATAGTAAGTTTGCTGATTTCTTCTTCTTTTGAAGGCATCAGTCATGAGTTTCCATCTCCAATCACTCCTCAGCAGAATGGGGTAGTTGAGAGGAAAAGTATGACTCTTAAAGAATCTGCTAGGGTCATGTTTCATGCTAAGCACTTGCCTTATCATTTTTGGGCTGAAGCAATGAATAAATCCTATTATATTAATAATAGAGTTACCTTGAGAACTGATACTTCAACCACTCTCTATGAATTATGGAAGGGAATAAAACCTACTGTCAAGTACTTCCAAATCTTTGGAAGCAAATTTTATATTCTGGCTGATCATGAACATAAAAGGAAAATGGATCCTAAAATTGATGAAGGGATTTTTCTAGGCTATTCCACAAACAACAGAGCCTATAGAGTATTTAACACAAGAACCAAAACAATGATGAATTTTATTAATATGGTAATAGATTACTCTACTATAGAGAAGCATATAGATGTTGAAGATGATGTTGAAACATCACCTCAGGTGACTGTAACAAAAGAAAATGATGGTGACAATAATCTCAACAATGATCCTGTCATTGTGGAAGATGGTGACAATCAGACAAGTAAATGGCCCTCTATCAGAATTCAGAAGGATTATCTCAAAGAGCTCATAATAGAAAATGCTAATGAAGGGGTTATTACAAGGTCAAGATAAGTGATATCCAATGCTTGTTTTGTTTCAAAAATTGAACCTAAAAATGTGAAAGAAGCTCTAACTGATGAATTTTGGATCAATGTCATGCAAGATGAATTGAAGCAGTTCAAAAGGAATGAAGTTTGGGAGTTGGTTCCTAAACCTGAGGGAACAAATGTCGTTGGAACAAGTTTGGGTATATAAGAATAAGTTTGATGTAAATGGAGTGGTTACCAAGAACAAGGCCAGACTTGTGGCTCAAGGGTACACTCAAATAGAAGGTGTTGACTTTGATGAGACCTTTGCACTAATTGCTCGTCTTGACTCTATAAGACTCTTATAAGGGGTAGCATGTTTGTTGAGATTTAAGCTATATCAGATGGATATAAAAAGCGCCTTCCTGAATGGGATCTTACAAGAGGAAGTTTATGTTGAACAGCCAAAAGGATTTATGGATTCCAATTTTCCAAATCATGTTTACAAACTAAAGAAGGTTCTTTATGGTGTAAAGCAAACTCTTAGGGCTTGGTATGAAAGACTAACAAAATTTCTGGTCAGAAATGGGTACAGAAAAGGAGGAACAAACAAGACCTTGTTTGTTAAGGAAATGGATAGCAAGCTCATGATTACTCAAATATATGTTGATAACAATGTTTTTGGTGGAATGCCATACCAGATGGTCCAATATTTTGTCAAACAGATGCAATCTGAGTTTGAGATGAGTCTAGTAGGGGAATTGACTTGTTTTTACTATGCCAAGAACATAGTAAAGAAGTTTGGCATGAAAAAGGTCAGTCATAAAAGGACTCTTGCACTTACTCATTTGAAGCTTTCTAAAGATGAAATGGGATCAGTGTGGACCAAATTCTTTACAGAAGCATGATAGGAAGTTTACTATATTTGACTGCTAGTAGACCTGATATCACATTTGTTGTTGGAGTTTATGCTAGATATCAAGCTAAGCCAAAAGTTAGTCACATCAATCAAGTAAGGAATGTTTTAAGGTATGTGAACGATACTTGTGAGTATGGAATGTTGTATTCACATGGTTCTGATGCCATGTTGGTTGGATATTGTGATATTGATTGGGTAGGTAGTGTTGATGATAGTGAAATTACCTCTGGTGGGTGTTTCTTCTGGGGAAACAACCTTATTTCTTGGTTCAGTAAAAATCAAAATTGTGTATCTCTATCCACAGTTGATGCTAAGTGTATTACAGCAGGAAGAAGCTGCTCTCAACTACTTTGGATGAAGCAGATCTTGAAAGAGTACAATATCAAACAAGATGTCATGATATTGTACTGTGATGACTTGAGTGCTATCAATATATCCAAGAATCTTGTTCAACATAGTAGGACAAAATATATTGACATCCAGCATCACTTTATCAGAGATCTTGTTGAAGAAACATTGATCAGTCTTGAACATGTAGCCACTGGGAAGCAACTAGCTGATATTTTCACTAAAGCCTTGGATACAAACCAATTTGAGAGTCTAAGAGGAGAACTAGGAATTTTCATTGTTGAATAATAATACCAATTATCCTTAATTATGTAGGATGCAAAGAAAAGAAGAGCAGTGTTGTCAAATTTGTGGCTAAAAAGGGGGAGTAGTAGTGGTAATGATAATGTTGATACTGTAAGAAATAAAATGTATCAGAGTGTGAATCACAGACATGATCATTCCTGTCATATGATTTCTTTTGTGTTGCATGGAGGCTTGTGTTGGTGGTGTTGGGATGTTATTATTTTTGTCCAGACAACATTTCATTTGCTATGTCTAGGAGAATGCATTATTCTCTGCAGTTGGTTGTGATGTTTAGGGGGAGTGTGCTTGTGCTTGTGTTTGGTGTTATTGAAGTGTGGTTCTATTGTATGAAATTACATGAGTTCATGTTCATGTATTCTTTTTTGGTGATTTGAGTTTTCTCCTTCAGATGGAGTATTGATTATGTATGACAGGGGGAGCTGCGTATCTGTTTGAACTGTAGCTGCAAAGTTGCAGTTTGTACAAAGCTTACATGTTCTCATGTAGCATGTGTTGTTTTGTGATGTCAGACCAGGTGTCTTGACATTGTGTTGTCTGATGTGTTATTTTGTTTTGATGACATTTTGTTTGGGTTAATGTCTCTTGTTGTCTAGGTTTCTTTGTTTCCATTTGTTTCCGCTGGATATGCCTCTGATGTGTGCTAAGATTGTTTTTGCCAAAAATTTCCAAAGGGGGAAATTGTACGTTTTGTGTTTTTTTTTATTGGCTACGTTTTGGTAAAATAACATGCTGTTAGCAAGATGTTAAACCAAATGCTCTGCCATGACAGTCAGACATCATGTTCAGCATGCTGTTGGGACATGTGCCATGACATGTTATACAAAAAAGTTAGGGTATGACTACTTTGGTATTGTTAATGTGATTTTTGAGTGTGTTCTGATTCACACATATGCGTTATTCATGGGAGTATTTTGTGGGAATTTCTATTATGACAGACTCCGTTAGTTTCCATAAAAAGGATACTTGAGCCTTTTTAGGAAAGTTTGTATTTTATTCATATTATTGTGCAGAAAGCTTTGCAGTGAGTTAAAGTTGATTACTATTGTTTTTGCACCGCAAGAAGCCTAAGTCTATTAGGTCCGAAGGCTATTTAAAGAAAAGACCTAACCCTATTTGAAAAAAGAACAACACGTGAAGAATTTGGGGAATAAGGATTAGCCGTGTTTTGGTTGGTCTTTAGGGTTTAGTGCTTGTTAATTGTATGACACTCATGTATATTCTGATACATTGAGGTTGACTGATTATTCACTGTTAACTGTCCACTCTAAAGCTTTTAAGCAAAAGTGTATTGTTCTTGGTTGAAGCTTTTAAGAAAAACCAATTAATGTCTTGGAAGTGTGCTACTTCTATTGTTTGTTGTTGTTGAATTGGCACTGGGATTGTGACTGATTAGGAAGTGAGAGGGGGATCTCATATCTAGAAGGTGTCTAGGTAGAAGTTGCACAAGATAGGGATTAGGGGAGAAGTTGTAAACGAGGGAGTTTAACTTTGAACTAATATTATCATAGTGAATTTCTTTCCTTGCTTGCTAGCTCCCATATGTAGGTGAGTTGCACCGAACTGGGTTAACAATTGTTGGTGCTAATTTTGCTTTTCTGTCATTTAAACCTCTGCACTTGTATTTGTGTGATCAATTTATTTTGATTATAGTGTTGTGACATCTGTCTCGACATCTGGTATCTGCGTGCCAGAATTTCACACCTGATATCTTCTTTTAGAAGATTCTCTATGCACCTCAGTTTTGCCTTAACAACACTAGTACTTAGTTCTTTGAAAGAATTCTCAATTTCGTTTATTATTTTGAGAATATTGACCCCAACTCTTCACATTTGCTATATATCCCTTGTTAACACCTCTTCAAACCTGACGATTGAGACTTTCTTTTTTCAATTACAAACTAAAAGGGCTTCCAAATCAATACAGAAGACAACATGATCATATCTGAATCTTGGGAGATATTGGACTTTAACAATTGGAAATTTGTTCATGAAGTTGCGAGCACCCTATCGAGACGACATTGAATGTTATCAATATCTTGCCTTCCATTGGCCCAAGTATATTTGTAGCCCTCGAAACCTAGGTCTGCAAACCCACATTCTCCTACAACTTTCCTCTTCCAATTCAATTGACTATTAGATATGCACGATCCTCCCTTATTTTCCTCCTCTGAGAGCACATCATTGAAGTCTAAAAAATATACCCACCTTTCCGCACTCTCCCTGTCCAGCTTCTTAACTAGATCCCATGTTTTCCTCTTGTAATCCTCTTTAGGGTAGCCATAAATCCTAGAGAATAATCATGGTTGATATTCTTCCCCATCTATCACATAACATCCAATGTAAATCTAAGAGTTGGAGAGAATAATAACCTTCAAATTCTCTCTCTAAAGCAAAGCCACACCACTTTCTCTACTCTTCCCACTACCGCTACAATCAACAGCTTGATAGGAATCAAAACGATATTTTCTTCGAATTCTTTGTACCTTAAAATATTTCAATGTGGTCTCCATCAAAAGACCATTGTGGGATTTTCTAAACGCGGAAGCCTCTACAAGGCTTGAACGATATAGGGACTCCTAACCTCCTATAGTTCCAGCTCAAAATTTTCATTGGTGAAGGTGGTGTTAGTCCTCCAACACCATCTCAAGTCCTTTTAATATGTCATTTTCTTTTCTTTCTATCTTGTTTCTCTTTTTATCTCTGCATTCCATGTCATCCAAGGAACCTTCTTTAATAATAACTTTAACTAACTGGCTTTTCTTGTCAGCAAATTCAAGGCCTTTAGCTTGGACTTGCTTCAGCTTCCTCCTACTCTTTCTCTTTCTTCAAGTCTTTCATTTCACCCTCACTTCCTTCTCCTCTTGGTAGTTCCTTGGTAGGTGAACCAGTTACGACTATCGCCCCCAGAGATTCAGCCATAGTTTCTACTTACAAATCTCAACCTTTTTATTTATATTTTCAAACTACAACGTTTGAGGGGCCATGACTGATATGGACTTTCTTCTCCTTGTTTGACTACTATTTCTCCCTCCTTCTCTTTCCTTTCAGACTCACATCTACTTTGTCTAGAAGAAACTTAAAACAGACTTTTGCTACGAGTCCCAGAGCTTGATTCAAGTGGCCTTTGTTCTTGAGTTGATGCCCTTGCTTCCCACACAAGAGTAGAATGTGGATAATCGTTCGTATTTGAAATAGACCCTATATGTTTTCTCCTTGAACTGCACCATGGTTCCCCATTTTAGTAGTTTTTTCAGGTCAATCGTGACTTTAATCTTCAAGAACTTTACATTTCGATGAGCTTCTTTAGAGTCCATTTCTTCAAAGGATCCGAGGATATCACAAATCTTCTTAGCCAATCTTTCTTATCTCGACATTAAATAAAGATCATAAACCATCACCTAAAAAGTGCCAAAATGCAGATCCAATCCTGACGGTTACTCTTCCCCTTGAAACTCGATCAAGAATCAAGATGTTTCGATCAAAGCTCCATAGATCGTTTTGCAACACAAATTCTGGATCTCTCTTCGTTGAAAACTTCAAGAGAAACAAGTTCGTGTTGAGTTCTTATGTCTCTACATGGTTTTTGATTCTCTAAGCTCCCACTATGGTGTTGATGAACACTCTCACATTAAAACTATTTTTTGTCCAAAGTTTTCCAACTAAGGTTCGCTGGAAAACTTCCGCTCTAGAGACTTCGTCGCCTTCCGCCATTACACCCCCTTCTTCCTCCTTTGACAATGAATGGTTTCTCCATTTATCCATGACTAAAGAGTAACCGATTAGACCACTAATCAATTTGGAACTGTAAAAGACATACTCTTGTACAACCCCTGAGAAAACGAGATACAAACCCGCCATATGTAGTGGAGATAAACCAGACAAAAATAAGAGGAGAAAGAAAACGCTGCTGCTAACCCTAGGTTAACGGTGGAGGACAAACACAATACGTTTTAGATAGGATGTTATATCAATATTATTTATGATATCCAATTCTTATCGCAACAGGATGTTAATCCCAATATTATTTATGATATCCAAAATTAACATTAATTTTACAATTTCAGGCAAATAATTCATCCTCGAATCCCACAACTGGCAATAATAGGATACGCAGAGAGCTTATCAAATATTTTTTCTAATGAAATGAGATGCCAATGGTTAGCACATCTTTTGGATGGAAACATTGAGCTGCCTAGTATTAGAGAGATGGAAAAGGATGTCAAAATATGGGAAGATAACATGAAGCAACATACTAAAAACTCGAATTTGAGGTCATGCATTGTTACTTGTGGCATATGGTATAATGATCAATTATGTAGAGACATGAAATGCAATCCCAGAAGAAAGAACAATATTTTTGCAGAGCTTTTTGAACCATATGGACCATCTGATTATAATGGTCTTGTTCGTAAATGAATATTTATTTAAAATCATGTATTTGTGGACACTATGATCTTTTAGTTTTATTGAATATTCATACTCAAATGTGTTGGACCAATAATTTATACGACGAAATCATCAATATATTACAGGTAATTCATTTTTACACTCGTTCACTAAAATCTTATAAACTTAATTTCAGAAGTTATCCATTTTATTTTGAATTAGAAACTATTGGAATACAATACTCAGATGTAAAAAATTTAAAGGCACATCTACAACATGATGTTATTTACAACATGATGTAGTGCAATGGAAGAGTGGGATATGCTAATTTTTGCATATTAGATTTGTTCATAAAGTGAATTAAGAAAAATTGAAGACTTAATATTTTTTTTTGTTTTTTATTTTGTCTTTTTTGTGACATTGTAGTTTATTTTGGTCCTGTATGTTAAAAAAATATCACATTAATCTTCGACTCTTTAAAATATATCCAGTTAATTTTTTGTCTAATGAACGATAAAAGAAAGATAAAAACTAATTCTTAAATTTGTTATTAATAAATACAAATTGTTAATATAATCCGTTTTTAACAGCAGAACAAATAAAATACTAAAATAACATACGAAATTTAAAAAATAAAAAAAAAACTAAAAAAAATATTAAACCAAAATTGAATGAACACTTATTTTCTATCTTCTTAGTTGTACTCAGTTTAGCGTTTATGTTTGAATATATTTAGTTTTTTTTATAAAGATTGACTTTTAAACTTATACTTTTTATCTTATTTGTATATTTTTAATATGAAAACTCATTATAGGTAGGTTTATAAGTAATTTTCCAAAAACATGAAAAAAAATCAATCATTGTATAAAATCACATCTATAGATTTAGAATACACCAATATTATTAAGAATGACCTTTGAATTATTTGTAAGACATTTATAATTTTTGATGCAAAGAAATCAAAAGTGTCAAAAATAAATGATATTAAAGTATATTGATTATTCGAACAATGCAGTGATATATTTATAAAGGATCTACAAAAGCGAGAGCACTATAGCTCTTAGAGGAAGCGGAGACCACCACTACCACAAAAAATCTATTTTATCTCGATTAGAAATGAAGGTTAACCTCCGTTTCGTATGCGAGAAAATGAATGACGTCATGAAATGTGCACCATTATACCCCTCGAACGAGACTCCACTGAGGAAAAAGACTAAATGATAATAGATTTGATCATCGACAACTACAATTTTATTATTTTCAGAACATGATGAAGCGCTCCACATTCTCTCTCAGTTTTAAGTAAAACTGAGATAATGGAGCAGTATTATTTGATAGATTTAATTGAATTAGATAGATACAAATCATAGTATATTATTATTATGCTACAAAGTAATTAAGAATAATTAGAACAGTGTACCTTATAGAATTTGAAAAGTTATCGACGGTAGATTGGGTGAAAGTTTTACTATCCTTATTGTTGTCTACGATTTTCAGAGTATGTTAATTGTAACATCCTAATTTTTCATAATCTAAATAATATATCTGATTAGATTTGAGATATTAACATCGCTAATTATTAAAAACTAAATATTAAAATTAGCCTCTATAATAATTAATTTATCAATTAATTATTCTTTATTTTCATTATTGATATTATTATTCAATTTGAATATCATCGTTTCATTTTACAAACTAAACTTTAAAATTGAAATTAATACTTAAAATACTTAAATTTAAGTTAATTAATTATTCATATTATGTTTATTATTGTTGTTGTTGTTTTGTTATTATTATTATTTTATTTTATTTGAATATTATCATTTTACTCTACAAACTAATTAGTAAATAAAATAATCTTAAATTAATAAATATATCAAACAATTATCCTTATTATTATTTTTATTATTATTATTATTATCATTTTATTTTTATAAAAGAAATATATATCTCATTTTTCTATTAATATCCTACCTGATATTATGTCATGAAACATTAAGATATCAAGCTCACATACTTTTTCATAAATTATTTTCACAAAGTCATACTAGAACATCTAAAAACTATTTAGGTAAGATTAGTAAATATTTGATAAAGACATATTTAATAGCCAGAGTTGAAAAGTTAGAAGGTATGGGGAAAAGAAGATATATTTATATTATTTTAATATTATACAACTAGTATAAATAGGGGTCTTAATTTCCACCCCATTTTCATTAATTCATTCACAAATCATCTTTCTTACCTCTTTATTTATTTCCTTCTCTAGTTTCTTCATATAGCAATATTAGTTTTAGTTATCGAAAGTCTCACGGTGTCGGTTCGTAACTTTTAGAGTTACTTTGTGGTAAAAGTTCTTCTAAAGTTTCAAAGGAGTTTTATACGTCAAAGTTATGCCCAAATCATTTTCATAAGTAATCAGTAAGCCGTTATAATGTTCATTTTATTTTAATTATATTATTTTAATTATGTTATTTATATAAAGATTATTTTAAAATTTCTATGCAAATTTCGTTCGACGTCGAGATATTGAACTTATAAAGTCCAAAATAAATTTTATCATTTTAAGTCGTTATAATGCCCAAATATTATTATAATTTAAATGTTATTAGAAATATACTCTTTATAACTTTCTAAAACTAACAAATCCAAAAGGAGGTATAGTCTAATTTATATTTGACTTTAATAATTATTTAAATATAATGGAGGTTATTATTATATATTTTAATAAATAAATATTTCAAGTTGTAACGGGATTATGTTCAATTAACCATAAATTATATTCTAACTATTTTATAAATTTCGTACAATCCAACGGTTATCGTAAATTAGGTTCTTGACAAAGATCAGACAAAACGCTCGTGGACTTTCAACAACGCTCAAAAACAAAAGGTGGGGGCAAGATTTCATATACTTTGAGACAGTTAGCATAAAATATCTTAATATATATGTGTGTAGTGGTGACTTAAGCCTTACTGGTGATAAATAAGTAAGGAGAGCCTATTCTCGAATAATAATTTTCAAAATCACTAAGCGAGGTTACGCCGGTCTTAATTATTTATCATAGGAATAATCTGTGACAATTTGAGGTTGTATCGTGCTTGCATTGTTTGATTAATTGTTTAATTATTTATTTTATTTATACTTGAATGATTGTGATTGATAGTCTAAGGGAATAATTTATTAATGAGAAGACAACATTGCTAGATATTAAGTATTAGATCCCCAATAACAAAAGGAAAGTTGGATACACCGAGTAGTTGTATTTGGTTAGGTTCTATCTAAGGAAAGACTTGGTCGACTATGTCAGTTACGGTCCACCTCTCTTACCTGGAAAGTTAACCATACAATTATTCATTGTACAAACTGAACTGATTATGCAAAGATAAGGATCATGCCAAGAAGAAATATGGCAAGACATTTGATAGATTTTGGCACTCAACCTAAGTATCTATATAATAAGTATAACCTGAAAGGTTGAAACGATATTTCCCCATTATTAACTTAATACTTATGGTTGAGAGTTGCCACAAGATGATTAAGTGATCATATAGACTTGCATTAAGGAATTTGTAAGTCCACTTTCGTGCGGTATAGGACGTACGAGGTTGATCGGTCGTCTATAATCCCGACGGGGATTATTATCCATGCATGCTAGGCAAGGCAAGGTTTTTGGCCTGAATTCTTATGGACAATCGACTTATAACACCTAGACTCCGTGTGAAGTTAGGTGGCGTAGCTCTTGGTAATTAGGAGTACGTTGGTGGCATGTGGTCTTGTGATATTTGATCTTGGTAAATGGGATAGATATCATTGTCAGCGTTTAATGGCTTGAGTCAGCATATAGTTCAGGGATGTATTAGAATAAATAGAAATATGATATATGTAATTATGGGTTAAAGATACGCTTGTTTGAATAATTATGGTTTTCATATATATTATTATTTTACACATTCATTCTCACTTTTAAACTTGTACATAAATCTTAACCATGTGTTCTTTTGTTTTGCATTTTGGGTTATTTTATGACTATCAGACAACGAGCTCGAATCTTACTTAATTTCCAACAGTTCAGAAGGAAAGGATATGAAGTGACATAGAAATGGGTTACTATAACATCATATCCCTACTACTACAGTCAGTATAAGTGTCAGTCTTATTGGACTTAGGAGATCCTTTTTGTTATGCTTTCTTTTAGTTTCTTTTCTGTACTTTTATTTTATGATTTATCTATGTGGCAAGGCCACTAGTCTTAACGATGTCAAGCTTTATGTAAAATATATTTGAAGCATATGTATGTGAAACAATATGTTTTTTTATTAATTAAGTCTTTTTATTTAAAAGTTTCAAATTTTTGGTATTTTTTTTAAGGGTTTCATTAGAATTTTACTAATGGGACATAGGCTGTCTCATTAATTGTCTAACGAAGAGACACTTAAATAGCTAAATGGATGAGGGCAGCATCTCTCATTGGGCTTAACTGAATGGTCCAACCCATCACAGTACATTCAAGCACAAAATCCAATCAAACAATTCATCTATTTAGTGTTTAATAACAATAAACCATAATATAATTAATTAATAATTAATTATGTCAATCCATATTTGATTAGTTATATAATTAATCTAACAATCTTTCACTTGGATGACAATAATTAATTATTAAAATATTAATCTTAATATTACATTACTAACTATGGTCAAAATCTAATCAATTAAAAGAGAAGTAATTTTCGACATTGCATAAATTGTATCTGATAGAGAGAGAAAAATCATACATGTTAAAGACTCACAAGTTATATAAAGAATGATGAATTTAGAGTAACATATTTAAGTTAAGAGAATATGTTATAAAGAATGACCCAAGCATATAAAAATGCTATTAATAAACTCTCACTAACCTAAAATATCATAAGACTTATTGATGTGTATAAGTGTGTGGTCAGTGATTTTACTAATTAGTTTCAAATTAAAGGTCATAGACTATCCACATAGGTATAAGAATAGTAATTACATATAGGAGTACTCTATTTAATCATAAGTAACTTCACAACACAATATCATATTCGATAGGAGTAGGGCTGGAAATGAGTCGAGTCGAGTCGAACTCACCTCAGCTCAGCTCGGCTCGACTCGTTAAGAATTGTTCGAATTCGAGTTCGAGTTCGAGTTTGACACGAACTTTTTTTTAAGCTCAAACTCGACTCGTTATAAGTTCACGAACAGTTCGGTTCGACTCGTTAGGTTCATCTCATTAGGTTCAGCTCACATGGTTCACGAACTTAAAAACTATTTTTTTAAATATATATATTTTTTAGTATATTTGACATTTTAAATAAATATATATATTTTAAATAAAATATTAAAATAAAATAAAAGTTATCATATTGAAATTTAACTTTATCTTCGAAATCTACTAATTCAAAACCTACACAACTTTCAAGAGATACATTTGAGAGTCTAATTCAAAAACTACTAAATTGAAGATTAAATTTGTCTAAGATTTGAAGTAAATATTTAAACATAATCTTAAAGACAGTATAATTCTTTTCATATGTAATCGAGTTGACTCATGAACCTAACGAGTCGAACTATGTATAGTTCAAGTTCAGCTCATTTAGTTAACGAACTTAATTTTTCGCTCATACTCAACTCATTTGGTTCATGAACCTAGTTCAACGATTTAATTGTCGAGTCGAATTCTGAACTATCTTCGAGTTGGTTTGGTTCATTGTCAGCCCTAGATAGGAGTATTAATATTTACTTGAACTTTCATATTATAACCTGACAAATATGGACTATTGAAGATATAATAACACAATAGTATTGCATGCTAAAGAATTATTGTGTTTTTTTAATATCGACCTCAACATCAAGTTATGATGTTTTCTGAGATTAAGAGGATAATATATATCTTAGTATAATAGAATACTACTTCTTAGAGTTATTGTATATTTTGAAGTCTTCTTAGAATATATCATATTTTATAATGTGCGCAAAATATATGACAAAATGAGAATAATAATCTAAAATTTTAGATTATATAATTATGTACACATGCACTCCCACTAATCCAAAATGTATAAGTAGGATATGAATTTATCAGAGTCTGCTAGTATTAAATACTTTAATGATATAATACTGAATAGTGGAATACTTAATTGCTAGTGCAAAATTGTCAACAAAAATGGTTGTAAAATTTATCAATACTTCAAAAACATAACCACTTATGTGCAAATGAATATAGCAAATTTTTAATACAAGTGGCTTAACAATATGAAACTCAATATTTATCAATAGCAGGTTTAATACCAAAATTTGAGTTTCATAATTAACCATATATTTTGTATTTAGAAATAAGGAGATTGTTAATGTTTGCACACAATTTATAATAAAAAAATCTCCTTATAACAAATAAAATTCTTAAAAGAATTTTCATAAACAAAATAACTTTCACATAAAATAGTATGATAATTATATAAAACAAAATTATCATCATTTGAGTGAGATTAAATCCCTAATATTTTAAATTGCAAAATGGAATTATATGAATTATTTTAATAGCTCAGTCAAAACTCAAGTGTTACAATTAAAGTCATACACACTTGAGACATAATTAGGTTACACGCAGCAAAAATAAAAGAGACTTTAATTTTAATTTTATTGAAGACTAGCGTCCAGACGGACACTCCGCTTTCTCTAATACCAACTTTCATAAAATATAATTTGTATTATATTTTTTATTTAATTTTAATTTAATTTTAAATTATTTATAAAATAGTTAAAGATAATGATATGAAAAATAATAAACTGTCGGAAGTTAATAAGCCGTCGTGTAACCGCCATTGTGAGAAAAAAAATTTAAAATTTAAAATAAAAACTGAAAAGGATAAATTTGGAAGAAAAAAAGACTACACCAACTAATGTTTTGCCTTTATATATTAGTATAGAATAAAATATAATTTGTATTATATTTTTATTTAATTTTAATTTAATTTTAAATTATTTATAAAATAGTTAAAGATAATGATATGAAAAATAATAAACGGTCGGCAGTTAATAAACCGTCGTGTAACCGCCGTTGTGAGAAAAAGAAATTAAAATTTAAAATAAAAACTAAAAAGGATAAATTTGAAAGAAAAAAATGCTACACCAAACTAATGTTTTACCTTTATATATTAGTATAGAAACAACAATATAGTCATAGACTTTCGTATATACATTAGACTATATTATCTTCAATATAAGCTTATATACTAAACAAATGTTTATGAAACAACTAATATTTGTTTCTGATGTTTATAAAAAAAATGACATTTTTATAAAATTGACATGTTAGATTCTCCCAATGGATAGAGAAAGATAGTTGAACTAAGATAAAGAGTTTTTTTTTTAAAATTAAATAAATATTTCTATTTTCTCTATCACACAATAATCATATCAAACAACGTCATACCAAAAGGATATGTCCATCACTTACATAATACATAGAGAACTGAAATCTATTTTAATAAAAAAATTAAAAAATAAATTATTGGATTCCATAAAATTAAAAAATAATACATGTTTTTAAAGATAATTTCCTATTTATTGTAATCTTAAAAAATAATATTGATAGTAATAAATAAGAAATAGTAACAATTTATAAATTTATGTCACCAAAATTCTAATACTGATAATGTACTCCTATAATAATTTACATAATAATAAATCATAAGTACATTAAACAAAATAAATTATATTAATAATTGTTCTGGACAGGGTCGACACTTGACCCATAGTCGAGCAGGCCTAACCCACATCGGGTTGGAAGGCCCAATAAGACCTGAGTCGCCTCCTCGTCAGACAGAGACCTTCCTCTCGCCGGGCAGAACTTCTTCTCCCATCGGGTACGAACCCTTGTCAGTCGAGCAGGCTCCTCACATCTGCCCGACGTGCTCTCCTCTCTACCCCCGCTGTCAGGCAGACCCCATCCAGCTTGGGAAGCTCCTCTGACCTCCCCCACATTCTCAATGTGTCTCCTACGCGGAGGCACATCATCTGGTAACTTCCCGTGTCCTGATTATTCGGTCCTCCACCTCCCGGATAGCACGGAGCAGTAATACTAGGGCGAAGGCCACGTGCTGGTCTTCCTGACGTCACGTCAGCCCTAGCAGTTACCAGCATTAGGCCTGGCAGCCCAGTCCAATGCGAAGTAACCGTTGTCCCTACGCTGGGGGCACACTATAAATACCTTTTTTCACTAGAGGGTCAGGTAATCTCATTCTTACTTCTCTATGTACTTGTTATCACTCTGTCTGACTCTTACTTTGACATCGAAGTGTGTTTCAGGTACCCCCTCCATTTTCCCAGCAGTCAGACATCTCAGACCCGTGGCAGACCAGTGACTCCTTCTGATCAGGTACGGTCAATAATAATATACCTATAGGGTATAACTATTATCAATATAATATTTATTATAATTACATTGAATTTAATTATTTTACTAACCAAAATTTGTAAAATTCTATCCACGATAGTAGAAATACAATCATACAAATTAAGAATGATTTATATTTTATTTAAAATAAAAAAAATTCATATAATTGTATTCATGATAGGTGAGATTACAATCATACAAATTAATAGTGATTATTTAATTTTTGAAAATAAAACTCTCAAAATAATAAGATTTTTAATATATTCATAACACTGGATTTTTATTTATTTATTTGAGTATATAATAAAAAAATTAATTATGACAATTTTAGAGAGTTTTAATTTTGAAAATATTCCAAAAAAAACAATATTATATAAATGCATATTTTAGAATTTCAAAGGAGTATATAATATTATAAACAAATTTATCCTTAAATGGGATTATATAATAAATCACAAGATATTCAACAAATTATGATTAATCTTAAAAAATGTGGCATTCATCCTTGTGAATAGAGTTAGTGAACTTCATTGACTTATTGCAATCTTATCTCAAAAGTTCATAAATCAAAAATAAATTATTATATCAAAATATAAGACTCAATTTATAAATTAACATAATTTAAGAATAAAATAATTTTAATTGACTTAAAAATAGCTCAAGACAATTTATAATATTATACAAGTGAGCATATAAATAATGAGGAAATATATAATTTAATAATTATTATAATTGAAAAATGTATCAACTAAATTGAGTCAAAATTTTGAAAATATAAAAATAAAAATATTATTTTCTAACCTCCAAAATTATCCATCAATACAAATGAGATCAATAAATAATCTAATGGATTAATAAGACTACAAATAAAATGAATTTTATAATTAATGCATAATTAAAGAGAGACACATATTCATCACCTCATTAACCAATTCCATTAAAATATCATTGGTCTCATTATTTCATAAAATTGAAAAATATATTCTAAACCATGGGAACATAAATGAAATAAAATATCATTCTTTAAACAAAACAATATAAGATACAACAATAAGGAGAATCTCATGACAATTTAACGAATCATTAATTCAAAAGTGAAAATTTATAATTATGATATTTATTTCACAAATATGCATCAATATCAAATTTAAAAACACATTATTTAACTCAAAATTTGATGTAACAAAATATGACTATAATATAGGATAAAAATGTTGAATAATTCCTCTAAGAAAATTGAAGCTATTTAGAAAGTTGAAGATTAAATAATTTAATATAATACATGTCCATTTACCTATTTAAACATTACCGTTATAACAAAGAAAAGTCATATTCTTTCGGGGAGAGAGAGAGAGAATATAATGTATTCCAACCTTTGAGATCATGAATAATATACCATATTTTTTTAAACAATTAAAAGATAAACCATCACAATCATAGACTTCAAATTGAAAACATTTCAAATACATTTATGAGTATCACCAAACCAAAACTATGCAAAACTATTAATACATAATCAACACAATAGTTAAAAAATTATCTAATTAAGCTCTGATATCAATTGATAGATTTAATTGAATTAGATAGATATAAATCATAGCATATTATTATTACGTTAATGAGTAATCAAGAATAATTAGAACATTGTACCTTGTAGAATTTTAGAAGTGGTCAACGGTAGAGTGGGTACAAGAGGATTACTACCCTCATTGTTGTCTAGGGTTTCCAGAGTATGTTAATTGTCTAAGAAACACTTAAATAGCTAAACGGTCGAGAGCAGGGAACTCTCATTCGGCCTAACTGAATGGTCCAACCTATCACGGTCCATTCAGGCACAAAACTCAATCAAACAATTCATTTATTTAATGTTTAATAACAATAGACCATAATGTAATTATTTAATTAATCTAACATTATTATCTCGGTTTGTAATAATAACCAAGGTGAAACATTATTATTTACTTATTTATCTATATTTTTGTTTTAACTTATATTACAAAATCTTTTTTGCTCATTTCTGAAACACAAGCATCGTACCTTTTGCTCATTTCTCAAATATAAATATTTTACCAAAAATATTCATTATTTACCCCAATTACAAAGCCAAAATGACACAGACCTTATAATTTTACAACAAAACTAAAATAAATGATTAACCAACTAAAGCAATAACTAAAATGCTAATTCTTATAGGTCGTCCTAAATTTTTCTTCAATGATTTGTAACCTGTTGTTAAATACTTATAATTTGAACATTTAAAACTATTTAAGATATCCAACAACAACAACAACATTAAATCTTTAAACCATTTATCTTAACAACAACGACGACGACGACGACGACAATAACAACAACAACATTGTAACCTCAATATCAACAACATGCAATGTATAAAACTTAATTTAAGGGTTTTTGATTTTCTGACTTTTACTTCTCAAACAAGGTAACATATGGTATCTTTCGACATCTCTACATGTTGACACTATGCCAAAAAAGACCTATAGCAACGCTTTTTTTGGCCTTTAGCAGCGCTTAAAAGCGCTGCCTAAAGTGGCGCTGCTATAGGTAAAGGCAGCGCTTTTTGGGGGGAAAAAGCGCTGCTGTAGGTAAAGGCAGCGCTTTTTTTGGGGAAAAAGCGCTGCTATAGGTCCCTCTTTAGCAGCGCTTTTTTTGGCCTTTAGCAGCACTTTTTCTCCCCCTTTTAGCAGCGCTTTTTTTGCCCTTTAGCAGCTCTTTTCCCCCCCTTTTAGCAGCGCTTTCAAAAGCGCTCTCTTTACCACACCTATAGCAGCGTTTTTTCTTTAAAAGCGCTGTCTTTTCTCACATCATTGGTTTTTTCTCAAGATCACTTTTTTTGGCAAAAAGCACTGTCTTTTATGCATATTTTTATGAAGTTTTTTTTGTTTTATACTGTTGCACAATTCTTTATAATTTATCACACAAACCTGCTTATAACAATTATATTTAACACAAACTTTTATTTCAACACTACTTAGGCCTTATACATAACCTTCTTACAATCATTGTAATTCAACACGATCCTTTATTTCAACACATAGCCCTTATATGTATATTATCATTCAACAAAAACGACCCATACTTATAAAATATATTCCAAAACCGATAATGTCACAATATTCATTATACATATAATCAAAAATTACATAAGTATGGATCCTCACAACAACACAATATGACTTCGATCTAGAAGTATATCAATAAATTCCAAAACTATATACGACTTCCAGAACTATAATTATCCAGTAGTATGTACAGAACATCACAACAACACAAATCTCTGATCAAAAGACATAAAGACTATATACCTTATACAATTCTCATCTCAAGAATGTATTGACATCATTCCTCCTTAATTTCTTCCAATTTTTCTTTCGAGTAAGTGCCACACTTGAATTCATCAAAGTACTACATAATATAACATAACATGCATGATTTAGTTAAAACTAATTACTTAGATGAAATACCGGTTAAATATCAAAATAAATCATATAACTTATAAATCCAATACCATGTTTGGAATCTCTATTTGGCCCGAATGAATAATTTCCTTCATAAACCTCAATACAAAATAGCCACAATCAATACCATTGCGCTGACGAGGACACTACACATGGAAAAAAATACGAATACATATCAGGATATATAGTTTAACTAGTTTTAGCAAACAACATCACTATAATAATCAAAATTGTGAAAATATATCTGCACTCTGATCCAACTAATGTTGTTAGCCTTACTCTTTGGTACTCTTGCTTGTCTTTGTGATCGAAATATTTGTATAGCTCTAAACATAATATAAACGAATATTTATAGCAATCTCACATAATAAATAAAGATATACACGAATTATTCAGAACAATCTCATCACTTACGTATCAACCATCTTCTTCATATCAGGATATTTTGTTTGATCCTCATCCAACGAATCCAAATAATACACAATTTCTTTTATCGGATTAATCGCAACCAACAACCAGTGTCCAATGTAAAATAAGACAAAATTTTAAATGAAAATGTTATAGAGAATGTTTAAAAAGAATAATTATAATAAATGAAATTAGAATGAAATCTAACCCATGGCCAGTATTATATGGCAAAAAATACAACTTTTCTGTATCCGTGGCCATAAATGCTCGGACTACATAATCTCTGACTGCATCTAGATTGTGTTCTATTAATCATGCGTTGATACATCTAGAAGATAAGAATGAGAACCTTTCTATCAATTGATGCGGGACCAACAACCTTTCATACAAGAACCTTAAATAAAAACATAAACAACATTAGGACTAATATTAATTGTAATGAGAAAATAAATTGATCAATTATATATTTAATTCAAATTGATCGAAATACTTGGTGTATGAATGAATAACATCGATGCCCAATTCAGAATGTTGGAAAACCTGATCCAAATCCTCTTTAGCAATTGTTTCATCATAAGCAAATCCGAAAACACCTTCCTCCATATGTATTTGACGAATGCCACCCTCCACTACATCTGTTGTGTCGACATATGTTTCAAGGCACAACCTAAATCGAGGAACAATTGCTTTTTTAGGCTTAACCTTTTTTTTTGTTGGACACCCTGCTAGGTTCAGGCATCTTATCTTTGCTGACTTTTTGCATCTGTTGAGCTTGAATCTAAAAATCATATAAGTTAGGTAATCTAAAAATCAGAGGATATAATTCAGATTTTCTAATCATATATATCAATTAACGTACCTGTTTTTTTGATGCATCTGACTCGGTTTCCCGCACAATAATCCCCTTATCTTTTGGTTTGGATTTTGTAGGAGTCTAACATTATCATGTAAATAAATGGTAGTAAATGTAAGAATAACTTACATGTAGTAAAACATTTGAATACTAAAAGGTTCATAATGGTGTTCAACGTATACCATTAATGTATATATATGTCAATTCAGAAAATTATGCTAAATTAATTTCAATGTAATATATATATATATATATATATATATATATATATATATATATATATATATATATATATATATATATATATATATATATATATATATATATATATATATATATATATATATATATATATATATATATATATATATATATATATATATAGTTACCTCGGGAAGTTTCTGCTGAAAATTACAATTGATACTATCTTTGTCACTAGTATCCTTAAACTCATGACCGCACCTTTTTGACATGTATCTCTCTTTGTCCTTTTGCAATTCACGAACTTGAGCTCTCAATTCTTCCAACGACTCCATGACTTCTTTATTGGTCGGATTTTTTTCTTTGGATTCTTATACCATTTTGTTGGAGTGACACCAAATCCCTTACCCCTCACAAGACCAATATACTCAGGAACATTTAATACTCGACTGAGTAGGCTCCTGCAATCATGGTCTTCAAATGCAGTTATATTTTGGGATAGACTCTCCTGAAATGCAAAAAAATATCAGTGTGGATTAAAAAACATAAATATATTATATGTTACTACACTTTTGAGTTTATGGCAGAACTAATGTTATACTTACACATTGCTCAATAACTTGTTGAACATCTTCCTGAACGACTCCATCTCTACCCACACGAGTAGCCTTCCACAAAACATGTGTTGTTTTCGGATTTGAAAATTTGAGTTTGGCACAAGGAAATTATCGGGACGAGTCGCGTACTAGGTCGCTTTCTTTAAGACGTTTCGCCATACTGCCAAATTATGCAAAGCAGTCGATTTACGACGACGCCTCCAGGATAAAACAGCCCGTTCAAAAAACATATGATTATCAGTTGCACACTAATAAATCGCTCTAGAAATACACCTTTCTAAGATAGTATCTGGCGAAAATAACCAGTCAGAAAAACAAGAAAAGAAAGATTTTAGATGAAGAGAATTAAGGGAGAGAAGAAGGAAATCAAAATTCGTGTGAACTTGTGAAATCCGATGTACTCACTACTGAATTTCTATCTTGTATTTATAGGCAGCTACCTGCACCTGAGTGGGGAGAAATTCGTGGTGAATGGAGAAAATTGTGGGAGAATGAGAAAATCGTGGAGGACTGGATCTAGTCAGTATGGCAGTTACTGACCAATTATTTTCTTAATTAATTAATATTATTATCAATTAATTTTCCACCGAATTATATTAATTAATTAATGATAATTAAATTATATAAATTCGGGTCCAAAAAATAATTCATCTAGACCGAACCGAGCCGAGCCGAGCCGGCCGGACAGACGGCGGCGGCGGCAGCGCGCGCGCGTGTCTTGTTGGTCATGGGTGTGTCCTCACTCCTTTCACAAAATTGGGTGCCCTTTAGGGCCCAACCCAATTGACCAAGTTGAAATATATAAAAACTACTAATATTTCCATTCCCTTCAATGTGGGACTAAAATGAATCTTTTCAAATTCACTTCTATATTAGTTCTTACTTGTGTTCATTTATTGCCCATTAATTGTCAATAAATCTTTCCAATTCTCACTCTAATTAATATAATTCCAACATTCCCCCACTTGAATTTAAAAGAGATTTTAGAAGTACGTCAGACGTTTCTAAGGTTGAGCATAAGCAAAGGTGTCTACGACTTGAACCTTAGCGTAGCGAGTAGGATTCTGATTCAACAAGAGTGACACCATTGTCTTGAACTCTATCTCAGAAATCAGACCCGCACACAACCTTTCCGTAAGGTGTATTCTTGTAGCCCGTGTTTTAGTGGCCCTGCACGTGTATCCCGGTTTAGTGAATTCTCTAGGAATTCTGCCTCGAAATTCCATAGGAACCGGCCTCAGTTCTACAGTCACATAGGTGAATCTATCAAGAGTACTCATGTAGCCTAGGTACTCCCTCATACAGAGTATAGTTCTCATTAAGAGTTTCTATTATCTCATCCTCTCATTACTTCAGGATTCATGCTTTACTTGCATGATCATTTTCATATTACTCTCAACTTGTTATTACCCATTGAACCTAAGTCTTGGGATCTCCAGTCATTTAGGTCGGGTTACCATCATGAGTAACTAATTGCTTTATAGGCATTAGTCTCATCCTTTTGGAAGTATTATGGACTTTCTCTCTAGCTAATCCTTTCGTCAAAGGATCTGCTAAGTTCTCATCAGTGCGTACATGATTCACTCTCACAGCTCCTTTAGAGATACAATCTCTAACAGTGCTATGTTTTCTTCTAATTTGACGTCTTTTACCATTATAATAACGGTTCTCAACTTTTGCAATAGCCGCGGTACTATCGCAGTGGATCAACACAGCTGGTATAGGTTTTTCCCATAAAGGAATCTCAGCTAGCAAGCATCTTAACCAACTTGCTTCTTCACTAGCTGTAGCTAATGCTATCATCTCAGACTCCATTATGGACTGTGCCAGAATGGTCTGTTTCTTTGATTTCCAAGATACAGCTCCTCCGGCTATACTAAATATATAACCACTAGTAGCTTTGGAATCATCCGATAAGGTGTTCCAATCTGCATCACTATACCTTTCTAGTACAGCAGGAAATTTCTGATAGTGTAGGCCGAGGTCCATAGTCCTTTTAAGGTACCTCATTACTCGCTCAATAGCTTGCCAATGTTCGTTACTCGGCCTACTTGTAAATCTGCACAACAATCCTACGACATATGCAATGTCGGGTCTAGTACAATCAGTGGCATACCTAAGACTGCCAATGATGCTCGCATATTCTGCTTGTTTGACACTTTCTCCAGTGTTCTTAAACAGTTTCACACTTGGATCATACGGAGCGCATGCAGGTTTACAATCAAAGTATTTATATTTCTTTAAGATCTTCTCCACATAGTGAGATTGATCCAAAGAAATTCCTTGGTCGGATCTCGTGATCTTGATACCCAGGATCACGCTTGCTTCTCCGAGGTCTTTCATATCAAAGTTATTGCATAACAATGATTTCATATCATTAATGGCCTGAATGTTTGATCCAAATATAAGTAGATCGTCTACATATAGACATATGATAGTACAAATGTGATTCTCAGATTTGTAATAAATGCACTTGTCACTTTCATTCACTTTGTACCCATTAATTATCATTAGGTTATCAAACTTTTCATGCCATTGTTTAGGGGCTTGTTTTAGTCCATATAGAGACTTATCTAACTTACAGACCTTGCTTTCTTGTCCTTGGATCATAAACTCTTCTGGTTGTTCCATATAGATTTCTTCTTCTAAGTCACTATTTAAAAAAGTTGTTTTAACATCCATTTGGTGTACTATTAAGTTATAAATGCCTGCTATTGAAATGAGTACCCTAATGGATGTAATTCTAGTGACCGGAGAAAAGGTGTCGAAGAAATCTATATTTTCTCTTTGTCTAAAACCCTTGGCTACAAGGCGAGCCTTGTATTTCTCAATCCTTCCATCAGGTTTTAGTTTCTTTTTCAAAACCCATTTACAACCAATTGGTTTGCAACCCGGGGGTAAGTCTACTAAGTGCCAGGTCTTGTTAGATTCTAGAGAATCTATCTCATCATTAATGGATTCTTGCCATAAGTCTGCATCCATAGATGACAGTGCTTCTTAAAGATTTATCGGATCTTCTTCTACATTATAGGCCGCATAATCGGGCCCATAGTCTTCAGCAACTCTTGCTCTTTTACTTCTTTGAAGTTTTGTTTCTACATTGTCACTGCTTTCAATGCTTTTTATCACAGGAATGTGACTCGATTGTGTGCCCCCACTATTTCTCGATTTGAAAGGAAGTTTGTCTTCATAGAATTCAACATCGTTTGATTCTATAATTACTCTGGCATTTAGGTCATAAAACCTATATGCCTTACTGTTTGCTGCATACCCAATGAATACGCATTCATAGGCTCTACTAGCGAGTTTAACTCGTTTCGGATCCGAAATTCTGACATAAGCCAGACAGCCCCAAGTTCTCAAATAAGACAAATTTGGTTGTCTTTTCTTTAATATCTCATAAGGTGAAATCTTACTTTTTGACTTAGGAACTTTATTCAAGACATAGCAAACAGTCAATAAAATTTCCCCCCACCAGTGAGGTGCAACACCAGAATTTAACATGATTGCAACTACAAGTTCAGTAAGAGTCATATTCTTTCTTTCTGCTTCACCATTCATTTCAGGAGAGTATGGAGCAGTCGTTTCATGTATAATACCATGTTCAGCATAAAAATCATTAAACAAGCTAGAGTCATATTCGGTTCCCCTATCACTGCGAAGTCTCTTAATCTTCTTGTTAAATTGATTCTCAATTTCAGTTACATACACCTTAAACATGTCAAGCGCTTCACTTTTATTCTTCATTAGATATACATAAGTATAATCAGAGCAATCGTCAATAAAAGTGATAAAATAACGTTTATTATTTCTAGTTAAACTTCCATCTAATTCACATATGTCAATGTGTATAAGATCTAGGGGGTCAGATTCTTTTATAATTGATTTATGTGAAGTTTTTGTTATTTTAGCTTGACTGCAAAATTCACATTTATTGGAATCATTAACATATAGTTTAAGGATTAGGCCTATGTTGCTTGCATTAGAAATGATTCGTTTATTAACGTGACAAAGTCTACCATGCCAAATATTAAAGTCACACAAAGAGTAAACAGAAGGATAAATTTTATTCAAATCAACATTCAACTTAAACATGCCATCAGTGGCGTACCCTTTTCCAACAAAAATACCATTCTTAGTGATGGTGTACAAATCTGCCCCTAAAGTTTGACTAAACCCAGCCTTATTCAAAAGAAAACCAGAAACAAGATTCTTCCTAATTTCAGGAACATGCATGACGTCCTTCAAGATCAAAGTCTTTCCTGAAGTGAACTTCATCTCAACATCTCCAATTCCAGCAACATTAGTGGTGTGAGCATCTCCCAACAGCACTTTCTTATCTTCAGCATTCATGTATGTCTTGAACATAGCACGATCATAGCAGACATGACGAGTGGCGCCAGTGTCTATCCACCAACCATCACTTCCACCAACCATGTTGATTTCAGTGATCATGGCAATGAGTTGCTCATCAGTCAGGTTGACCTGAGCATTTGAGCCAGCTGCAGGTTTAGGCCTGCTCCTACATTTCTTTGCCATATGGCCCGGTTTCCCACAGTTGTAGCAAGAGAAAACTGGAGCATCATTTCTTTGAGGTGGTGGCTGTTGCTTAGCAAATGGAGCCGATGGGGCCCTAGAGGGATTCCCATTCTTAGTTCGGTTCATAGCATTGCGATTCTGATTCTTTAAAGGTTTGCCCGTAGGCTTCAGAACCACGTCGAATTTCTTTTTGTTGTTAGACACAACTAAGACTTCTTCTTACTGATCTTGTTTCCAAGCCTCCTCTTCAATTCGGAGGCGAGTTATCAAACTCTCAATTGAAAATTCTTTTGTTTTGTGACGAAACACATTTTTGAAATCTTTCCAACTAGGGGGCAGTTTGTCAATAATTACAGCAATTTGAAATTGTTCATTTAGGGGCATACCTTCTGTAATAATCTCATGAGCAATCTTCTGAATTTCGTGGCTTTGAGCTTCCACCGACTTCTCATCCACTATCTTGTAGTTCAAGTAGCGGCTGACAGCAAATTTCTTTGCACCTGCTTCTTCAGTATCATATTTTCTTTGCAGAGCCTCCCATACCTGTTTAGCAGTCCTGTAGCTACTGTAGTAGTCATACAGATCATCAGCAAGGCTGTTCAGAATGTGATTTTTGCACAGATAATCATTCTCGTGCCATAAGGCAATTTCTTTCCAGAGCTGTAGATCATCTGCTGCAGCCTTAGCTTTTGCAGCATCTGAGTCAGACGTTTTGGAAATCCCGTCTGAATCTGCAAGTGAGTTACAATTAGGTAGTTCAGATGATGCAGAAGGGACAACCGGGATATCCTCAGTCAGAACGTGGGCAACCTTTTTCAGAGTTAAGAAAAACTTCATCTTAGCTTGCCAACGTTTGAAATTGGAACCCTCAAACCTGAAAGGTTTGTCAGAGACCGAAGCGGCCGCAGTAGTACCGATAATTGACTTAGTTGCCATGGCAGTTATTAAAACGTCTTAAAATTGTTGTTTTCGGATTTGAAAAATTGAGTTTGGCACAAGGAAATTATCGGGACGAGTCGCGTACTAGGTCGTTTTCTTTAAGACGTTTCGCCGTACTGCCAAATTATGCAAAGCAGTCGATTTATGATGACGCCTCCAGGATAAAACAACCCGTTCAAAAAACTTACGATTATCAGTTGCACACTGATAAATCGCTCTAGAAATACACCTTTCTAAGATAGTATCTGGCGAAAATAACCAGTCGGAAAAACAAGAAAAGAAAGATTTTAGATGAAGAGAATTAAGGGAGAGAAGAAGGAAATCAAAATTCGTGTGAACTTGTGAAATCCGATGTACTCACTATTGAATTTCTACCCTGTATTTATAGGCAGCTACCTGCACCTGAGTGGGGAGAAATTCGTGGTGAATGGAGAAAATGGTGGGAGAATGAGAAAATCGTGGAAGACTGGATCTAGTCAGTATGACAGTTACTGACCAATTATTTTTTTAATTAATTAATATTATTATTAATTAATTTTCCACCGAATTATATTAATTAATTAATGATAATTAAATTATATAAATTCGGGTCTAAAAAATGATTCATCTAGACCGAACCGAACCGAACCGAGCCGAGCCGGCCGGACGGACGGACGGCAGCGGCGGCGGCGCGCGCGCGTGTGTGTCTTGTTGGTCATGGGTGTGTCCTCACTCCTTTCACAAAATTGGGTGTCCTTTAGGGCCCAACCCAATTGACCAAGTTGAAATATATAAACACTACTAATATTTCCATTCCCTTCAATGTGGGACTAAAATGAATCTTTTCAAATTCACTTTTATATTAGTTCTTACGTGTGTTCATTTATTGCCCATTAATTGTCAATAAATCTTTCCAATTCTCACTCTAATTAATATAATTCCAATAACATGTTCCGAAACAGATGTTGCATCACTTTTCTCCTCTTCTAACTGCATATTGAAACAGATAATAAGTTTCACTTTTCTCGTATTTTAATTTCATCCTAATAAAGCATTTATATATACTTATTATTTTCCGTTGTAAGCGTGCATATCCCAAACGCCCTTTTATGTATGGATACGCGGGTTTTGATGCTCGTTGCCGATTTATGTCACTCACAACCTGGAAAAAAAATTTTAAGCCATATCATAACTCATGTGAAATAAGTATATATATTATACATTGTACATGATAAGATAAAATTACATCGAATTCTTTGGTTCTTCTCTTGGCAACAAAAGTCTCTCATTCTTCAAGTGAAATCAAATCCGCATACTTCTTTGGTCGCTCTGACTCAACAAAGTTTCCATCCGAATCCTTAAGAAACTTGTTCGTTAAAAATGCTCCAAATCCTCTAAGTCTTTTTCCGGCTAATTGAAGACAATATTTTTTCCGGTTGTCATCAATATTAAAAGACCTCTGCAAATTAAACAAATTAACATACATATAGTGTGTTAGTATAATAATTTAAAGAAATAACCGTCAACAAAAATAAATAATGTTAGATATGATACATGTATCTCACTCCATATTTTTTTCTTTAGCGGGTTTCAACAATGGAATTCTCCAATTATCAAAAGTGATTGGAATTTTCGAGCGAACAAGTGCAACAATGTAACTTATTAACATCGCACAGTTAGGCTCAATTAACTGGTCTGTTTCATTCCAATGCAGATCATATTTTATACATTTATCTCTCGCACGAATGATTCCCTTCATAATCGTTATTCCTCTTGAAATATCTCCTTCTACATCATATACTGGTTCATTTCCACCCTCTAAAGGAGTATCAAGTGATTTTTCCTCGTTGTTAGCCATAATACATGTAATTCAAAAAAACACACTTATTAAATGAATGACAAATACATATGAAATGAAAAACATATGGTGCATGTTAGAGTTTCTTATCATACTTTTGTGAATACATGACTTTGCATGGGAGCCATATTAACTTCAACTAGTATATACTATTATTTAAAACAAATTTTTGATATATTACCAATAGTACTAATAGTACTAATTTTTTTACCATGTTCAGCTTTTTCTATTAAATCTCACTTAAAAACAGATACATTAATTAATAATATCCTTTTTTTTGTTCTCACTAACTAATTTTAATAATTTTTTATATATTTTAATTCATGAGCAACACCGGAAGCGGAGGCACCACCGTGTCAGCCACCAAAAGTGGTTCAAAAAAGACCAAAATGGTATCAACAACAAGTAATAACAACAATATGAGTCTTTGTAAGAAAACTTCAAAGAATGGAGTAACATTTCTATATTGTTTCCCTACACTATCATTCCAAAATTTATACATTATCATTTTATCAAAATATGCATGTTTTAGTTCTTATACACTAATCATATAAGAGTATAAATAATGAGAACATGAAAATCAAAGTACCTTGAAAATGGTGGAATGGCCGAACTGAGGAGGCACGACGGAGGGAGACGACGGTGGCGGAAATGATGGACGGACGGAATGAATAGGGTTTGTCGCGAAGTTGTTGTGTTTCGTTTTCAGAAAGTGATGTCAGATGAAAAATGAAACGACTGTCTGAAATAAAATATTTTATTAAAACAGATATCACATATAACAACGCTTTTAAAAAGCGCTTTCGTATGCCCCCCCCCCCTTAGCAGCGCTATCGTAGCCCCCCTTTTTAGCAGCGCTTTCTGGAAAGCGCTTTCTTTTGTATTACAAAATTGACACTTTTAGCAGCGCTTTCTTAAGTCAGCGAGTTTTCCCCCCATTTTTTTAACACTTTAGCAGCGCTTTTTTAGAAAGAGTTGTCTTTCCTGCGCTGGCAAAAACCATTTCTGGCGTAGTGTGAAAAAAATATAATAGTAAAAAGAATAAAAAAGTAATATGAATAAATATATTAATAATTGATATAAAACATTTACTTAATAGTTTTCCGACACCCGCTCTTGATGATCATGACGAATAACATGCACATTATTTGAATAACTTTCTTCAGATGAGAGATACACATGTGCTGTGAAAGAAGGAGTCTCAAAATTTAAATCTTAATTTTTATCACTGTCGGAAATATGCTTACTTTGTAGAACAATTGACTGTTTGGTGTTAGAAGGATCATTCACATAAAAAACTTATTTTGCTTTGGATGCCATGATGAATGGTTCGTTCATATAAGACGCCTTTCGAAGATCAACTCATGTAAGTCTTAATTCATTAGCTTCTATACTAGTGTTACTGCAAATCCACTTTGTAGTATTATATTTTATCGATCCCTAATAATGTGTATCCAGAAAGGGCTAACACCTTAACGAGGGCTAGAACCTAAAGAAGGAGAAGAGCCCCCTCCCCCCCCCCCCCCCCCTCTGGGCTAGCCCAAAAGTGCCACTCACAGCCTTGTTAGATGTCAATCTTACTTTAAATTTATCATTTATTATTGGCATTTTTCAACTATTTTATGTTGTTTTGTTGGATTTACTACACGAAAGCATGTTATTCTTCAATTGTGTGAAAATGTCTTTGGTCCCTTTGATTTGTGTGTTATTATGCAGAATCAGGCATGAAATCATCAAAGTGTGAGACATAAGAAAATGGACAAGGAGGCCAAAGGAAGAGAAGAATATCAGTAAGTTCGTTGGGCGAGCTTACCAGCAAATGTTTGCTTTGTGAACATCTGACGAAGTCCCAGCGAATGCTCCCAGACTTGAGGCAGTAGCAAAAGAGTTGTAAGTTCGTTGGACGAACAAGCCAACGAACGTTAGTTGTGGCATTGCGTCAGTGAAGAGCTAGCGAACCATCCCAGACTTGAGGAAGTAGCTAAAGGACCATAAGTTCGATGTGCGAACTTGTAGGCGAGGTAGTCCGCAGTGCAAAGAATCGTTCGCATGACGAACTTCGAAGATTTCTTAGGGACGGTTTAACTGGTCAGAGGCACTTCAGGTGCCTAAATTGGGATTTGCTAGGCGAAGATTTAGTTCGCGGCGCCAACATAACAAATTCTGAATGTATTATATAAGTACTTTTCATAATTTTTGGGGATGATAACCCACTTTTAGACACCATAACATGATTTTCTGAGATTTCTTCACCAAATCTTTATATTTTACAAATAGAAGCTGGATTCGCATCCGAGTTTGACTCTTTGACGTGGATGCTCATTCATCTCCTCTTAAAATTTGTAAAGCAAGCTACCATGGTTATGGGTAGCTAATCATTTTTGTGTCAAGATTAGTGGTAGATAATCCTCACTTTTGTATGTATTTCTCTTGATATTTTGTATGTGAACAAGTTGATGATGTATATATGGTAAAAGACATTGTTTTATGGTTTATATTTGTGTTGGATCATTATTGAGAGATATGTTTCAACTATTGGTGTGGCATATTTCTTGCATATTTCTTGGATGTTTGTAAGCACAATGTGGACTTGGTGTGGCATTACCATAACATGAATTTGATTAGAGACTTGAATGAAGATTAGAAATAAATTAATTTTTAAACATTACTTAGAGTTGGAAATCTTGCAACAAATGACATTCTTGTAATGTCATAAAATTTCTCTTTGTAATATTCTTATCTCTAATTCATGAATTCATGATGGAGTTCCCTAGAACCATTAAACTTGAAATGGATGAAGTCTTGAATCATGGACTTGTGGTCTTGACTCATGCTTTGCAAATTTGGACTCCACTTGATCAAGAATTTAAAACAAAATTGGATGAAGCAATCTTGAATTTAGGCCTTGAACTTCATGTTCATTAGGAATATATCTTGAATATCCTAATCTTTTTTCAAGTAACTTCTCCTTGAAGAAATCTAGATGAGTAAACTTTCCAATTTAGATCAAACCTTAGATAATGAACCTCTTCTTCCATGTATCCCAAGATAGACAAGTTATCTCATTTAAAATAAAAAATAAAAAACCGACCTAGTCCATACCTTGTGAACCCACATACTCGATATGCAATAGAACGATGTATGATATGGCGAATGTAGGGTATAAAGGCCAAAGGCAAAAATGAGGGTGTGACATATATATATATATGTGTGTGTGTGTGTGTGTGTGTGTGTGTGTGTGTGTGTGTGTGTGTGTGTGTGTGTGTGTGTGTGTGTGTGTGTGTGTGTGTGTGTGTGTGTGTGTGTGCGCGCATGTGTGTGTGTGCGCTTGAATACCTACATCTAGGATAAAAGTTTTAAAATTTAAACAAACCTTGAGTACCTCTACCATCAGATATTCCCTCATGACGAGACTGAGGAATTCCTATAGAATTAGCTTCTGACAGATACATTGTACAAAACTCAATGGCTTCTTCTGCGATGTACCATTCAACAATCGAAACTTTCGTACGGTGATGATTCTTTGCATACCCTTTGAATATCTTCATGTAACGCTCTACGGGATACATCCACCATGAATAAACTGGAACATAAATTCTAATATCCCTTACTAGATGAACAACTAAGTGAACCATAATGTCAAAGAATGATTGAGAGAAAAACGTCTCTAGTTGACATAAGATAATTGCAGCCACATATTCTAACTCATCTATATTTTCAGGATCAATAACTTTACTACATATAGCAATTAAGAATAAACATAATCTAGTTATAGTTACTCTTACATTTCTTGGTAAAATATTACAGATAGCCACATGCAGAAGTTGTTGAATCAACATATGACAATCATGAGATTTTAAGCCAACTAATTTGTGATCTTTCTCTGGCACAAGTTTCTTCATATTTGATGAATACCTTTGGGAACTTTGATATCCTGGAAACAATCACAATTTTTTTTTCTTTTTTAGACAGAG